>OZ007569.1:66922249-67522249 GCA_963931925.1 Onchidella celtica
TCTGTCTGTGAGATCTTAGCGACCCAGCCAGCGGTCACGGTAAAATCGGAAAAAAAATATTTGAACTCATTGAGATTTGGTACCAGCGGCATCGTAGCATCAGCCTCACCCTGTTCGAAAAAATATCCCCATCAAAGAAAGAACATCTTAGGAGAGTATTGTTCCAGAATAAAAGCTATGAAAATACTCAGTACTTTGTATCCAGTGCATGCACCGCTGCTAGTCAAAATTAAATACCTACGAATAAGGGTCATAGTTTACCAGTACCCACATTACTCCATGTCTCGATTGCGTTGTGAATACAATGAAAAATTTACATCCACCTGGTTACGTAATCCCGTTTGTTCCAATCGGTATATTGTATTATTACGTCCTTTCGGCTTTCTTAAATTTCCAGTTTGTTTCGTCGTAGAAGTAATTAAATATTGAGATAAATTTCTATGATCGTTCAATGGGATAAGTATATACATCGTACGTGCTTCAGCCTTTCCTGGTTATTGTGATTTGGAATAATATTTTAGTTTGTTTTAGCTCAAGTAGCAAAATATCAAACTTAAGTGTCAAAGTTCAATATGTGATGTTAAACTGAGCCAATTTTAGCTGTGTGGCTCGAAGATCTTTTCATTTTTGTCACCAGCATTCAGAATTTCGTCAATATATTCATTTCACCTCTTTAACCTGAACAACACACATTACGATTTGTTACATTCGCTACATTTAACTAAGTCATTTTTAATCGCAGCTACGTGGGAAAAATGTATGTAAAGTCCAATATATTGAGTGCTCAGTAAGTTCTAGCTTACATCTGAAGGTTGCTTATTCCGTTTTCATACAATTTCCCCCTCTGTTCACTTCTTTTTGGTCCTATGATCCATGGTCTCAGGCTGTTTTCGTTCTGAAAAGTCACTGGTGCGTGATCCTAGGCAAATCGGAGAGTTCGTGGGATTAAAGAAAGTGTGGGAAATCCGGTCAGATTTAAGTAGTTAGCTTGACCTGATCAAAGACAAGATTAATTTCTTCCTTCGAAAACATTTTATCTGTGTGAAAGCGTGGTGCTTCATAAACCCGGGACTATACGCAAATAAGCTGTAGAGGAGAAATGTACAAACGCTGAGTATTACACACCTCATCTCAACAAATCATTTCCCTCTCCAGTTTCTTTCGCATACTTCTCAATCATGTTGCTGGTTCACAGTAAATATTTTGCCTAAATAGCCAAATATGATAAAACTGTAACTACCCTCAATATCGTGAAATAGAAAACGATATCCCATCCAGCAGTAAGTTCATTTCTTTTCATTCTTTCTCAGCAAAGTTTACATGAAGAAATGGATGTTCGTGTTAGGCTGAGAATCACTAGTTTCATCGGCAATATCGGTAGACAGGCGTACCAAAGAGCATATCTTGAACCATGTAACTGCTAGAGGTTGGGAGATACGTCCATCTTTTTGCCTGTAGATTCACATTAATTATTATCTATAAAACTTCATTATATCAAAACACTATCAGAAACATTTAAAACGCGTCTGTATAACCCAAGACATTCGTATCACAAACACCATTGACCACCCACCGATATAAAATTGCCGTTAGGGCTGCCAAAGTTTATTTACAGCAATTGGCCATATGTGTTTTCTAGAATGGCCGAATTGGCCGTTGGTCGTGTGCCCGGAGCCAACCTGGCATATCTCAAGTGGACAAGGTTTACATGTATCTAACCTATTTTCACATGTTGTTTGTGTCCAGAAGTGTCCATCAGTAACAATCAAGAGTGTTTTTGAAAGTCATGTGATCTGATGAAGAACTGCAGGATGTGGGGGAAGAGATGTGCGGAGTGTTAAAACATTCTTGAGGGTGGGCTGACTCGTTTGTAGAATCCCAGTTGGATCAAATTGGTCACGATTTCGGAAGTGAACAAAAGGGTAGATGGAGAATGCAATCTGTCACGAAATAATTACTCAGTCACAATTTCACATTGTTCTCTGTTCACATTTTCTTTTACTGGCACCTCCAACTGACTTGTAGTTTTGGATCAGTGTGTCAAATATTTTAAAAGAAAAACAGCTCAGTTTGTTATTTCGTTGTTGTTGTTTTTTTTGTGCTCTGTAAATTGGTGATATTTCGTGTTTCTATTTTCCTGCGGCTGCACGTGAGAATTTAAATGAAGAGCAAAATCATCGGCTTATTGGTTACTTTTGAAGAGTTTTTGTCCTAATTTGGACGGCATGCAGCCCGAAATTAGCAACAGGGAACTTTATTTTAATGAGTTAAATATTTTAATGAGTGAAATATGCCGCGCGCCTGTCACAGATTAGGTAAAACTCAAAGGTTCAGTTATATATTTGAAGGAGGTAAACTTTAGGTGAATATTGAGCCGGTACGAACTGCGCTGAGCACTCGTCATTATCACCCAGACACATATTTAACATACTTTTGTCACAAATGGGTAATTTATCACCTCCTGAGCATTCCTGTCTTAATACATCCTCCATATATTTATGAGATATGTAGGGTAAAATTTCAAACTGAATTTGAGCTATCGCTTTGAAACTTCAGAGATAAAGTGTGAGGGGCATGGGGTTCTAAATCCATTCTCAGCAACAACTGGTGGCATCGTGTTCGCAATTTCGCACGCAATCAGCCAGATCAGTTGTGACCTCATCCACCCATTTACCTGAGATGTTACCTTGTGAAAGGGGAAGAGACAGTGGTGATCACGTACCAGGTATACATGTCATGGTATCTAACCCACTTCCTGGGCATCGTTTCCGGATGAAAGCCTAAACATCGCTGGGAAATTATGTTGCCGAATTGGAATTCGTTAGGAACACACACCCATATAAACACACCATGCACGCACACGTATAATTAGGGGAAAATTGAAAGCACAGACTATACAGTTTACGCAAAATGGGTAGTGTACGAGAACAGTATGTTCGGTTACTCGTAACTAGTACCTATTCTCCCTTCAGTGTACTCAACGAGGAATTCTTTGTGTATGAACTTTGCCGATAACACTATACCGACCTACATTATACGACTCTGCTCAGTTTATTATGTTGAACTATGTGTACTCTGGCATCTGTAACTATTGCAAACCAAATTTTAAATTATCTCTTGCCATTTTGATAATTTGATAATTCTAAAAAAAAATAAAAAAATTACTGCTCATTTATACAGGTCTTTCATATGGTAGATGGAAAGTTAAAAAAAAAACGGTCGAGAGTCAGTGAAATTAAACACCAAAAGAGTTGATCACAGAACTTGGCACACAAATGTCCCCCCCCCCCCCCCCCCCAACAAAAAAAAAGTCAGAAAAGACCTAAACAGCTGCAGTCCGTCAATTATATAACAGTAATCGCTATTCTAAGCTGTCAATAAAAATTGATAATAAAAGCGGCGCCAACCGCTTAGTATGTTTTAATGCTTATTACGGTATTAAATCCATAAGTATTGGAGGCTCTGTTCTGTAGACCTCCAGACGCCAAATGTCATAGAATGTTATTCTTTCTCTGAAGATAACAGTTATTTAGAGGTTTTCCCAAGGAAAAGTGTGAAGGGTGGCATCTCTGAAGAATGAACATGAGTGACCGCGGATCTTCCAAAGCAGACGTTACCGTCCTGCAAACTTCGCGGATTCTGTCCGGGTGCATCCCGTTAGGAAGGTCATGACCCTTGACTGTATAAGACCCAGCCAGGTCTCATTTGTCATGTAAAGGTTAAAAGATTCAGAAACATAACAAATAACCAAGTTGGTAACCGAAAAAATCCGGGTGAGAACCATTTTGTGTTAATCCCCCAACCCATTATCACCCCTTGTGCCGCTTGTCCACGATGGAGTTACGGCCCGTGTTTTCTCCATCTTCAAGTTCACCAGAAAGCGTCTGGGAAGATTAAAAAGGATTTAACGGCATTAGTTTCTCCATTACGGATGGTAAACTCATCTGTTTTTATCGAAAGAACCTAAACGTGTGCCCGTACGTTGTGACATTATGAAGCCCACATGCTGGTGGAGAATCGTACTGTGGAGTGAGACCTCGTTGGTCGCAGCCGTTGGTAACTTTATGTATTTGTACAAAGCAGACTTTAAAGGCCGATACTTGGCTGTCCCTTATGATTACTTTGACAATCAGTTCAAATAAGACAGAGAGATAAATGAGATCAGTGCCATTGTCTGCCACAGTGTGTCTAGTTCAGAGAAGAAAAGGTTTGCAGCTCAAAGACAGTTTCAAAGTAATAAGTTAGTCATTTGGACCTATCCAGAATCTTCTAGTTCTTTCCACATAGTTTTGATCGTGTCTAAATGTAAAAGTTTTCATTAAATCACATTCCCGAACAAACGGATCTATATGGTTAAAACCTGTCTCTTCATATACCGCAAAGAATTAAGCCGAAAGAGTACTGGCCCATGATTGCTTTTTTCAACAGCATTGCCCGAACCTCAGTCTTAACAGTTCCTTATCAGCGTGACTAATTACAAAGATCCTAGGTGATCTTCTGCCTTTGCTAATAATAAGTTTACCTGAAGGAATGGGGTCACGAAGACCTACTGGGAAAGATGCGTGGGACTAATGAAAGAATACTGAGCTTAAGAAAACAAACAAACAACAACAACTTGCCACCTGTACCAAAAACGTTCACGTGAAATTTCACGGATAATAACCTAAATCCTTGACCTTCTATCATAAAGTACATCACCGTGTGTAATGAGACCAAGGAAACTAAATGAAACAGGGAAACAACATTTTATAAAGTAAATTATGTAGTAGAGCCGGGCATCGCGAACAGATTCTGTAGCTCCCGTTGTGCCAGCTGACAAACAGTCAGCGGGTGGTCGTTAAGGGAATTGATCTCTTCTCTGGTAGGTATTTTTTCATTTCAGCCTTTGCCCACTAACGTTACTAAAACGGATACACAAAAAATGTTCTGTTCATTTTTTCATTCGGGGGTTTGACTGACAGCTTTAGCGCAGACCCAATATTCTCCAGGAAGAAACTTCTCAAGATCATACATCACGAGTCCCTTCTGCCGTGTTACGAAAAATCACCGTATGTGCCAATCCATTTTTTGATATCATTTTATAGAATCACATTTGCTCTGTCCTTCGGTTTGAGTTATAACTTTGCACGACCAATGGTTCCTTTTGGTCAGTAATGAAAATGGAACAAAGAATAAAGTAGGGCATAAGGGGGAAAGATTTCTGTTTTCTGTAAAAACTTTCTTTTTGGTACATGCAGTCTGTTTTGGTAATATGGCAGTCTTGTGTAGTAACGGAATAAAAAAGGTGAAGTCACAGAATCACAGGTTTTCACAGTGACAACTGAAATATCTGTGTAAAAAACGTAGGAGGTGGGTGACTGTAATTTCAATTGCATAAAACAAAGAAAAGGTGTTTAGATTTTTCTTGAATTAAGGAAAAAAAAAAAAGTCGCACAGAAATATTGCATGGACTTTGTTGCCCACCACCTCCATTTATAATATACCATGCCAAACCAGAACTACTTTTCAAGGAGTGGGACTGGCGATTGTGAAATGTAAATTGGACACACGATAATTATAACATCTCACATTTTATCGCCTTTGTTCAGCTATCTCGACTGGCGTCTTCTTTTTGTCCTGTAGAATCCTGGTCATTTCAGCTTTTAATGTTGTTTTGCCAGAATGTCAGCGTCAGGGCAAAACCTGGCCATACACATCCTACATCTACCTACACACACACACACCCATCACCGCCCTCCTCCCTGTTCAAACACTATTAAAAAAGAAAAAAATACATATATACACCAAGGACAACTACATATAGTAGTCTTTGATATACACCAATAACCAAGTAACCGATATTTGTCTGTGTAATCTACCAATCACACGAGGAGACCTCTTGAAGAAGGGAACTCACAGGGCCCTCTGGTATGTTATCTGGGGAAAATCTTGACCGTCCAAATTTATGTGCCGTTTTGTTTTCATTTGTTTATCTCCACGTGTGCATCTCCTTCTCTCTCTCTCTCCTGTTCATTCACGAACTTTCAGACAAGTCCTGTACAGGGTTGAACGTGGTCCAAAAAATAAAGCAGAGCATTTTGGGGTTGTTATTTTTAGGGTAGGCGGCGTATATTGTGTGTGTGTGTGTGGGGGAGGGGGGTGAGGGGGGGGGGAAGGGGAGAGGGGTATGTGATTGTCTTCTTTATAGGGGTTCGGCACTGAGTATCTTATCGCTTCATCAGTACTGGTGATGGCACTCACATTGCTCAGATGTTTCAATGTACATAGCTAGTCCATCTTTCCAGGTGTTAAACATGTAAGCACGTATGTTATGTGTGTGTTTGTGTGTGTGAGAGAGAGAAAGAGAGAGAGAGAAAGAGAGAGAGGGGAGGGAGAGATAGAGAGAGGGGAGAGAAAAGAGAGAAAGAGACAAGCGGGCGGGAAGCTAGAGAGATTGGGACACAATCAAAGGGGAGAGAGAGGAGGGAGAAGAGAAAAATGATAGAAAGAGAAAAGGGAGTGGGTATGAAGCGAGAGGGACTGGACACAGTCAAGAAAGAGAGAGAGAGAAAGAGAGAGAGAGAAGAGAGAGAGAGAGAGAGAGAGAGAGAGAGAGAGAGAGAGAGAGAGAGAGAGAGAGAGAGAGAGAGAGAGAGAGAGAGAGAGAGAGAGAGAGAGAGAGAGAGAGAGAGAGACCTGACCCTCGTTTGCTTTCTGATAAATTCAGTTTTAGTACCCAATATTTATTCATCAAGTCTAACCTGCAAAACCAACACGGAAATATTTACCATATTTCTAAAGCACGTGCATTTTATTCCAGTATCACAGTTTGGCTCCCTAACACTCTAGCCTCTGCCGACCGTTGATTTTAAATACGTCACCGGACGTCCTTTGCGCTATTTTTGAAACACTTTTTCATTTATCACCACATAATTTTCGGTGACGAATATTATAACGTTTCCATTTGTTAATGTTTCGGACGTTTTGTCCATTTTTTACTCTACATCTTAGCAACAGGGGTTGAATTTTTGCAGCGTTTTGCTGAGATGAACAGTAAATGCCCCGGACAAAGGCTTACCTGCCTTACTGTATATAGGCCTATCTCCATGTTCACCACATTTTAGCACTCTTTGATTGAACGTGGGGGGCGAATTCACACACAACCCAAGAGCTATTTCAGGTCGACCGAAAGGATAACAAAAATTTAATGGAGAAATCTGGACACGTGTTGATAAATTGACCTGGCTTGTTGTAATCGCTCAACGTCTCTATATCACATCAAAACTGCTGACGTCCCCGCGGTACTGATGGTTTCAGGATCTGTGAGCGAAAACAGACGCGCGGGTCTTTCAGGGTATATTTTCCATAGGACATGCCGATGCTGTTGATAGTACTTTTTTCTTACCTATTCCTTCATTCCCTCTGTTAGTGAACTACATCTCTTTCCTGCATTCTTTGCACGCCTTCCTTCAGATCTTATATAGTTTGTGTTTTCAAAGCCAAGTCTTCCATATTTGAAGTGCGTCACCTGATTCCAGTGTTCTTTAAAGAAAATGCTGTCTTATTTATCAAGAAATTATTTTTCATGGTTGCAAAACTTTTATTTTTGCATTTATCTGGCTACTTTAATTCAATTTCACTTGTTTCAGAAGTTTACGATAAGGCGCTCTGTATCTGGACATTTGAGGGGTGGGTGGGTGGGTGGGGGGGGGGGGTTAAGTTGTTCTGCTGTGAGATGATCCTTGATGATAAAAATAATCTAAGGACACTGATAATGGTGAGTGTCTTGCAGTACCTGCTCCTATGATCTATTAATCGGCAGCTGCATTTGCACCAGGACCCCCCGAATTATTTTCTTGGCAGAGATATAATTATATTATTAATATTTTCTTATTGGATCTTCACAACCACAGACAGCAAACACTGCTCCATTTGTTTTCAAACTGTGAAATAATACACAAACTGGCACGTTTCAGAGTTCTAACACAAATATTTTTTCAAAACTAGATCTATTCTATTCCAGAGAATACATAAGAATTGCATTCACAAGGTTAAGAAACATAATTGTTACTGGATAAAAAAGAAATGCTTTGAAGCTCATATAGAGATCGTATAATTCTAGAACTGACAGTCAACCTGGCCTGGGAAATGTTCGATAGCGGCTTTGGGTGTAGTTGTCAGCGTTTCTGTGAAGACATCATTCTTTCTTGAACAATGCTCCACCGAAAAGGCTCAGCGAGAATAACATATTTTTCACAGTGTGAACAGCGAAGAGATAATAGCCACTCAAATTTAATTATGACGAACTAGGCGCCAGAGAAGAATGGAAATTTTTCATACATTACTCATCTTCAGCATTCCAAAAATGGGTACCCTCTGTCTCAGATATGGGATATTTCAATACTGCTTGTCGAAAAGTCACCCTGTTAGCAGTAGCATACCAATAACATTTTTGTTTTGTTTTTGTCTTTTAATTCCTGTTTGATACAAATAAATAATAATAAATAAATAAATGAATAAATATACATGTATAAATAAATCAATGATCAATCAATCAGTCAATCAATCAATCAATTCAACGTGAATAAATAGCATTATAGATCGATCAAAAGTAAATTCACTTGTGGTAAGAAACTCCTCAGGTGGAGCGAGGCACATGACGATGTTCAGAGGAAGAATGGATACTTTCATTAGATATTTCGGCCTTTAACTACCTGACATCTTCTAGAGACCCTGGTCACACCTTTTAATATATCATATTAAATTCCTCAGACAAGAAAATATCAGGATCAAAAGGTCAAATTCCAGTGTCCCTGTTATTAGTCCGTAAACTAAATTTGGAAATTACAAATAAATGACGGCAGTTTATAACATTCAATGAGTGGCCGAAATAAGGTGTGAAGACAAATGCACTATCGTTCTTTTGTTTATGAGGAAAGAATACATTTTGTTTGTGGACTCAGCCATGACAATGAAGATGAAAATAAATATGTCTTGCATTTGGTCTGTGTCTTCTTCGCGAGCAGTACAGAAAATAATAATAAAGAAAGAAAAAAAAAAAGAAAAAAATGCCAAAGAAATTTGAAAGAGGAGGCTGAGAAGAAGATAAGGCTAAATTTATTGTCTAGACATGCTTTATTCAATTTCTGTTTCTGATTAACATCATTAAGTCCATGTAATATTTCATTCGAAAAACACCAGAATAAAAAACAAACAAAGAAACAAAAAGAAAACATTGATGTAAAGATTGCTGGTGGATAAAGGGGCAAAAATCTGCCTGGAGATTTACGCCCGTGCTTGTAGAAAACATTTTATGCGATCTCTCGTTCTTCCTCTCATTTCTCCTGCTGTTCATCCTTTCGTGGTCACTTTCTCCCTCCCTCCGCCTCCCCTCCCAATCCGACCGTTAGGAGATCGCCAGCCGTCTCGTGAAGTGCCAGATTTCACATATGGACGCCATTAGCCCTGCTGTAGATTTCCTAATTACTTGTGTTCATTAAAAAATCCACCAGAAAAGATGGTATTGATTTCTGTATCTATCACGATCATTGGAAGGTGAAAGCTCAGCTCGTCGCACAGTACGTGGAAGTAGACAAAACATGACTTTCGGAAGAATGTACAGCTTGGCAAACTTATAAGTACCGTAACCATCCTAGGTGCAGTTTAGTGAAAGTAATATGGAGGTAAATGAATGATCCAGGTCATACTTTTAAGTTATCCAGGGAACATTGCAATAACATTCAATTATTCACATCGAATTGGAGTTCGCCCAGTGATGTCTTCGAATATACAGGCACACATACACATAAACATGCGTTTCGTGCATGGCAGCCAAGATGATGAATTTCGAGAAAAGGTGTCGGGAGCAAACTAGAACAAAAGCTCTTCGGGGGAAAACAAGCAAATTTATGACATGTAATACTAATACAATTACCCTTTGATCTCTGAAAGAGAAAACAAAAGGAAGAAATAAGCGTATTCGTTACTTTCGTTAATTGCTTTCCTTAGTTCTTGCTTTGTTGAAATATGAACTCCAAGACTTCATTAAAAATGATCGACAGTGATTTGTAATGAATTCACGAAGAAAAAAAAAACAAAAACTTGCTCAGATCAATCGCTTTCTTGGTAAAAATGTGAGCAATGCTGTTGAGAGAATTCTTGAGTCAGGAAAGCTATGCAATTCTCCACAAGCTTTGTCCATCCCTCATCTCAGAAAGCCTAATCAAAATTTAATTTACTTTTCGCAACTATAAGACGAAGAGATCTCGTTTGTAAGTACTGACTCTGTCAATGTTTTCCCGTTCGGATAAACGCACGAACTGGTGGTTCATCTTCAACTTACTCACACCAGCAGCGTTTCGGCAAGATAATGAATGACTTTATCATAAATCTACACAAAGCTGGGAAGGAGGAGATGTACGCAGTAACCTTCATGGCATGACAGTTTGTATAAGAATTATTAAGACATTCACTCTGTATGCATCTGTATCTGCCACATGTCTTGCGATTACCGATTAACACAAAAAATTCGAACAACACAGCCTTTTCGCTTTCCACCCCGGGTGTTTGACTAATTAACAAAAGTGTAGATAGATATCAGAGGAAGGTGGAAATGAAAAAGTCTGATTAAGTCTGATTTTGTGCAGTCTGAGTTCCCCATGACATCCTACCGTATCTTCAGGAAGTATTAGCACAAAGTCCTTGTCTGGTTCATCTAAAATTCTGTTACGACCATAAAAAGAATGGTGTGCATCACTGCTCACTCTAATGAGATCTGTTCATTGCTTGATGTAACTGCCATGTCATTTCTACCATTTTATTGTATACGAAATTAAAAGAGCAGCAACTGTCATTAGCAACGGCAAGAGAAAAATTATTATTTCTTTATTAATTCTTTATTATTATTTTTTCATTAACAACAGGATACAAGAAAGATTTTTAAAAATCTGTGTTTCTTCTTTTTTTTTTTTTTATATCAACAACACGGATAATGAAACAGAAAAACGACAATAAAATAAGACAAACGCAAACCCAGATAATTACAGAAAGAAAAAAAAAGTATGAATATGGCCCACCATTTATGCAGTAAAAAAACACCATTCTGCCAGTTTTTTTTTTCCATTATAAAACAGAAGACTAGAATGACCCATGTTTGCTAATATAATAATAATAATAATAGTTCGTCCATCAGGTATGATGATGACCTTAACAACACCAGAGGAATAAAGAACAGAAATTGTTGAGAATTTCAACACATGGACAATAAAGAGAACTAAAGGACACAGAGGACAGAATGGAAAGACTGTTCTTTCATGACTTATGGCTTCTCATGTGACTGATAAGTCCTATTTTTGCCCTGCAGACCCTTCCGCATAAATGACAAGAGTGCTCCGTTTGCTAATAGGATGGAGAATATTCCTGTTCATGGCGCGAATTGACAATGTAATGGGCGTCTTTTCGTGGTTATTAAAAAGCAGGCGTGGAATGCGTGGCAAATAACATAAAGATGTTTCCTCTTTTACTTCATTGCTGATGTATCCCCCAAACATTCATGTATGCAAGAAAAAAAGTGTTTGTATGTACGAGATTAACAAGGGATTTCTCTAAATGTTAAAGCAGCTTATCGAAATTGTATATACTTTTTTAAAACTTGCAGCCCCAGGTAATTAAAGACAACAGTAACCAGATACAGTTGAAGTGTCAGCACAGCTGTTGTAGGGAACTCCCAAACGAAAAAGTTGAGCATGTTTGTCCTTTAGATTTAAGAGACATCAGAGAGCTGCGGCCAATGCTGAGTGTCCCTTTGTGAAATCGAAAGGGTAACATTTCAAGAAAAAACAAAAACAAAAGCAAACAAAGAGCAGATAAAAAGATTCGGTATAGACAGAGGAAAGGCTCGAGAGGAAATGTACTGAGATACCACTGGCATCAAAGGAGTCAGAGCATCTTTCCAGTACTTATAGGATACTGTGAATATTGTCACACTGTTTCCTCACATTGACATCCACCAGGAAAAGATCGTGCCAAGACAATCCCAAATTTACCCACGTTGACTGTCATTTTTTTTTTCTGTTTGCCTACAGCAGCTGGGCAGAATTCATTTCTTTGTTGCCTTCTATACTCTGACACAGGTCGAAAGACATTCTGAAGTACGGGGTCCGTTGCTTGAGAATGTATTTCTAGCAACAATGTTTTCATCATCATCAGTATCAGCAGTAGCAGCAGCAATAAAGTGACAATGAAGGCATTATACGAACAAGTTTGACGATAACACCTCTAAAGACAATGGTAACTGCTCAGTGCATAAACTACGAGATTTTGGATAGTATCAGGGGAATGCGCTTGAAGTTTATCTGTGTCATCCATTCCTTGACGCTATTTCTTGTGTCAAGTGTTCCAAGTATGCCTTGCTATCTATAACACATAATTCGACCTCATTATTTTCCCTCCAGAATGTTAGGAATTTAAGATAGACTTACTTACAGAATTAAAAATAAATAGACAGTTTATCGCCGCAAAGAAAAGGAACGCGAACACATTTGCCTTGTGAGAGCGCCTGGAGAATGATGCAATACGTCAGCAGCTCGTACAAAGCAAATTGAGTGAGTGCTGCAGTTTGTGCCTACAAATCATACAACATCGTACGACATTCCACTGGTATGCAGATGATCCAGTTGGGAGGTGGAGGGAAAGGAATTTGCTGGAGTAGTTGTGGGAGGGGGTTGTTTGGTTCAAGCTGTGAGCATTGGTGTAATGCTCATCCTTTCATACTTGTCATTTTTTCTTTTCTTTTTTGTTTGTCTCGAAGGCGCACTTGCTGAAGTTTGGTGAACTGGTTAATTTTCTGGGAAGTGTGTTTTGCTATAGGAAAGAAAAACATTAACTTCAAGAAATGGCGCAATATTCAAGCAGCAACAAAGATCTTGGTGGGCGTAAATGTTTCAACTCGTGCAAAGATGTTTTTCATTCGAAAAGGAAACAGTTGATGACAGGACGTCAGGGCAGAGTGAACTCGTCTCCCTCCATGTTTGTGTATGATCCCGGGATGGGAGACTAGGGTGGGGTAGGGGTAGAATGGCGTGGGAGGGGCAATAATCAGGTTAGATTTCAAAGTGCATGTAGCTGTTAATGCAAACTAGAAAAATGATACAATATTTCGTTTTTTCCTCTCTCGTATTACAAATAGATAAATACTGTGGACAGAGTTGTCTCTGGACTGATCCCAGATAAAGCTCCAATAACTTTATTAAAGGAATAGATAGTTTTGTGAACTAGCAGGATGGGAGAGTGAACGAAACATGATATTCTTTGCTGGGTCGCAGCATTTTTTGTAATGAACAAACGTGCCCGTGTGCTACATGTGTCCTGGAAATCGCGAAGACCCAAGTGTAGACTTAAAATCTGTATTTAAAACTAGGAAGAGGAAGCTGATGGTTGGGGTGGGGGAGAGGGGGGGCATTTCATATACCCGTAGTTCCATGGTTTCAACTTTAGTGGCTCTGTAAAAATCTTGGACTCTGGAATTACAAGAGATTTAAAATTCTAATGATTTTATTACTTTCCAACCAGTTTAGCAGATCAAAACAGGCTTCATGGTATTTTGTTCTCGAAGGGACTATCAAATTTTTACCTGCTTTTGAGCCAGTTCAGAATGGCGCGCAGTTCAGATTACCGTGCCTTCTTCGGCTGTAACGTTGGCGTAGTAATTGGTCAAAATCTCGTGGACTTAATTCGGACTTTTTTCTTCCTCCACACGCAAAAGCGTTAACTCCTATTTGACTTCCGGGTATTCATGTTTGTTTACAGACCCTAAAATGCCGTATTCGACGTCTTCCATTATTCTCAAAAAGAAGTAGAGATGGTGTGAGTGAAGTAGAGGAGAGGAACTACACTCTGTCCTGTAGTCGCAGACTTTGGGAACTGAGTATGATGTAGTAAGCAATGTTACAGTTGTCGGCAGAACCCAGCAGATCCGATGATGTTTGCCATCGGTAGTGTGACAAACGGAACAACAGTTTAGACAGATATTGTCATTTAATCGCATCACCAAATGCCAACGTTTTATAACATTTTGCCAAGTAACGATTTGGAGGTTTTCCCGTAACTTAATGACCATGGCATTTTGTTTGGTTACCCCTGGCGATCGCAGTAAGGCTAGGATTGGCCATGAAGTTGAAGAGGAAAAGGAAGCGTTGGGAGAGGAAGAGATCAGAAGCATGACATATCCTTGTGTAATCTGTAATCTTCCTGTAGCATGGCCTTAAGGTAAAACACTTTTACTCCTCATCTTCATCCTGGCAATGTGTGATGTGTGCAGGGCGTCATCTGCTTTTTGTTTGGCTGATCTATGAACCATGCTGATTTTTTACCCCCTTTTTTATTACTATATTTTTTTCTGCTCGTCATTTTATTTTGCCACCTTATTCTCTTCTTGTAGTAAAAATGCCCATCTCACTTCCGCGAGATGTGTAACTTGCTTTGGCGAAGTCTCAGTGCATGTTCGGGATGAACTTCTTGTGAACCTGATGCTGGAACAAAGTTATCAGTGCATTTTTATTTGAGAGGCACTGAAGCAGGTCAGAAACAAACATGGATATAGTCAGATCTACATTTAGTCGGATAGAGGAACTGATGTACAGGACGGAGGGGTGGGAAGAACAAGGAGTGGGAAGAGCAGAATTTAAAGAGAAATAAATGAAAACTGTTTGAAAGGAGTGAGTATTGTGACATTGCCAGAGATAAGATGTGAAATCTACGACTTTTGAAATAGTGAGAAGATATGGAAAACACAAAGAAAAATGTATATGCATATGAAAAATAGTCAGACATCACTGGGAGGGGATGTATTCCAGGACGTAGCAAGACAAGATTAACAGAATGGCAAGATAGGATGAAACAAGGAAGAATGAAAAAGAAGGGAATAGAATGAAAGGGATTTCTACAGATGATCTGAGCCCACCATCTGGCAAAAGGTAAGCATGTTGCCTGCAGTCATAATTGCTACCACAGACTCCATTGTGACGTGTTCACACAGGTTTTTGTAACCTTCTGGAAGACGGATCTAGCCATGTGAATATAACAGTATCCTGATGGATAAAAGATACAGAAAGCGGCAAAAGAACAAAACAAGAGAGCCCTCGGAGAGAGTACGTGTAAGAACACGAGAAAGGACACCGAAGGCACCAGAAAAAAGGCGGGAAATAGCACATGCCAGATTATATAAAAACGAGGGGGGAAAAGTCAAGAAACGAAAAGTGGGACATTGCGAGCAGGATACTTGGACGAGTCGGAGAAATCAAGTCAGAGAGACAAAGAATCTCTTAATTAAACTCTACAGAGGAGGTCCACGGCACATAGGGAGTATGAAGATGAAGAACATTAAGTAAAGTGGAACAGAAAAGCAGAAGGAAAAGGGTGATTGTTGCGAAAAAAAAAACACGGCTGAAAGAGAGAGAGAGAGAGAGAGAGAGAGAGAGAGAGAGAGAGAGAGAGAGAGAGACAGAGAGAGAGACACAGAGAGAGAGAGAGAGAGACAGCCAGACAGACAGACATACAGACACACACAGACATACAGAGAAAGAGAGAGAGAGAGAGAGAGAAAATCCAAGAGGGAAGCGGAGTGGTGGACGAATCATACCAAGAAAAAGATGAGAGACAATAACAGGCTAAACAGTGGATTTAGCGTTCAGTGATGTATATTAAAAAAAAAATCCAGTCATTCTGAAAGTTGTATCACACTTCAGTTTCCCGATGTTCGGTAGGCGCGACCGTGAGACAAGATGTATCATGAGCATTAACATGCACATCGGCAGGGGGTCGATGAGATTAGAGAAAACCATGCAGACACTAGAAAACATCGCATGACACACAATACCTCGTAAATTCTCCTGCTTTTTTACTTCATCCACACACATATTCTAACAGATAACGAACACTAATAAACACTGGCAAAAATGTCAAATTTTTAAATAAATGTGGAAACAAATTTTTTTAAAATAAAATAAATAATACCCTTAATTAAGAGCGAAAGAGTCAGCATTATGTGGTCAAGCATTCACTCATTAAACTCTACTAGAAACTTGTCCAACACACTAACTGAGAATGTTACATGTCCTAATAAATCGCTTTTATTTCGCATCCCTGGACAGACCTATAAGGAAGGATTTCTGTATCGTAGTTTGCCAATATAGATTAAAGATACGAGAGTTTTTAACGTAAACATTATGAGATGCTTTAATTGCATAAATTTTTACGGTGCTACACGGCAACGCTCCAACAAAAATGCTTAGAAAAATGACTTTTGAGAAAAAGAAAAAGGACTGTATCCTGTGACATTCACGATGCTAACGGAGTAAAAACTGTGGAGAAAATGTGAAAGCAATTGTCTCCGTCTCACTGATTTACAAAGAAATAAAAATAAAACGCCATGTGTTGCAATTAACACGTTATGAACATTGTAACACTTCACCAGCAACAGCTGCAGCAACATTGAAAAGAGCCATGAAAAATTACCATCAATAACGTAACCACAACAACGAAAGGAAAAACAGAAATTGGAAAAATGAAGAACACATAACAAAAACAAAGAAACCATTGATGCGAAGTGACCTTTTGTTAAATGCGTAGTAACATAGGAACAACAGAAGAAAGGGGAACATTACAATGGGAAGCAGTCAAGAGCTGATTATCCGCTTGAGTAATATGGCAACATAGTGACATTAAACGCCAGCAGATGGAAGCGATCTAAGGTTTCAACAAAGAAATAGATAGGTTTTGTACTGTCTTTGTAAACACACGGAAAAAGGAAACAGAAACGGGGAAAAGAAAGACGGAATAAAAGCGAAAAGTAAACGTTTCTTGGTCCTAGGAAAGTTCTGGGAGAGATACCGAGACATTAAAGCCTAGTTCAATGTCTGTGTTCGTATACTGGAAAACTACATGACCACAAGGGAAAAACAACCACAGTTACAAAAATGTGACTGGATCTGGCGAAATCGGACGCAAGGTGAAATTTTTGTACCACTTTAAAAAATCAAAATAAAATATTTCTTGGACGATTTAAAGCAAAATAATTATTTTAACTGAGTGCAGAAAAATAATTCGAAGCAAATCTCAATTTCCATAGCAAATATTCGCCTCTTGGAGGAGTTTTCCCATGAATTTGGTCTTTCACCTTAAGCCCGATTAGGTCAGATCCACTCACAAATGTGAAAGTGAAAAAAACAGTAAGAAAGTTTGAAAGTCCATAACTTTGAAAGTGTCATTTTCAGCATTTTGTGATCTTAGCTTTGTTTCAAACTTGGGTTCCGTGGAGACGAAGCTGATGAACCAAGCGTGTATAAACACGGGGAAGATGGCGGCGAAATTGCTTTTGTGGTTGTGATTGTTTATCCCCCGTAGTCTTCAAATGTCCACATGTCCACAAAGAACTTTACACGCCAAGTTGTTCTCATAGACCATGGAATGTCCGTCAGTGGCCGTGGTCAGGAGATGTGGTCAGTGGAACTAAGAAAACATGTTGCTTTTGGTAATGGCGGCTTAATTGTTTATTCGCAGGGTGTTAAGATCTTTTGTCTGGCTCTTGTGTTAGTGTTCAGAATTCTATAGCACTGAGTTTTCACGAGGCTGTTGATTTAGTCTTGTTTAAGGAAACAGTCTGATGTCGTTCAGTGTCTGGATATTTCACAACACCACCGTCAAATCTTGCCATCTGGACTGACATTTATTGCGCTTTAAATGTTTGACCAAAGTTAGCAGGGATTTACTGACAGACAAAGAATTTGTTGGCATGATTTGTTGCTGTAAGAAATGGTCCTGCCATTTGTGTATTGTAAACAAATTGTTTATGTAGATTCTTTTTTTTTATGTCTCAGTGAAAAGTAGCCTATTGTCCATCGGAGTGAAATGACAGGACACCATTTGGTTCACTCAGCACACTTATTCTACAGGAAAGGGTCTAGTTGACAACTATATGTTAGGGAACGATTGAATGAACAATTGACCACACAGAGCCATTAACACAGAGATGCATCTTTCTGTTTGGCTGAAGTGACACTTTCCTTGCTGATGTTCTTAATTAGTTGGACAGGAAGAATGTTATATAATGGTTCTTTTGACTGCTTCTCCCATTTAATTTACCTTAAATTATAAAACATCTTTGAAACATGGTGTTGCAAAAATCTTTTTGTGGTAAAGAGATAATAATGAAAATTATAATGAATTTTTGTTCCTCAGATTTCAAGAACTGTTGAGATTCCGCACTTATTCATTGAGATTATCTGTTCATTTATCCTTTTGTCTGTGAGTGTTTCTGCCTGTTAGGGGAGTGTTTTTTTCACTGAAAATCAGTGGTGAACAGGCTGTGTTGATGCAAAGAATTAAAAGTCGTAAACCATAACAGAAGGAGAAGAGATAGGTTGAGTGAGGAAACCACCCTGACTGAGGAGCAGTACCACCCTGAGTCAGGCCGGGGATGCCTGCTGGCACTTTCATCAATCACACAGTGGCCACCAGCACTTTTTGCAGGGCTAATCTGTCCAGCTGACATCTGTTTTGATCGCTGATTGCAGGAACAGATACCGTACTGACTCCTGTCTCTGACCATTTGCTGGGATGGCCAATGTGTGAGCTCTGTGCGTGAGTGTGAGTATGTTGGTGTGTGTGTATGTGAAGTTCTGCGAGTGTGAGTTGATTGTGAGCGTGTGCGTTTCCGTGGAACAAGTTTAAATGTCAGTTTGAATTTGGGTTTTACGGCACAACAGTATTTTTTTCCTATGTGCATGACCAAAGAATTCCCTCCAGCTTCAATGTAGAAATGTTGGCAATTGTACCGTAAATAAGTACTGGTTGGCAGTCTTTGCACTTGATGAGTATTCCGTTTTTACACTGTATTTAAGGACATGAATGGAAATAGGATGGAGGTTGAGAAACAAGAGTCAGTTGTTTTAGGAAATCATGGCCAATTCTTGTCTGATAGGCCATGGCTGCTCCCCTCGGTGACGGCAGGTAATTTTGACAGACTGACAGAAAAAAGGAAATGAGGACAGGCAGGCACACTGATAGATACACCAGGGGACAGACAGATAAACAGGCTGCTCACCCTTTTCTGTGATCTTCTGTCTTTTTTTTTTCCTTTTTCCTCACATTTCTTTTCTTTTTTTTTCTTTCATTTCGTTTTCCTGTCTTTTATCTGGTTATTTTGTTCCCACCCTCGGTTTCAGTTTCCCTATTTCCTCTTTTATCCATTCGTCTCCACTCTTCCGTCTTTCATGTTGCAGAGATGTTTATTGTGGTGCTACCGGAAGTCAAAAAGGAAGAGTCACGTGGTTACAGATTGTTGTTCTATTTCCGTGTGCTGCACGCACCTTTGCCTCGTGTCCGTTTCCCTGAACCTTTTTTTTTCACACACGTTTTGTTTGATAACGATTTAAACTGTTTCACGTTGATCTTTCCCCAGCTGAGAAGAAAAAATAAAATGTTGATATTTATTATAGATAAAATGGTTGTGATTTCGAGGAGAGAGAAGGACGAGAACATGAATAGAAGGTTCCTGATGACAGATGACAATTTTTTTTTTTTTTTCAGTTTACAGAAGATGTTTTATATTTCGAAGTATACGCTTATTAAAGTCCGTCCTCTATGTAGTGAATACATGTATTTTGTTTTAACAGTCTATTTATAAGATTTCAGGAATTGCCAATTATGTCTCAGTTTGAATAATGAGATCAAACTAAAGAAAAACAACGCTGGGGTTTGAATGAACTGCACATGTTTTATTTGCTGGGTTTTTTTTTTTTCTGTAACCTGCTTCATGACAAGGCGGAAAACAAAAATTGTGGAAGGGGCAATGTACACGTCATCGGGCCGATGCGTCGTTAAACCAAACTCGAACTTAAACTCAAAGGCTGAAAATGTGGCAGGATTTTTTTTTTTTTTCATGGTTTAGTTTCTTGACTTGGATACGATACTTGGTGGACATGACGGTTTCTGCCTTTTTAAGAATGTGGAACACTGCACCTGCAAGGAATATTAAAGTCAAGTCGAATAGAAAAAAATGGAAGTTATGACCTGAGTATATTGTGATCCACACAGTTATGGGTTAGAATGAAACGATGTGCCGAAAGTAATGTGAAATAACCTTCCAAGAATGAGGTCAGGTCGGCTCTTAGCCAAGTTATTTAGAAGATAGAAAGATAAATAGATACAACAAAATAATCACGGCAGTATTAAAGATCTCTTTCGACTCTCTGTAACATAATTATGAATTTTTACTTCGATGCACGAAATTAACCGATGAACGGAGTTTGTCTTTGCCAGATCTTTATCTTGAAGTCAAGGTTAAGCTCGTTGGGAACCAAATACAACAGCACTGACCTCGATTTTTTTTTTATGTCTTTGACCTCAATGCTAATTAACTCAATCCAGCGTTTTAAGAATGTTCTTATTAACGACTCCGTTGTGCAGGAATCAGGACAGGTGAACGTGAAAAACGGCATTTTGCCTATTGGTTTAGCCCTCAGGTATTAACAGAAAGCGGGTGAAAGCCTTTGCGCGCATTCGTGTGAGTGTGAAATTGTGCATGTGTGAGTGAGCGTGCGCAGTGACGTGATTATGTGTTTGATTTAAAGAGTGCCAAAGAACCGTGTCAAGGACAATGCTAAGAATACATTATCAAGCTTTTGTTTGTTTCTCCCAGTCGCACGTGCCACTCAAAGAAGCCTCGGGCGATCTATTTATTTACACAACTTGATACATAAACTACCACGTCAGCAGTTTTTGTGCAGTTGTCAAGGATAGCCAGGCCTGGAATGTCGTCATCAACATTTTTATCACCTTTTACCTCTTTCATGATCATCATTATTTTCATTAAGTTTATGTTTGGAAAATATCTCATGAGATATCGAAAATATCTGCAATTTGAACGGCAAGGATTTTTTTTCCTTAAATAAATCTCTGTATTGTAGACACAGAGAATCTTGATCAGAACGTATATATACAAAGGTTTACAGAACTATTATCATCACCTTTACAATTGTGACCCATCGCCGTGGACCGTCCTCTTAGGAGGAAGTAACATTCTGACGCAGACTCATTAAACTTTCTGTCTAAATTTGTCTCATGTTATGTGCGTGATTTGTTGACGCTGTTTCCTATTCATTTCGTGTGTACCAGTAATGTTTTCACTTAAGTTAAAAAGATCCGTTTGCTCCCTTGCATTCTCTCACGCCTCTGATCTCATTAGTATGACTGCAGCAAGGCCAAGACGTTAATAAGAGCAACAAGAACAGTTGCAATAGCGAAAAAGCCATCATTATGTACTAATTTCAATTTGCCATCTGTTTTCCGTCAGTTAACGCCCTTCTTCCTGTTTGTGGAAGTTAATACGTCTGCAATTATACTGTCGTCTGTTTGTTAACAAGCTTCATTATCGTTCTGTGTGCATTTCCGAAGGTTTGTTTTGCCCCTGTTTGTAGGTATTTGTTTACTCACCTGCTTGATTTTGTATCTTTTTGCCATTCATATTTTTTCTTTACTTTTCGATCTCTCATGAATATGTCCATCTTTATCTACAGCTATTTCTCTCAGAGTTTGTCGTAACCTAACTGTGGAATGTCACGTTACCCATAATGCTGACCTATGTCATTTCGTTCCTTTGTCTTCTACTTTTGGATCTCAGTTGTAAGGATTCTCCCTCCCTCTCTCTCTCCCCTCTCTCTCACCGGTCTGTTTCTGCACTCTGCTCTCTCTCCTTCTCTCTCTCTCTCTTCTTTCTCTCTCTCTTACCCGTCTGTGTCTCTTCTCGATCTCTCTCTCCTCTCTCTCTCTCTCCCCCTCTCTCTCTTTTTGTTTCCCTGTCTCTCACCCGTCTGTCTCTGCACCCTTCTCTATCTCTCTCCCTCTCCCCCTCTCTCCTGTTTGCCTGTTTCTATCTTTCTCTCTCTCACCCGTCTATATCCACACTCTTCTGTGTCTCTCTGTCATTCTCTGTCTCTCTTTCCTCTCTCTCTCTCTCTCTCTCTCTTTCTCGTTCCTGTCTCTTTAACACACTCCCTCTCTCTCACCCAATCTGCATCAGGATTTACCAGAGTATCGAAACAAAATAATATGAAACACATCCTTGAAATGCATCTGACCTTCTGTCGAGCGTGTGCCGCTTCCAGTCTTCAGAGATCTCGGACGTCACTTTCTGCTGGAAGAAAAAAAAAGGAAAAAAAAAAAAGACAGCTAATAAGAAAACGCATGTGCAAAAACAACAACAACAACAAAAGTAGTTTGACACCAAACTATAACGTCCTAACTTTCCTTTGCCTCTTTTTGCCGCGAAAAGTGAAATATCGTACACATACCAGGCATTCCTGAGCAGATTTGCTTTACAGGTCAGGAGCACCCTCTTGTTCTAACGCGCACTCCATCCTGTTCTGTGTTCGGAGATCCACCCGAAAAAAGAAAAGAAAGTAAAGCAAAATAGAAACACGCGCGAGTTTTGCGTAAATTACTCAATCACTCTCGTACCAAAAAAGAAAAAAAACAACAAAACATGTTTTTCTGATGCCAATGCTCGTGACCTTGAGTTATACGCATGCGCACCACTACGGTACAAACACGCGCGAGTTGTAGCCAAATAACATCCCATGTCTTTCTTTTGTGGCTGTCCTTTTTTGCAGGGGGGGGGGGAGGGGTCTTCTTGTCCCACTTTCCCCATTTCGCTCCGGTGCATGAAGAAGTTTCGTAACACGACTTTCTTCGCAACAAAAGTCTTGAAAGTTGTTACACTCCGTAGTTTATGAGTTTATCACGGACAAATTGGCATATGAAACGTAAACTCATTCGGTGGTTAAACATGTTCTCTTTATGTAGGTTGCCTTGACTTTTTAAAACCACAACCAACGCAATGCCGGGGACATCTTTATCATATTCATCGTCATTTTCATCCTTATCGTTGATCTGAACTAAATCTTTTCATTTCAATATTTCTAAGATCTTCCCGGCCGGCACCTGTCGATCGATTCATTTGATCCCTATAGTCACCCTTGTTATCATACATCGTTATGACTTTGATCCTGAATTTTTTGTATGTTCTTGTCTCAGTGCAGCTTTTGAGAAGCGCCATCATACTGCCGCAGTTCGTCCGTGTTATTTTAGCTGAAAATCCCAGGCATTTTCATGGCTATGCGCATCGTTAAAGTGCGGATTGAAAATCAAGCACTGAAAATGCCAGTGTACAGGCAGGTGGTACAGTGTAGAACATTCAATGAAACTTTTTTGTGAGTGCGTATGTGTGATCCCAGAGGCATTTCAGATGAAGACCATCAAGGAAAAATCTATATGTAGTGAAATGTTTAAGATACTCCTCAGACGCTCATATTTCTGTCATGTGATTTTCCTTTCACTCAAGCATGGCCTTGTCGAAATGAAGAGATAGAGAGACAGAAGCAGGAGAAACGGGGAAGAAAGGGAGAGAGAGACAGACAGACTGACAGACAGACAGACAGAGAGAGAGAGACGGACAGACGGAGGGGGGGGGCACAGAGTCACATACACACACATACAGAAGGAGAGAGAGAGAGAGAGAGATTAGCCGAGTGAATCAGCAATATAAGCCAACCATCATCAATATCACCATTTCTTATCTGGCAACGATTCATTTAACGCCATCAAACTGGTTATTTATTTATTAGAACATTCCACCCGCAAGCTATGCCGGGCTATTTCATAGGAGAAATAATATGAAAACAGAGAAGTGTTCAAAGGATGCTTATGAACAGAGCATGGTAATAATGAAAGGGTGTATCTGCTGTTTTTCTCCACATGACAATATTATACTCATCGTATTTGTAACTGATGCCGCAGAAACAGTTTTGTACCATTATTAATTATCCTCTAGTGTCAAGAACAGTTTATATACACTAAAAGTATTTAAGCCGAGACAAATTATTGTTGATTTTCTGGTGAGTGTCCAAAACATCCAGGTTAATATATTTATATGCAAAGTGGTGGTTTTTACTTCCGAAAATCTTATTTGTGTGACTTCCCGGCGTTTTGACAATATTTATGTGAATGTTATCTTTGTGTCATTCAGCATCTTCCTGCTACCATCAGCCTGCTGAGACATTGCATGTGATCAGAGATAACGATGATACTAATGAAAAACAAACTAACAACAAGATAAAGGAAACAGGGCAATCAACTAAACATTTATCGCCCTAGAAACAATAACACAATCAGTAACTATACTACAACAAAGGCCTGTTATTATTGTCGTCAATCGCTAGAAAACTCACACATTGCAGGGCAAGTTCCACCACACCACTACTGCACTGAGTCCCCCATCCTGGACAAGATAACATTAACCAAGAAACCTGTAGTCAAGGTGCAGAAAGTTGCTCAACATTATCTGTTCTACTGGGTACACCGTGACATTTGATCGACTGACTGCACCTGTGGGGTGCTCACATCTGGGTATCTGACTGACACAGGTAAACCCAGGGACACATATCACTCGTAACGCTCTTCCTGTTTTTATGTACGCATATGAGATGTATTTCACAAAAATGGAAACTTAACTGTTTTACATTAGACAACTGGAAACTGATTTAACATTGTGTGCATTTTGCATCGACATCCCAAACTTTCTTGTATAATGGTCATTGTCCTGGTCCTATTCACAGGATTCCACAACAAAACACTGGGGCTATTACTCTTTTTCTTAAAAACAAAAATGGCTTATTGTAGTTCGTTTCACTTTGAGACGTGCGTGTTTTTTACATTTTTATATTTTTGTAATTTCTTAGTTTGAATTATGTCAAAATTCAGTCTTCAGGTATTGGCAAGGAAACTCCCCTAATTTTATTTGAGTTGATAAGACATCTTGTTATTGACTTGTATTAGTCATTAAATTACGTATTTTCTCGCGTTCGTTCAGTCTTTTCCCGATAGATGCATCAGACATACTTGTCACCACTTGCTGTCCTGGCATTGCAATTAGAAAAACTACAGTTCATTGTCTGGTGCTCTAAATCAGAGGCCTCCAGAAGCACACTATGTAGGTCTTGTCTGCTCTTCGTTCAGGGCGGCAATCAAGTAAAGAGTACATAATATAAAACTGAATATGAAAGTATGGAGAGCTTTTCTGCTGTATTTTGTCATTTGGCATGGAGGGCTAGTAGTCCTGAAACTTCAGTCCTTCGCCAATCTAGCCAAAATTTCAAGCTTTCACCTGATGAAACTGTCCCAAAACCTGGACTGATTATCCTAGATTTATTTACTTTATCTCTCCCTTTTTTTTTCAGCTAGAACTGTGGGTTCCCTTTTCTGGACGTCTTGACAAAAAAAAAAAAAAAATAGAAAAATGGTGTGTACATTGTGACCGATGAATAGCAAAATGAAGTGGCAACTTTCCAAGTCAGAAAAGAGGATTAATTTCGTGTGATCACGTCATGCATCCGAAAAACATATGCTGACTACGTCATAGGACATGATTTATTTGTTTTCGATTATTTCGCGTCCACGCGACGTCGGCACCGGGTATTGTGTATGTGTGTGTGTGTTGTTCCTTTCTCCAGATTCTCATGATATGATATTACACCTTCTCATAATGAATCGTCTTTGTGTGTGTGTGCGTGTGTTAGGGTAATGCTATGCCATGTTATATTTTTTTATGGTTGTCATTTGCTGGTGTCTATGGACATTAAAATCTAACAACTCCACGCGTGTTTACTCAAGCTAGACTTTTATTGAAACAAGTAGCCATGAAATTGAACATGTGATAAATGCAAATTGTTCGTCTGTCTCCTGCACATGTGGAAATTGTACACAGTCTTATTGTCTTTCGTGATTCAGTTGTTAATGTTGCAGACAAGAAGAAAAATAAATGTCGACTCGACATTTATGAGGGTAAACAGTTGTAAACATGATGGACAAAAAACGAAAACAAGTCTGTTTATTCGAACTTTAGTTCCGTTGCCGCAGGGGAGATCAATCAGACGTCAGGGGCGCACGGTGACACAAGTTCCATATGGCCAAACCGTTTTAATGTCGCTTGCCTTGTCTGACAGTTGGCGGGTTCTCAGGTCGATGAAAGTTGGAGGACAATGATGTATATCGATGAGGTATTTGCCATATTGTTGTATGGGACATTCTGCCGATTTCCAGATTCTGTCAGGAAAGTGGTTCTCTCACTCCTAATTTAATTATGTATAAGTGTCATTGCAATCCGTTAAGAACTTTTCGAGATTTGTGTTTGTGATGTAATGTTGTATGCTTCTGGCCCGTTTGCCGCCCTATTTTTAATCCTCATTTTGCAAAAATGCATATTCAACAATATGGCTAATACCCCTATGGTATGTTGAATACTGTCTACAGGAACAGCTGTATCAGTGACATAGTCAGTATGTATGTATTTGTGCCAGTACCTTCATTCACGAAAGATAAACTCTGGAAGAAAAACTCCATTTCCGTTGAATTGTCATTCGTCTTCTTTACATCAAACGCCATTAAGATGACCTGATACAGACTACTAGTGATACTGCTTGCACCCAGGTAATCGTAAATACAAAATCTGACGGGGGTTAATCTAAATCCATCTCATCAGTTCCCATAATAACTATTTTCTTTAAACTTTACCTCAAACAGGCCAAATCACATCGTCTACTGAAGGTATATATATTATAATCTTAAAACTCTAGGCAAAGCATTGCGATATGTTTAGATTGAGAGATTTCTCCCTCATTTGTCAGGTTGCCTCGCTGCATAGATGAAAGTCAGACTGTCCATAATGATGACATCAATGAAAGGATACTGTATAAATAGATGTAACATACTGATTTAGTCAAGCCAAATCTAAGTTAATAATGCCTCCCCGCTGTTATCCAGGCGGATGCCAATGTACCCAGTAAGACATAATAAATACAGCTGAAGAAGACGTTGTGTTGAAACAGAGTTAAAGGTTAAATCAAGTTATAAGACAATTTTCAGATTATGGGTGACAATGCCGATCTGATTATCGCCGCGGATTAAAGAAAACAATGCATAACTCTGAAGTGATATCTGGAAAGAATGACACAGATTTGGTGCAGTTCTTTACGAATGCAATATCCACCGAATTTCGTGTGGCGTCTTATATTCATTGTTGGTGATCGCACGGAATGATGGACATCAGATCTGTAGTTAATACCAAAATGCTCCTTTTGGTGTATTTAACGTCAAATACAAAATTATCCCAGCTTTGAGGGGTCGACTTCACTAAAAACTCTTGACAGTGTACAGATGACAACATAATTAATCACTGACTTAGTTCACTGCCATGCTTTATTTACTGTGTTAAATATGTAAAGGATTCACTGGTAGCCCCGAAATTGTGCTTTTTCTTGTAACAATAAATCGATAAACTGATATCAGATACGGAACTTAAAAAAATAAACTCGTGAAACAATGGCTAAAAAAGGCTGAAAACAAAATGAAAAAGAAAATGCATGCAGAAATAACAGAAACTGCAAAAAAAAAGAAGGAAAGAAAGTACATTGCAGCCGCCGAAAAAGACTGTAAAACTTGAGTAGAATTGCACAAAACCCTTCATAACATGAAGACATCATCTAGATTCATTGAGAAAGGAACATTTTGCATTTCTCCGTGAGGTTTTGTGTTCTTTGTGTCACTGGACTGGACTTGCCCAGTGTCAAAATATTGTTTCATTTTTGTGACGTTCCTTTTTCATTTGTCCTTACAAAGAAATACTTTGATAGAATTCCACTTTTATCAAGTTTTCAACAGTCTTGCTTTGGTGTGCATGGCATGGAGAAATAAAGTTAACAGCGACAACACAAACAACCGTAGATTTGAAATCTGTTCGTGAAAAATGATGTTTTCCAGGAGAAAGTAAACGAAAATTGTTGTTCCTGCGAAATGTTCACATCGTGTTTCGTGGTGAGACTCGCATTACGCATCAATGAAACCATGTCGATACGCACAGCAAGATCTCTGTCTGCGCGCGTCTTTCCAACAGGAAGTCCTGAGACAGCGTACACTGTCTGCGTTATATTATATTAATTATGTAAGTATCTTTTGATGCTCGGGAAAATCTCCCATCACAGCGCTCGGCAAATTGTCTGAATTAAAATGCCTTTTATGTTTGTCATTTAGAACTTACTGAGCAAGTATTTTCATCACATCACTGGCGTAGGAGAACACGCAGCAGGGCGATGATTACATCTGGGAATTAACCAGGCGAAACCACTAATTTGTCTGTCTGCGATAGATCTTGAAAGGCTCAGGCACCAGGCACAGGTTTGATGTGGTAAAGTTGTAATCTTTACTGATTCTTTAGTTCAAAGATAAGCAAAATAAACAACGGTGGTTTTGTTGGGTTTTTTATTTTTTTCTTCATTTTTTTTTTCTGTTGTTTTCTATAAGTTTCAACATAATTATGGGATGACAAAAATAGAGAATCAGAGATCGCTTGAGAAAAGATGGAAGACAGATGGACAAACAGACAGACAGACAGACAGATAGACAGACAGACCATCGAGCGGACGGACGGACGGATAGATGGATGGATGGGTGGATGGGTGGTTGATTGGGAAGATTGTTGATTTTTCTTGGAGGGAGGGGGGAAGGGGGATGGGCGTGGTGTCAGTGTAAAATATGATAGCTGAAGTCATTCGTAATGAGTCTTATAAATATCATTAAATGATTCGAACGTTCCTTAAAAAGATAAGCGTTTTTGTCTTTAACTGGGGACGAATTGCCCCGTACAAGACAACTGGACACACTCCGGTTTCTGCAGCTACAACAAACAAAATGTGAACCTTTATCTGATTTTTGCTTTCCTCACTGGCTGCCCTTCAGGGTCAGTTCCAGATAAGCCGTCTCTAATAGCCGGAAGGGTCCATGGCAAGAGCCATGATGAGCCTTTTTTGTGTATATTTTAGGCCGATAACCTTTGAGCAGAGGGACTAGAAAGAGTGTAAACAATCTCCTTGCATCTGGTACTGGCTGAACCAGCTCAGCTGGTCTGTAAGTGATTTGGGGAAAGAGGGGGAAAAGGGAGGATGGTAAAGGACATTTATACTGATCTGGGATCTCTGGAATCAGAGGTTATTTATTTCATGTCTTCGTTATTGCTGGCCCTCTTGCTTGATTGCAAGTGGGATTTATATTCAAATTCCTAGTGTCAACAGAGATAACTTTACACTAACTTTGAGAAAGGATGAACATTTTTTTTTTACCGATGCAGAAGCTTTTCTTTCGTCCATGCAAGAAGCTGGAAAAAAGGGGATGTTGCTTGGGTGGAATTTCTGAGAACTTGGGAAATCAGAAGGAAGGAAAGAAATGTCGAGAGTATTTGGGAGGGAGGGGAGCTTGGAGTTACCTAATGAAACTATCCAAATGTCTTCAAAAATTAATCTTTTGTTTGTTCAACCTTTCTGATATAAATCTTACAACAAATTTAATCAGTGTCCTTTAATGATCTTTCTTTCTTTGCTAATCTCTCAAATTCTGTGTCACGTGTTTTTGACGTAGTTCACATTTTCTATCGTAGATTTTTATTTAGAAGGTTTTGTGTTGCTTCTCACTGCACTTCTGACCTAAGTTTCTGTATGGCTCTTGGCAATGTCGCCATAAAATTGTTGATCAAATGCAGATGCCATACTAGCTAAACTTTGTACCATACCGTTTTGAAACACTACATGACTAAAAATGATGAAATTTTGTGTATTGACACTATGTTTCACGATAAATTACGTGGACAAATCCATGTTGGACCAAATTCAGCATTCAACTTTATGTATTTGCGGCTTTTGAGCTGCGTAAAAGAAACGCATTTATGTGGAAGTAAGATTGAAAAGTATGATGGGACATTCCCCCTTTTTCTTCTTCACCTCTGCACCACAATGCAAGAGCCGAATACGAACAAGGATCACAAGTGTGCAAGTTAGTTTGAGAGAGGCGTTGGGCTGCTAGTTTATATTATGCCCGTTTTGATGTCAATGGCACAGAATACGTGAATTGGTGTTAATGATGTTTTCCACGTTGTACTCCCTCAAGAGAAATGAAAGAAGAAACTGGGATTTTTATTTCTCTATTCAGTCTTTATGGTTTGTAATTCAGTTTTCACCAAACACGTTTGCTTAATTACATTACTCTATTAACTGTCGTCTTTCACTCCCTGCACCGCATTATTCAACGTTTACAAAGAGCAAGTCATAGAGTAATTAGTGGAACTTCACATGTAGAGATAATATCTGTGACGACACTGTCTGTGGAGCATTGTATTGTGTTAGAGATGAGTAGTGGAGTTTAGCAGCGTGTCTGCAGAACAGTCTATTGTTATGAGATTTTAGCAGGGTGTCTATAGAGCAATGTATTGTGTTAGAGATGAGCATGAGAAGTGGAGTTTAGCAGGATGTCTGCAGTGCAATGTATTGTGTTAGAAATGAGAAGTGGAGTTTAGCATCATATTGAAAGGACTGGGTGAAAAAAGGCAGATAGGCAGAGCAAATTCGTCTTTCCTTCCGCGAACTTGACTAAAAGAGAAATGAAAAGGGAGGTGGGATGAGTTCATATCATGCTTCAACACATTTTACAAACATGAACAATATGCTCACACTTCCTCATCCATTCATGAGTTCATTCTCTTTTTCCACCCGCCTCTAGGTTGATCCATACCTATTATTTTATCCATGCCTTGAAAGTGATAACAAAAATCAGTTCTCCACTTACGCGCCAAATCAACACATCTTTCATGTAAAAGATAAAGTTTTCTAAAACCCTTAACAGCAGAAGTTATGGGGGCCTGTATCTGTCATCGTTGTGAACAGGGTGGGCACAAATAATTTATATGACTGAATTTAAATAGTTACACAAATCAAGCTTGGACACAATGAGAAACAGATTTTTGCGATGTGGTGACAATTCCATCGGCTCATGGCGAGATGCTGCCTCATCCAGCGCAACTGGGATAATGTTGATATTAAATCAGGGCTGTGCTTGGGGGCGGTGCAGTTACCTTGCAACTTTCAACATTGGTGCAGTTTGGTTTATCCCATTTGTGCAGGAAAATAACATCATTCACGTCACCAGATGTCCTCACGTGTCAGTTTTCCAGGCAAACTTTCGGTGGCGAAGCGGAGACGCTGCGTACTCAGCAATCTTTGCCATCTGTGGCCACGTTCCTTTTCCGCCGTTTTCTGGTAAAAAGAGATAAAATCTGTGCAATCTGATACGCCCCTTTTTCCAGATTCGATCTCTGGAAGCGGAGCATCCTTTAAGCGGAGAAAGATTGCATAACTAAGATAAACGCGCAACTTTACATTAATTAATTGACAGTTTTAGTTTGACCTCGGGACAGAACACGGGTGGAAATCCTATAATTTTTCAAACAATCCTCCTTGGATATCGCAGGAGATATCCCCAGAGATCATCAAATTTTAGAAGGTTAAAGGATCAAAGATCGCAACTGATCGACCAAGTCTTTGGTGATGGACATCTTGCATGATTAACATTTGGTCAAAAAATACCTTATAATCTGCTCAGCGCCTAATGTGATCCTTTCCTTCCAACGTGCTACCAGAGAATAACGCCTTCCAAGTTTCTCAGTGTAAATGCAGAAATTCTCTAAATTCAGCTTTTATTGTAAATGCTGAAAGGGAGCTGGGGAGGAGAAGAAAGAGGGTAAGGTGTCCGTAGCTCTGATTTTGTCACTGGATATTCCTCGACCAGTTTGTGTCATTTGGAGTCACAAAACTTGCACCTCTCCAAATTCTTACATTACTGTCTTGTAACCAGAATGGTAAATGAGCACTAGCTGAGGCGCCCACCAGCCGATTTTGGTCTGCTAGCTGGTTGGGGGATGACGTCACGACACTGAGTTTCAATGAGGCCTCGCGGACCAGCCAACATGTTGAAATCTACTTGAAACTCAAAGTCGTGACGTCACCATCCAATTAGTCGGCCAATCAAAATCGGCTAGTACTCGCTGGGCTGCACATAAGGATGTACATCGAAATTCGGTCACGTAATGAAACAGACCAGAGCTCACATGATCAAATATTCTAAATTTCTACATGTTGCAAATTTGGATTTCGTCCAAATCATTGTTGAATCTGACAGTGATGATTTGCTCAGCATCTTTCCGTTCACTGAACACATTTTCTCAAACCTCCGATTCGGTGATATTATGTATAGAATTTCATGCATGCCTGGATTTTTCCTGTTTACCCTGCACTCCAGCATACCTGTAGAGCAAATAGACACGACAAGACAATAAAAATGTGACAGAGGGCGTTGTATCCTCTGCGTGAGCGCTTACATCAGGCCGTGTCAAGTTCACCCTGCCCCGGTCATGCCAAATAAAAGAACAGCTCAGCATCTGATAGGAAATGATGGCCTCAGGTTTATCTATCTGTCTTCTCACCCACATGTAACATCTTTTGAAGATAACATCAGTTTACAACAGCTTGCAACTTTTTGGGGGAAAGCTTATGTTATTTCCTTTCCTCAGGGTTGAGAGGAGGAAAGAGATTTTTGGGGGGATGGGGGAGTGGGTGGCGGGTGGGGGCTTTGTGTTACTTTGGTGACAAGTTAAGATTCTACTTTTCATAATTTAACTGCTACAGGTCTTGTCCTTTTCTGCTCATGATTTTGTTAACAGAGAAGAAATGGGACACTGGAGGGAGGATCATATGAAAAGCATTCTATTACTGTGAGTTTTTCTGACCAATGCATGTCTAGATTGTTGCATGATTTATCAAACTTTACGAAAGCAGGTGCAATCTGGAGTCACCAGGAAAGCAATAAATCCCTTCGAGTGAAGTTATTTCTTCAGACTTCCGCCCAGTCTCGGATTGGTGGACCATGCCACTCCTGCAAATATAATCATCTTGATGGGCATGCCTTGGGTAAATATTTGAAAAGAAGGTTAAAACAATAATGGTTGGAACTTTGGGGAGATTATAGGGACAGCATTTACGAATGAAGTCTTGTGATATAGGCCTAATGAGGAGACAGTGATATGGTAATAGATTATGCAGTACACGGAAAAAACTGTGATTAACCTTATTTAAATATTGCACAAAAACTCTTTTCTCTTTTATATTATGAGGGAAAACTGTCAGTTTTGACATTCTTGAACCTTCGCCCTTGCCAGCATGTCAGCAGCAAACAAGCTGGTATTTTGTTTGAAAGTTTTTGCGCAACTACAGTACTTTTTTGTTGTTGTTATTGTTGTTGTTGTACGTGTGATGATTTGAGCGCAGAGAGAATGCAGATTCTTTCATAATATCACCACTAGAAAAAAAAAAAAACAGCTCTTAAAAATAAAATTACTCTTGTCTTTTTCTGGAGTGTTTTCTTGGAGAAAGGAGGCGGGGTGGGATGGGAGGAGGAAGGGGTGACATCAATGAATAGCTCGTGGAGACATATATATATATACCATTTCATAAAAAGTTACCTGATGACAACAATTTTTAAAGACCGGTGCGTGATGCAGCGTTGTAATCTTCAATCACTCTCTAATAACATTTTCAAAAAAAAAAAAAAAGAAACAAAAAAACCGTAAAAAACGTTCCACAATCGCTGCCTTGTAAATCAAAATAATTGACAATGACAAGTCGATAGGCATCTCAATTTACAGGTACGAAACCTTAGAAAGGTAAGAAAAACAAAGAGAGAGAAGTAAAGAGAGTAAGACAGAGCGAGAGCAAGAGAAAGAGAGAGACACACACACACACACACACACAGAGAGAGAGAGAGAGAGAGAGAGATCTTGTGACTACTGAAAGGCAGTGATTCTACCACAGGAAAAACTGTTGTACTTTTCAGGTACGCTGAGGAATTATTTAGTACTACAAGCCTTCTAAACCAACAACAGCTGCCAGCCGAGTAGCGGGATTTCCGTATTATCCCGTCTCTTGACGCCAAAGACCAGCCATGCCACAGGGACAGTCAAAGATCGAGTGCTCCCTACGGGAAATTCCCGTATATCCGATTACGCCGCAGATACCATTCATAATTTAGTCAGTGCCCGAAGGTGGCTACTCAAAGCCGCCCAGCCGCCTAAGACCACGAGGATCATCGTTTACCATGCCTTGGACCTCGAATCATGGAGGGCGATTCTATGAAAATTTGAAGGCAATATTCCATAGCAAAGTTGGGCAAGGGGAATAATTGACCGAATGATATTTTTAAAAATCAATTTACAGTGTCGTCAGCACTGAAAGGAGAGATGCATTTCATCGCTCATCTTTCTTGCTAGCTCTTCAAGGGTAAAAACATAAAAGCAAAATATTTTGCTTTGTTTCCGATAATATTTATGAATTCTATACTAACAAAAGGAACTGTTATTTAGTAACCCCCCTCCCACCCCCACCCCAAATCATTCAAAGACAATAGAACACTGTGGACATTTTTCTGTAACAATGCATCATGAATTAAAAATACAAAAACTAAACTGTAGAGAAAGCCGTCACTTTTGCATATCTCGTAGAATCCATGGCAACCAGAGACGTAAGTGCTCTATTCGTTGGACCCCAAGGACCCTGATTTGCACCATTCATCATCTGATTTGACTGAATTGATCTGACTGTTTCACGCGTACCCGGAACGTTTTCAAATCGCCACCAATATCAGATTTAGAGCGGTTCAGGAACAATATTATTCAGCGTTCCTCTTGGTGACATCTCACTTGAACAGCGCATGCGTGCGACAAGCAGTTACAAATCTGAAAGAATGAACCTCTTTTAACCCTAATAGTGGCAGGTAATTTTCTCTCTCCCATGTAGACTTTCTGGATGTTGTTGGGGGAGCGTGGTTTTATTACAAAGGCAAATAGAGAAAGTATTGAGTGTGTTCACTGTTCTATGTAAAATACTACTCTCTCCTAACAAGATCCAAAAACTTTCGACTTGGCTGTGTTTAGGGGACCGTGGCATGTAACAAGGTAAACTGTAGATGAGCAGTGAACACTACTCAGTATTACCTCTATAACGGCTTTGTAATTACACTACGGCCTCCCAACAACAATCACTCCAATCACTTGGTCAATTAGCTGATTTAATTGGCTAATGTCACTTTTAGGGTAAACTGTCCCGCATACTGTAGTCCGGAGACGGTAGATAGTTATTTTAACATTTTAAGTACAGTAAAATGGAGGAAAAGTTCTGATGTCCTTGATGAAAGTTAAACCTGCAAATTCCACGTCCAAGGCACGGCAGGTGGACACACGAACCATGCGGTCACAATGTCTATGACCTGTTGGAGTTGGATATACACGAGTCATTCCCCTTGGAACGTTAGTATTGATATTACATGAATGGCCCGATAATTATAGTCTACCGTAGACTGAGCTATCACTGACTAGATACTATCGTAACTGTAACCAAACACCAGCTGAATGCTTGAAAGGGCTCAATAGTCTAGGTATAATGTCCCTAGGGACATGTTGGTGTTGTAACCCGAGAAAAGCAATACAAAATGTGACATTATTATCTCCTCCATCATCAAGATTTTCTTTTCCTCTTTTCTTTTCATTTCGAGTTATGAAAAGATTTGAGCGTACTGGATATATTTAATGAGATCGTTAAAATGCAAAGCTGTTGGCGCCCACGGGCGTTCCTCTGCGGGGTTCCGAGCTCAATCACGGCTATGGTAATTTGCAATTATTATTGAATGCATTTAAATTCCATGTCTGTATAAATCAACACAGGCAATTAGAGTCTGAATGAAAACATGAAACTTGTCATATTTTTTGTGTAAGACTTAATTTTGCCCATTTTGCTGATCAGATCTGAAGCATTGGCTGGGCCAGCTTGTCATACTGAACAATTGGCAAAGCTTGAATAGTAGGTAGAGGTTTGGCTGGGTACTATTCCCTAGCCTTTATTCAAGCGGTACAACCAGCTAAGCTTGTAAGCCATAGGGATCAAATCTGCTAATTTGTGGTAATCAAACCAATTCAAATACACAAGTAGTTCCTATATTGCGCCATAGTGGGATGCATGTAATGTTAATGGTGCAGTGAGTCAAGTCTGTTTTGATTCAGTGTGCCAGATCTCCCTCTTCGACAGCTGACACAGGGCAGTTTTGACGTGCTCGAACTAGTGAGGCCAACTTGTCTCATTCTCGCCAGCGCCCGAGATCTCGTTTAATGCCGTAGTCCACAGCACACACTAAAACCGAGGTGCCACTGGCCTGGCATGAAATACTGGACTGCTTACTTGAAGTATTACCGAAAACAAGCTTAGAAATCAAACATGAATTTAGCTACCTCTGTAGCTGGATTTATTTCTAGTCAGCCAGACATGAGTGGCATCATCTCTGATACAGTGATTCTCAACCTTTTTTTGTTCCACGTCCCACTTCAGTTTTTCCGACCAAAAGAAAAAAACAACCGTGCCCCCCCCCCCCCCCACATGACACATGATCGGACAGCGTCAGTATACAGTATACAACAAGATTCAAAAAGGCCTTCCACGGTCCACCAAAATATTGTAATGCCCCACGGGCACGTGCGCCCCACCTTGAGAAACTGCATTAAATCCCAATCGTTGCCCATTTGCCGATTTTGAACACGTTCGTCCAGGTATCTCGAGTTTTTTTTAAAATTTTTTTAAAAGAAGAAATGAGTTAGCACCGCTCTTTAAATTAGAGCTTGAAAGTGTCACGTCTTGTCTGGCAATCTTTAGTCCGTACAAGAGCCTGGAAGAACAAAGGTAACACGGGAAAATGGGTCGGTAAGGACAGCTTGCCGTGCACCAAAGAGTCACAAGTTCTTGTTTGAACACAGATGAAAACTGACTACTTGTACTGTGCATCTATAAAACAGTGAATGTGTCACTTGTGTCAAGATATTTACCCTTCCATTGTCTGACACGTTTGCAGTTTCATTCACCTGCATGATGGATCGATTGAAAGCAATTCTTGCCATTTCGCTTTTATGCTGGGAAAAACTCCGAGAAGCAGTGAATATGTGTAATTCCAACTGCCACGCTGTGACATCTTTCCGTAGTTCTTTTTGTTACATTGCCACATCTACCCAATATATGAATAGCAACTACAAAGGCATTTTAAATCAGCACAGAATCAATATTCATTATCAACAAAGCAATTTTGCAATGCCAATTTCTTTTATGTGTAACTAAGGTTTCAACGCTTGCCTTCACTATTTCTGATCAAACGCATGTTCAAACACACGAAATGAGCTTATTCATCAATCATTACTACAACCAGATGGGATGCGTAAATTCTGCATGACTAAATGATTTATATACGTCTCATGTTGATGAACTTGCTAAGAAAGGAACTGCACAAGAGAACGCTTCAAAAAAATAAATAAGTATGCAGTTACAGTGTTTTGGGGCTTTATTGGTCACTCCATCCTTAACCAGTAAATAAAAAAAGCTTTACCGCTTCAAAATTTCTAAAGGAAGATTTGTAATGCTCTTATTTCCCCATTCCATTTAACCAAACATTTATATATCATTTCTAAGTTCAAGTATGAAAGAAGAATCTTAGCCCTCTCCACTTATGGCGTTCCAGCCATTGTTTCATACTTCAATTTCTTCGAAATCCTGCTCGTTTAACTGCAATTTTTTTTTCTCATGGCATGCCAAATGCGTAATGAGGTGCTTAAAATTCCGATGAAACCGTATAATTGAACCTTTCAAAACCTTGTGTCATGGTGCACTTCCTGATAATTCTTTGAATCGAAAGGTCAAACAAAACAACTTATCAAGGCAAGGAAATTGGGCTGCACCAGTGCTCGATTTATATTCTAACTAAGAAACAATCGAGGGTCACTGCAGGCATACCACACCGTACTGGAACGTTGAAAACTATCAATATGCCACAATGCAGCTCTTCGGACTGTAAACATTCTTTTTCGTTTTTCGGAAACATTCATTACAATGTGGAAAAACAGGTGAGGGGCGTGATAGTTTCTAGATCTGTCCATGTAGTAATGTTTATATCAGCCTGTAAACAATAGCAAATACCAGATGACTTACCTACCTGTTCCTGTAACTCACCATATGTCGTGCAAGGTTGTTTTTCAGCAAAGTATCTCCACTCTCCCCTGTGTGGCCTATGAAAAAAATTGCTGGTTTCCCCCGTATAATTACAAAGCAACGCAACAGTAACTTTGTTTAGTAGTACCTCCCACACACAAACATTATGCCAGCAATGTTTTCTCTGGAACCATTAGCACTGTAGGTCCAGACCATCAACATTCAGTCAAGGCTATACAGTACATGTGCAGGGATGGTAGATCAGTGGAGAGGAAGCCTGTCAAAAACACAATGTAAACAATAGAGATTCCGCTTGGAGGTAAACGATGGAAGTCACTCAGTACCTGAGAACAGCTACACGACCAGTGTACAATGAATGAATTGTCAATCAAATAATTCAGCTTCGAGTTTAACTCCCATTTAAAGTATAACATATTACCAAATAATTGATTCCCTATTAAACCATTCTTTATTAAAACTGATTCTTTGTATTTAATTGGCCACATCCATTTTGTTAGGCGTACACAATAGTTCTTTTCAGATCTCATGTAAAATTGTAATCAGTGGAAATATTATATTGGAGACCCACAGCCCCTGGTAGATCTGGATACAGAACAGAACGTACACTCACATTGTACTACTCTCTTTATTTTAAAATAATAACATTTCCATGTTAATGAAATAACATTCCAGTCTGTACGGAGGGATTTCCATTAACCGAACTCTACAAGCTTTTTTTTTCTTTTCTTGATGTACTGCAGATAAAGGGGCGGAATGAGAGACAGGTGAAGAAAGAAAGAATGTAAAAGTGAATTTTGTGCATGACTTGAAATGAACATCAATTAGACTGAGAGAATTAATGATGACATTGAATTTTTCATGAGATACTTAGATCAGAGCAATCCAGTTTCTCACGAGTGTGTAAAAAGGTTTATGGAAATCAATAACAGTGAATGAAAGGCGAGCTCTTGTGTTCAGATTCTAGTTCACATTCGTAGCGGAGTAAACAGTATACTTTACTGCTCTCCTCTTCTTCTCGGTGAAGTTAAGACGCATGATCTGCCGATGGGTAATAATATAATCATTACCCCGAAAACGATAAAATGAACTCATCTTGACAGCATAATTATAAGAAACGCAAAGTTGTACTGATGGGAACAGCGACTGCGAAGACTGTGGATCGGCTGTTCCAGCGAAGCAGGTTGTAACAGTAGAATAAAACAATGGGGGAGGCAGCGGTTTTACTGAAGTGCTCAATACAGTCTGTCAGTGGACAATTATTCAATGCGTATAGATCTAGTATATGAAAAAGATCTGCACGCCATGTTGCACCAAAAACAAAATTGTACACGGGACACAGAAGCCATATAGCATTGGGCACTGCGTTTTATTTGTTCAGTTTCCATTTCGTGATATTCGAAAGAAATTATTAGTGGAACAAAATTTTAAACTAAATAGAAAAGTACCGCATTTTTCATTCTATAAAACGATGTTAAAGATGGATTTGATTTACATTGACGTATATTTCCATAATACCGTCTTGCAACTGAAAGAATTGATTTCCTTGTATTTGCTATGAGGTTTAGCTCGTGTTCACATTGTTGTCCAAAAAATAATAATGACAGTGGTAAAAGTTATGACGAGAGAATTCTTTATGAAATAAAACACTCACATTATCATTGCCATGGTAACATTTATACGATGCGTGTTTCTACTGTCACTTTTTATGATTCCGTGAGGGTTGCCAGGACTTCTTAACAATGCTGTTCACAGAATGTCTGTCATCTATTCCTACGTAACGCCAGAAATCTGTGGCGCACACTGATCCCTTAAAAATAATCGAACTCTAATGTGTGTGTGTTTAAAAATCTTGATTGGGAAATTCCATCTAAATGGCTAAATTATAATTATTCTAGCATTACGTAAATGTTCACGTTTGATTTGTCGCGATAATCAATGATTTATGACTCTGTTGTTGGCATATTAACTTGCCCAATCTTGTGTGCTCTTGGGTTTGATATCAATGCGGTGCCATCTGCACTACGAGTCTACATTGTCGCTTTGATTTTCGTATCGCCATCTAAAACCTTCCATTATAATACTGAAGAGTCAAAATGTTGCTTAGATTCACAGAGAAGTAACTTACCCAGATGTAAACTGATTTTTATTGTCGCTGTACTGCTGCAGAAGCTTTCTGACATATCACTGTAGCCCACACATGTAATGGGCTCGGTGTATGATCTTACTGTTGATGTGACAAACTTTTTAAATTCCTTGTAATTTATAAATAATTATGTCTTGCGGACATAAATGTTGTCAAATGGTGCTGATTTCCTGAGAAAATTCAACTCTTGCCCTTCATGTGTTCTATCTATCTTGGTGTTTCTTCATCCTGAACGAAGCTGATTATTTCATGTAAGGGAGCTATTACTTCGGACATAAAAAAAATGAGACATTGTATGCCATTCTCGGTTACACCAAAGGCAATCCTTACACTTTTCCTATGTCTAGATGACTGTTACTATAATCCTTTCCTATTGAAGTAATGACAATTTGACTTTTGATCTCTGTCTGAATGCAGAATTGGCCTGTATAAACACTGTATAATTAACTCACTTTGTGTCCTAGTGCCACTGACTCTGGCGGTGAAACATCTGGTTTGGAGAATAACATCGAACTTATTGTCTGTTAATGGGGTGTATCGTGGTGGAAGTCTACTCAATGACTTTTCTTTGCACATCCTGGGACACTCGTCCAATACACAGCTATTGGGGACATCCACAAAGCACGTGTTTTCGGATTGAAGAGGGGGGGGGGGGGATTGCTCGCAACATATGAATAGTGTACAGAAGGGGATGGTGTGGCTCTGTGAAGCGGACTCAGGCTTTGGGACAAGTTACTTAATTAAAACGTTTGGTTTTATTAATAATAATATATTTTTTCAATAAAACAAGTTGTAGCATTTTGCAAAAATCAAATACAGGCTGTGTTTCGAATGAAACCGTCAAACAATCCGTGCACAATGCTACTTACGGCTTCAAAATATCGAGGCTTTGTCCTGAACGTGTAACATTCTAATGGGCGTATCCACGTACCCAAAAAAAGAGGTGGGGGGGGGGGGGGGGAGTGTTGAAGCCAACCGTATGAAAATGGTAAAGTGGGACCAAATTTGAGGATACGTACTATGTGGGTGACCCCTATATTATACCTATAACATGCCCTTACATCAATAAAACAGATTTGCAGTGTGTAGTGAAACATCACCCGGAACCCTTCTCAAACCACCCTTCCTTTTTTTTTCTTTCCACTATGACGGTGTCGTCTTCACAAATCAAAGGATGACTTCGTTAACTGCAAACAGTTTCGTCTCAGATCAAATCACTTTTTAAATCTTTTAAACAAAATAATGAACTGTGAGAAAAAAAAAAGAGAGAGAGAAACCCAAACAAACATAGGACTCAGACCTATTTACAAAAGTTTACGTCCTAACAAAATCTGTTTGTCTTCAAGCAGTTAATTTGGTTTAAATGGGTTAACATCTTTCGTGATTTAATGGGTGACGTCGGGCTGGGTGCACAAGCGTGCATTACGTGCAATAATGGCGGGTAAGATCCACTGGAAGAAAACACTGAGTCATGTCACGAAATAAAAACAAGAGTCTGTGGTCGTTATAACATACTGGCTCCCTGAATATGCATGTTCGTCTGTCTCTATGTCTATATAGGTTTGAAACTGATAGCTTTGAAATTATTTGATTTTTTATAGTGTTTTGTTTTTCTTGCTTTCGATGTATAAAGAGTGGTTGTCATATAGAAATAATCCACACCGTTTATGTAGAATACATGCAGGGGACTGCATTTATTGATGACTAGACAGGCGAGCGAGCGAGTGAGTGAGTGAGTGAGTGAGTGAGTGAGTGAGTGAGTGAGTGAGTGAGTGAGAGAATGAGTGAGTGAGTAGCTTCGCGACTAGCAATATAGTTAACTAAATAAATGAGTGATTAAATGAGTGAGTACATGGAAACATGAGCATAAGATTACATAGAAGGTTGTGTTAACGCATGTGTGAACACAGTTTTAATATGTGAGGTTATTGTGCGAGTGCATAACTGACACGTCAGCAAAACCTTGAATGAGCATTAAAATTACCAATGACAAGAACGATGAAAGAGAGAGAGAGAGAGAGGGAGAAAAAGAAAAAACCTCCACAAAGATTATCGACTGTTCTTTTATTTCATTTTTTTTTAAATGCAGAATATTCGTGTGTGCATTGTACATTAACAGGCAGGGTGATGTGACCAACAAAAAAACAACAAAAAACCAAAGGATGATCTGGTTGAGTGGCGCAGTACAATGGTAACACCTCTCAGTTTCAGACAATGTGTTTACTGACGTTAATTTTACAATGGTGGCGACATGCAGGAAGTTTGTCTAAACATCCAGCAGCTCGAGTAATGTTTGCCGATCACCTTCTGGAACCGTGGCTGCCTACGGGAAGCAAATATTTACGAGAACAATTGCAGTTATCAAAGAAAAGAAAAAACAACAAACGGATGCGCAAACAAACAGTCGGCCACACAAGCGGTGAAACAGGATAGGTAACAGACAGTAATTCGCGGAGAGGATTAACAGTGCAAACATTTAGCCTATTAACAGGTAAATCCTGGTCCGTACTGAAACTGAATGAAGAAACTGTTTTGAAAAATTATGGTTTTTTTTTGCTTATAAACAGAAGAGAATACTCGGTGCCAGTTGGGTGTGGCGCGGCGGGACGGGAGAAAGAAAGAGAGAGCGAGAGAGGAGAAATGTAAGCGGAAACAGGATAAATAAACGCCCTGAAGACATGAACATATAGAGGAAGGATGGGGAGAAAAGTAAGTAAACAGTGAAACAGATCAAGGTGGGAGCTGGTTGGATGTTAGAATCGTCTACAGCAGTGTTCCTCAACCTTTGTTTTCCCATGCCTCACTTCAAATTCCCAACAAAAAACGTTCGGATAAAGTTATTATACAGTACAGTATATACAAAAAGATGTTTAAAATATTTGTAAATTCTGATGTTTCCATTCAAAAGGTTTTAATTAAAACTTTATTACAAGTTTTATTCACGTGGTTTTTTTTTACTTCAGTGGGAGCTTTGCCCTTGACGCTGGCTGCAGATTTGTTTGATTCGAGGGGTCAATTTCGTCAGTTTAGCCTTATATCGCCACGTTCGACTTTTTACTCCGAGCTAAACAAGGAAGCCACCAACACAGCATGACAAACAGCAGTTTATCTACACAGTTCAGTTAAAATACGCAATGAAACTTAGATTTCTATGAAAAATCCTTTCGCTCCATTCGGAAGTCCCTCGCCCCGCAAATATAAATACTGCCAGACCCCACTGGTGTGGCATCCGTCCAATCTTGCGAAACACTGGTCTAAAGTCTTTGACCTGCCTCCGTAATCAGAGGAGCTTCAAAGGCGTTTAATGAATGTACGGGAAAATGACAGGAAAACAGTGAGAGTGACGGAATGTCGATCAGGGGCTGGAGCGACAGAACCTTGGAAGACAAAGAGGAAAAGACATTGTTGATTCCCCTGAAATTTGTTTGTGAAATGGCTTGAGACAAAACCAAAGAAAGTTGGATATCTTAAGAGAAACAGATTCTTCCAAATGTTGACGCCTGGCTCTTTATGATTTGAGTTGCAGGGGGGGTTGAAATGGAGAGAAGAAGAGCACCGACAAGCATGAGAGAGGACGGAGCGGGAGAGAGAGAGACAGAGACAGAGAGGTGGAAACAAACAGACAGGCTGACAGACAGTCAGTCAGACAGACAGAGAAACAGAGAGAGAGAGAGAAGGAGGATGAGGAGAAAAGACGAATGGAGGTAGAGAGAAATTTTTTGCCTGACATTAAAAGTGATCAGTCAGTCATACAGGTACTGATAAATAGAACTAAAGAACTAATAATTGTGCTGAATGAACTTTTCATTTTCAAGACTTAAATCAGGATCTGTTATGGTACTGACTCAATCTTTGGAGGGATGACGAACAAACTTACCATGTACCAGGAAGAGAGAACTAGATGTTGAGACAGCGACATCCTCTTCTTATTGTTGCTACATGAATTATCATTCTTCGTGACTATGAAATTTTGATTGTTGTCACTGCTATTGAAAAATCCCATGTCAGTTTGTCTCTCTGTCGGTCTGTCTGTTTGTTCCTCTCTTTTCATTTCTCTGTGTGTGTGTATGAGTGTGTGTCACTGTATCAGTCTCTAACTCTTTCTGTCTCTATCCCCTTCTTTCACTCCTCGTGTCACTGCCTCTGTCTATCTGTCTGTCTGTCTGTCTGTCTGTCTGTCTCTCTCTCTCTCTCTCTCTCTCTCTCTCTCTCTCTCTCTCTCTCTCTCTCTCTCTCTCTCTCTCTCTCTCTCTCTCTCTCTCCCTCTCGCATGTTCACTGTACTTTCAATAAAACATTGATCATGATATAATATCCCAGGGACCAGTTAATGTATTCACACACAAACGTTTGATGAATTCAGAAAAAGTAAAATCCAACATGAACAATAACAAGCTGACAACGATAACAAAAGCATTATTGGATCATTATGGCGTTTTCCCCACACTGATGGTAATTGGTGGTGGCAGCTGTTACAGGCCTGTACAGTAAAACGTTGATAAATTAAACAATATATATTTTCTGACTGATAATGACGGATTGCCAGTATACCAAAAAGATTTTGAGATAATATATTCTGCTGTATGTCCGCTGCGAGTAACTGCAAGCTTTAATGTCCTACAGCTTGTTCAATGTATACTGGGTGATGCAATCGTAGTAAAGAGTGTTAATTGCAGCAAGGTATTTCTTCACTGTAAGCCGGTTCTCATAACATTGTTAATGAATTTTCTTTTCTGTTATTATCGATTCTTTTATACTATATAAAAATCCGGAATGGGCCCCAGTCCTCGGTAAAATAATGAATGAGTGGATTATTTCCTTCAGAACGTAAGATTTTTATCTCCGGAAGAGAACATAGGGATAGGAATTAAGGATCTTATTTGCATCTTATATTAAACGAGAATATCTGTGTAGTGAAAGCGTCAAATTATGAATGGTTGTGATCTGTCGAAGGAAGGAATAGAGGCTATAGAGAGAGAGAAAAAAACAAAAGAAAATCAATTGTGTATATAATATAGATCTATATATATATTCATTAGCCTTTCTTGTGTTATGTTTGTCACAGATGTTGATAGAGTGTCCGACGTGTAGTGTCAAACATGTCCGGGCGGCTGAGTTCGTTAACTTTTACGGCAAACAAAACGTGGTTTTTACTTCCGCTGAAACCCAACTAACTGTGTTCAAACAAACTGAAAAAACAAAAAGTCTGGCACAAGACACAGTAACGTTTTGAAAACAAAATGCAAAGCTTGAAAATTTGCCAGAAAAACGTGTTTGAGTTTTAACACTTGGCACTGTTGGTTAATATCTTAATGGTCTAATTAGAGTGAAATTCTAGAAGGAGACAGGGTTCTGTAACCCAAACCTTCAAATCAGTACAAAATGCCGATGAGGTTCATTCTGCAAATCAATGATTTGTAACAGTACCAAAAGATTGTAAGATTGTACTAAACTGAAGAAATGGAATGTAAACACACGAAATCTCACGTGAATTACTATTGTTCTACGTCTCTGCGCTCAGATATCTCTCAGTGTGGAGAGTGAGAAACGCTCACTTTCCTCTCGTATCCCACGGGTAAATTGGTCAAACAGAATAACATGATGCATGTGTCTACGGAAATACAGGCTGTCGTATCAACTACCCGAGAAATCGGTGAAGCGAAGTAAACGACAAATATGATTTGACCTGCATGAGTACACAGGTCAGCCCTCACTGGCGTGTGTGTGTGTGAGCTATGGTTGTATTTGTATGCAGAGGGAAAATGGCGGGAATTCCCCGACGTTCCCAGTGCTTTTCCTGTAGCTGCAGGTGAAAGTGATTCCATAATCTGTATCGTTACAGTTATTTAGTGTCAGTCATCTCGTTTTTTGTTATTTCATCACCAGGAACTGATTGAAGGTGTTGTCTTTCCAGTATAAAATCCACCCTTTAGAGTGCCCCAGATAAATAAAAAATGCCTAAATCTTCGCTTTTCCATCTTAATATTATGTAGGTTACGTGAAAAGTACTAGATAGAAATAAAATCTGGTCAGAACGGAAGGATTTTCATAGTACATCTTGAATGAGGATTTCCTTTTTGCATTTGCAGTGGATTGGCATTATGTGAACATAACACTGTGCTACATTTATTGCCATCCATGACAAGAGTACGCATATATTTTCGTTTCGTGACCTATAGAACGTCTAAATATCTGTTACATCTTCCAACCTGTTGTCCTTGAAAGGCGTCATGTGAATAGCTTTCCAATAGATCCTATTACATCTCAAGTACAAGACTTAGTATTCTTCTCAGGCCAACTTGCTGTGGAAACGCATTACGTGGCAGCTTGAGAATGAGTAATGTGTAGCACAGAGACAGGTTGAATAAAACACTCAACATCTGTGGACATGACAAAACATTGTCATAATAGATAACCATCTCGTATGTGCCACCCTGTGGTCAAAGATACATAGCATTATAGTTTACATGCGCTGCTTAATTCTGTGCAAAGCGTGTTTCATTACACAGGTGAAAGCCAATTCCATCATTCGGAAGTAGGATAATACAACGTCACTAACTGAGGCACAGCCCAGGATAATAACTGCTTCAGCCCTCTACCCATCTCCTTGAATCCCTCCGTTTCTCTCCCATCCGACCCTCCCTACTCCCTTCTCTCTCTCTCTCTCTTTCTCTCAAATACAGCCTCCCATGGGCATAATTTAGCTGTGCCACGTACACTGTTCCTACTATAGTGGGAAAAAGTGCACCGAACTGATCGCACTTGAAAGGCGGTCCAAAGATATCAAGCAGGAAGAAATAAATCGAAAAAATACACCATTTTGAAAATAGACGCCTTTAGTATCGGTAATTATCACTGGTTGCGGTATGATCCGTGTATCAATAAAACCTGTTTAAAAATTTGGGAAACTTGTACCATTTGTGGTTTAGTCAGTGATTGGTACCAAGCTCCGGCATGTCCAGATAAGATTTATGGATTTTGGAAGACAAGTCAAACTTTTACTACATTTGTAGCTAGCGATGTACATCATGTAGGTTTCATGCCATTTAATATTATCATTTTCAAAGCAATCAATAGCTTCCGCAGGATGATTGGTTTCTCCAGAGATGTTAACCCTTTACCTTGTTCATCACCCACTGCTTTTGCCAAAATTATTAACTTTGACAACCAGCGATATATTATACATCATTTCATGCCTTTTATCAAATATCTATTTATTCACAGAGACGTGGGTGATAGTCGTGGGCGGTATGGCTCACCTTAACGATATATTTGTTTTATTTCTGCTGTTCTGTTTTGTCCCATATTTATGTATTGCATCAGTGTGGTGAAGGAACTGCTGTACTTCGCCTTCATGGTGTTACATAATAGCTAGAATAAGGATTTCTTTCTTTATTCTTTTTGCAGGTACAGTTTCTTATTTGAAGACGAAATGTATGAAATATTTCTTGAGAACACTGCGGCCTATTTCAGAAGAGATCTATCCTCAAAAAGTTTCATAATATGTCCGTCCATTTTCTTGCTCTTTTCAGAATGATGATAGGCGCTTGGATTAGTTTGATCTTGTCCAGCTGCTTTTATAATGAAGAATATCGTCAAACAGCCTAGTTTCCTGTATGACCAAGCTTGGTGTAAATACAAAGACGTCGAATTGGCTCACTTACGCTAGTCCATTTTATATGCACTTGTATATCTTAGTCCTACCCAACATTCGTACCGCTGTCCTCTCAGAAAGCATCGCTCAGTCACTCATGATAGCCTAGGTCAAGACGCACGGCGCCGATCTCACTATGTCATGTGCTATCTCATCATTGCCATCAGTCAACAATACCACTAACGTCAGAAGAGGCACAGAAATCAATAACTTGTTGTAAACATATCAAACTGAGTTGCAACTATTAGCGACTGTAGAAAGTTAGTCACGTTGTACTTTTAGTCACATCAATTCGGTGTCCGCGGTAACCCGGGGCTGACGACCTGAGGCATCTCAATTTGCCGCCGTCTGGGCGCCTCTTTGAAAACTTAAAACAGGAAGTTGCACAGCATAATAATGATTATGCAGTGGAAGTACCGCGCAATTGTGTATATATCCATGGGAAGAACGGCGCAGTTGTGCCGATAATATTTGGTTCAATTATTCATCAGTTACAGAATACGTAACGGTAATATTGTGTGAGTAAAATTATGACTCAAACCGAGAGGGGACATCCATATACATTCAAAACCTGTTTGAGAAAAGTTTAACCAATAGTGACATAATTGTTTTATTTTTTTGGAAAAAGTATAACCTGTACAAGATAAAGTTGGTATCTGAACATGGCTGGGTTGTTGTGCTTTCTTCCTTTGATACAAAAGTAAAAGGTCAACAAATTGCAGTGCACATTTTTCAGTAATTATTTTACGTCAAAAATGACTGTGAGTGTAATCCTGTCCTCAGTAGGTGGTATACAATGTCATGCCAGATGTTATCATATGCATTAAAACAATTGTCTGGGACAGTGTGTGACTTGACATGAGCTATGAACACCTGTTTCAACGGAACTCGTACTCATAATATTAGTTTTAGATCCCCCTTGGCGCTACTAGACAAATCCAAAGATCTCAACGGGTCCTGGCAAATCCAGCACACGCGTTAATTGCTGTCGTTAATTTCCCTTTTTAAAAAAAAAATTATTATTATTTCTTATTTGGACATGTATGATATCAAATAAAACAGGTTGATTAGCATCCGTCGAAAGCACAAAGCCTTTATGATTCAGTTAGGATTAAAGGCACAAAACTGGCCCGGTTTGGTGTGCATCGAAGCAGTCACGACAAACAAATCATTGAATATTTGCTCACAAACAATAGCTGCAATGTCTACAGGCAAAGCCAAACGAACTCACGCTCCTTTTTAACCGTATTGTGTGGACATCATCAGACAGTGAGTCGGCAATATGAAATAGAATCCCCATGACTCACCTTGGTGACTGTGTTGTAATTTGTGTGCAGTCCAACTGTGACATGCATATAATCATCTGCATATTCGTGGGCGTGCTTAAAACAACGTAATGTATAACATTAATAAGATAACATCTATACAAATAAAAGCGATAACATAAAGTTTCGAGAACTCCGAGACAACCAAAACAACACTGACACAGTCATGCAGTTGAAGCTTCATTCCTTGAAATAAATGTTAATTGTGATAAATAAATGAAATTATTGTGGTCACATGGTCCTATTATGCTCAGCGTGGACAATATTCGATTTTGAGTCCTATGTGTTTAGGTCTTTATTTCAGGAGGTTTCGCTGCCATTGGCATTCACACATCACTTTTCTTCTTTCTATTTTTCTTCTTCTGGTTTCTGTGTGTTTTTGTGGCAGGGATTTTTTTTTTTTTAGAATTTTTCCGTGCCAATGTCCTTGTTCAGCCTGCTCTTCTCGACCCTTAACTGCCAAGGTATCTTTAACGTGCGCAAACGTGTACATGGGCCCTCCGAGTTTTTCGTCCTTATCCGAGAAGACTAGGTGCTCGATCCTATCTACCGTAGGATCAGGGTGTCACAAATCCCAGACTGGGAGATGTAATAGCTTATGACAGGACAACAATCACGAACAAACAAGTTTAACACTTAACAGAACAACCCATCAGACTCACACATTTATTAAACATAATTATACATATAAAAGCGCAATTACATACATTATATTATTGAAATGCATTGCCGTACAACGGCCTTATTCTCACACACACTCTCCCTCGGATCCACGATCCGGTAGTTACTCCTAAAGGCACTTCGGCCTCAGCCTCTCCCCTCAGGGTCTTAATAGCACATTAATAATTCACTGGCACCGCAGTCTCTCAATATCACCTCCTATTGTCATACCCTTAGCACTCCCCTAGCACCTCAGCAGGGCAATAACACATTATTAATTCCATAGCCATCAACATGGCAACAACATAGTATCAGTTCACTAGCCTATCAACATGGCAACAATATAGTATCTCATTCACTCTCATATCTACGTCCCTGTCCGTGGCCTGCCTGCCACGACTTTATGTGCCTCCACTGCCCTACACTGACAGCCTCACTTCTGGCCTATGTGTGGCCTCCGGCCCTATGCTGGCCTATCCCCTGTGCTCATCGAGGTGGCTCTGCGGCCCGTCCCCGACACCTACAAGAATAACATTACATTGGTATAATACCCTACCATTTCTATTCACTCCACCTCTCCTTACAACCCATGAAACGTACACACACTAGTTCACCTTTCACTCACCACACATCTTACGGTAACACACCTCCATCGGAGTACACACTACTCACTCGCGCTACAAATCCATGAACTCACTTTCATCTATCGCTCATGGCGCACATTGCTATATTCAATATCAAGGACTTCCACACTCCTCACATATACTTATTTACATCATGGTAATAGACGAATATAATATAATACATCAATCATAATAATCAATCAACATTCTACGTACCAGTCATCACTGGAAAGACTCTATCACTAGTCTTCTCGACTGCTCCCTTTATGTCCGCCCGATGGGCTCTTATTCACAGGTCCGATCCGTAGGACCTTCTAACTTGCAGTGATAGTAATACCTCGCTTTCGCCTCATTCAGACCCCCCCCCCCCACTACTCACAACAGCACGCTTAACTTGCTGTCTACTGTGAGCCCTTCTTACTCTACACCCGCTCTGTAGCAATCCCCTTAATTGCACTCACTCCACTCGTGACACAGGGATACGGATTTTTTGCCCCGAAAAAATTTCCAACATACCTGCACCGAAAGGGGATCGAACCCGGTACCTTCGGCATGAGAAGCGAGCACCTTGCCTCGAGACCACCGTGTCCCCTGTGATTGAATCCTATCTTTTCCACATCACATTGTATACTCTAACCTTCCTACTGGATTCAAAGAGCGATGCAAAATTCTCTTGCAGGGTTCACCTGGTGTACCATTAAACGATAGCGGCAAAAAGGTCTAGGTGACATCCTACGGCTGTAATATTCTGAGTATTCAGATTATGATGAGCAAAATATGGATAGAAACAAGTTTTGACGTCAGAAGTGTGAGCAGGGACCTCTTCCATTTATTAGGCTACACTTTCATGGTTCTGAGAAAAATGTTCAGTCAGTGTGACAAGATTTAGTTGTTAAAAAGCTGAGCGAGTCCGTAGAATAACTGCCGTGCTAATGTCAAATAACAGCAGAGCATTATTTCCAGTCGACCTGTTTAGATCAGGAAAATAATGAGGTTAGGAAACAACAATAGGCATATTAATGTTATGCTCGGTCACCCACACAAACATTATAGTCAATGTTGTATTACTCATAGAATCTGGTGATAAATCGGCGGGGATTTTCTGGCGTCAGATTGCATGTTATATATTGTGTCCTGTGAGAAGTATAACAAAGAACTCACTAGTTCGTAATGTGTTGTCTAGCATTTTTAAGTGTAACTGGATGACATGGACGCAGGGGAAATGACCTTTACGTGGGCTTTCAATTTGTGTCGTCTACCGGCATTCACAAGTGTGACTCGGTGGGTCAAATGAGGTCCGCCTATAGACTCTGAAGAAAAAGAAAATAATCGAAAATGAATTATTTTCATAGGCTACACGAAATGTGTACGTGATCAGACATTCTCAAAACGAAAACTGCATACACAATGTAGCACAAATCAAAAACAGAATAATATTATCTTATTTTTGATGTTATTTGCTTTTCAGATAGACTACAATAAAAAAAAAATAATAATGCGATTTATCCTACAAGTGAAATAAGCAAAATGTAAGTCCCTTTGGTGGAAAGACAGGATGGGGAGGCAGGGACATCATAATAAGCATGGTAATCATTTCTGTCTAGGAATGGGCCAATTTCGAATGTGGAAGAAGGGCGTAACTGATTATATTGAGACGTAACCTACAGATAAAACCTCATTACCTATTGTTCTTTGCTATCCGACTGCACGTGAACACGATAAACTCTAACGAGAAACCGCGAGGCGCGTGGCTAGAGCTGCTAGGAATATAATTTATTTGTTCTTTGCAGCTCCATGTATGATATCTATTGCGGGAGATCACAGAATAATACACGACAGCTGTTTAGTCCTCGTGAAATGATAAAAAGAATAGATGCATTGCATGCTACACTACCACTGGGTCACACTGGCTCTTATTGGGTCCTCACTATTTGATGCAGTGAAACTAGACGAGGGGAAGGAGTATGGTCAGCTTGACACAGATATCCATGACTGAGTTTGCTCTATTATGTCAACGAGCGTTTCTCGAAATTAAGACACAAGAAATATTGAAAAAAATAAAAGGTTAGCTGTGAGCCTGATGCACCGTGCAGCCTGGGGCACTGCGGCACTGACATTATTTCAGACGCTACAATGTGCGCCATTGATTTGTATCTCAAATTTCACCAGTGTTCATAGTTGTTATAGCCGCTGTGTCTTATTACGGCTTGGAACCAGTTCGTTGGTAGGTCTCGATGTTATGACGATCGTGCAGGGCCGTCTTAACATCATTATGGGCCCGTAGACAAAGCAACAGGCTGGTCTTCCCCGTTTCAAACTCCAGTGTAAATTTGCATGCATGGGGTCCCCAAAGCCTAGCTTGGGGGCCTCTGTGTCCAGTGTACCCTTGCGTTAAGATGGCGGTGCGCTCGCGCTGCTAACAACATTTTTCAGCTTATTAGCCAAGACAGTTTAATTCAGTCTTTAAACTAACCAGTTCTCTAGTTCTGCTGACAAATCATATCAGGATATTTTCTTGCAGAGTTAACAAATTTTGAACTTCAAAGACAACCTTTTGGTGATTTTTTTTTTTCTTTAACCCCATCGGCAAAAGTCCAAGAATCACTCTAAAGAGATGGGAACAAAAAAAGGCCCTACCTGTGTTTCTGAGCCTTTCTTTGACCCACGTCCCTCTTCAATTCCCCCCCCCTCCTCCCCCCCCCCCCCAAAAAAAAGACCGGACAAAGTTAGTCGTATACAGCATATTATTATCCCAAAGCCCCATTATAAAGTCCCAGCTTTAAACAAAATATTGTCACCTCGAGAAACACTGTTCTATACCTAGATCTAATAATACCAAATTTTCTCTAACATTGTTTCATTATTGGTGTTCAGAGTAAATGCATGTGTCATACCACCGTTTAGTGGGTTTCAGTTTCACAATAATACAATTTCAAGCTGATGCTCACAACCATCGGAGTCACGGGTCTTATTGGTTGGGTCAGTGAGTACACAGTCTGTGTCGTCATCAAAGGTAACACAGCATGTTTTATGACAGCGGTAAAGTTTCGAAGCTTTTCACTTCTTCATTTCGCATGCATCTGTTCCATTTTTAGAGTCATGCATTACCATTAGCATTCTGCGCACTTGCTGAAGAGTTTCATCACAGCTGCCAGATGCATCATAAGTGTTGAAAAGAAGAAAATTTCGAAGCAACAACCTTGACATTGGCACACGGTCATGCATGGAAGATCACACATTTAGGAATATTTCAAACGTTTTATGTACATTATTCTTTACTTTTCTTTTTCTTTTAAAATAATTTTGCTGGCAGTTATACAAGTATTATTGAGTGAAACGGTTGCCAGTTGCTACATTAGTCATTAGAACACTATAATATACCAATTTTCATGTGAAAGATAAAACAACAGGAAAGGTGTATGAGCTAAATAACTACAGTTGTTAGAGCCTGTGGTAGGCTGTCGCTATTGTATCAAATGTCCCATGTTTTACTTGCTACACTGTCGAAACAAACTGGCTTTTCTTCAGGTCTCTCTTACCATCTACGAACTTCTCTGATATGGATATAATGTGGCCTTGCAATTGATACATTTTATTCCACTGAATAAATAGTTAAAGCTCTATGTCTGAGCACGTTCCACTTATGATATTTTTTATTTCTTTCCTTGTTTAAAAAAACAACAAAACTTTTATCTCCAGACTCAGCTGCTAGCTGATGCACGTAGAAGTCTCTTACAATTAACATTGGCAGTGTTTTCAAGACCGATATCTCACAAAGAACTAGCCTGCAGTGAGTTCTGGCTAAAAGATAAAGTGGGTGTAAATTATGTTCTAGTTGCCCTGATCGTCTCCAAAATAGGCAGATAAATACTAAAAAGTTGTTTAGAAATTAAATGACAGTTCATATACTTTCAAGTCCACTAACTGATTGCTAAAACTGACGATTAAAGACTCTTTGATGGGCATTGGAATATTTCCAACTTTATTCATAAAAAACAAAAACAAAACGAGCCAGTATGCTTTCCTTTGTTCCGTTTTATCCCAGGGCTGATGGCAAGTTAGAGCATGCCGGTGATTTCCTAAGGTCATCTTTGCTGCAGATTTTATCTTTGTATTTAGACAGTGTTATTCTTTAGGGCCAAAATAAATAAGATAATACTGGAAAAGAATGTCCATGTAAGTTGCAAGAAAAAAACCAGGCTTATGTTTTATTAATTCACTGATATTTGCCTAAAGACACATAGAAATTAAATTCCCATGATGTTGTGCTCGGAGCTGAATTTGACACACAATAATACATTAAACTTTTGTCAGAGATGTTTAGTCTAGAGTGATGAAAACAACGAAGTCCATTCATGAAACGAGCTGGATTTACGGCCGATAATTTCAAGCGTTTTTCATTGTACACAAGAAAGCTTTTCGCCTGTCGGACAGAAGGTGCCAAGAAAAGATCAATGTCTGTCTACTCAGGTCTCACACAGATAAGTGTTTGCATACTAATGAAGAGGCGTGCCCGCTGCATGAATGAGTATTTACTTACTCCATTGACCGAAAGACAAGTAATTCTACTCACTGAGACATTGAAAATCTTCACTCGCCCAAAAGGAAAAAAAAACAGCTTTTCGCAGTTACTGTTTAATAAAGTGCAAATTTATGCTCGACATTTTCATAACTGGGTCAAGATATCGATTACAAGTTTCGATTTACCGCCATCGATCAATGGATTACTCATCCGGGCCTGTAAATTTATTTAGTCTTGTCTGTTTTAAAACTCAAAACTTGATATCCGCCACATATGCCAAATGAAGTTATGGGGATATTTCATGTTTATATATGAATCATTTATCGGGTGAAGTATAAGTTGTATACGGAGTTCTCCTCTAAAATACTCACCAAGATTAAATTTCAGCACACTGGCTTGTGTACACAGGAGGTTGACTTTAAAAGTGTATACTTTTTAGTTTCATAACCGTATGAATTAATTATCTTTAGACACTTCAGATGTAAAGAGCAGCAGCACATTTCCATCGTTCAATAGTAATGAAGGGGTTGGAAATGAGTAGGCTTGTTAGTCTCATGTCGTGTAAAGAAAATGTCCTAGTTTCTGCTTGTTTTTTGTTTGTTTTGTTGTTGTTTTTATGTCTGTCAAGTGGTCACTGATTACAATCTGGTCAACAATCAAATAGTAATGATTATCGTGATGGGATCAATGCAATGGACATAGTGGACATGAGTGTGGAATCTTTGCGTGCACACAACATTAATTATTGGAGCTTTGGTGCTCTCACCAGGTGTTGTTTCAAGTGGCAGCAAATACGTGCGCATCGGACAGACCTGCTGCCAGACGTGTCTGGTGCACTTTTCTTTGGTTTCCCACCGCTATCATGTTGAGTATGCACATCATCGAGAATGTTTACCATACCACATCTAACATCATTACTCATATCTGTTGAAATGTTGAGATTTTAAAGCACTTGGAAAGTCAAGAGTGCAGGGATTTTTATGCAACTGCCCTTGGATAAAATTGCCCTAGGTGCGAAGCGCCCTCTAGAGCTGATCGTTTTTGGATGTCTCTCGGCGTAATTTGTATTTGTATTTGTATTTGTATAACTCTTTAATCCCATTTGGGAAATTTTGCCTTTGTGCCATTGCACCCCAGTTACAACTGGAGCAGGCACGTCGTCGCCACAGTGCAGCGCCGGTCGGCGTTTTTTTTTTTTTTTTGGTGGTGGGGGGATGAGGGGGAGTGGGTGGTAGGGATGAATTTTTATTTAATTTTGCCCGGGCAGCGGCCTGTTCGGCCTGCTCTTTACGATTTCCAACTGCCAAGGTATCTTTAACGTGCGCAACGTGCACACGGGCCCTCCGAATTTTTTCGTCCTTATCCGAGAAGACTAGGTACTCGATCCTACCCCTCAATAGGATCAGGGACATGAAAATATGAGAAAAATCCCAAACTTCCAACATGCCTGCACCGGCCGGGTTTAGAACCCGGGACCCTTGGCATGAGAGGCGAGCACCTTGCCTCTAGACCACCTTGTAATGCAGTTCATGATTGCATTCTGTGCCAGATAGAGAATCTTCCACACACTCAGCGATATGGGCGTGACCACAACAATAACCCGTTCAATCTCAAGATTTTTTTTTCATCCCTACATTGCACACATTTTTAATTGTCAATAACAAAGAAAAAAGAAAATCCCAGAACGATGAATCACTATGTTTTTCTCTGAAATGCTGATCAATTCGGCCACGCAAGTTTCAAGAGGTTGTATTGTTATGTGATCAGGTATGAGGAAAAAATGCTGGTGAGGCTTCGTGGTTGACCTTTCCCAACAAAATACGAACTTCCCATTTCACAGTGACTATATGGCCCCAATGCCCACACATTATCATATATAAAATCGACCTAAAAAGAACTGTCAGTGACCACAAAGATTCGGAGTTGTTTTACACCAAATGCCAATATTGGAAAAGATTGTCATCTAGGCCGTTTTGGCGTTTAGAATCTCAAACTCTTACTTAAGTCACGTTGTCTTTAAATAAAGAATCAACATGAATGTGAAATCACAGGTCATGTATTGGGAGAAAGCCTGTACGTTTCTTATGGAAACCTCCTTCTCACGCATAACCTCCCATGCAAATAAAAGAAATCCTTTAGGTTTTACCTGAATTTTCAGACGTGTGTCATCGTTGAGTATCATCACGCCACAAAATCCAATGAAATGGTATAATATATATTATCAGATAATGTTATTATTGTTTGAGTATTTCATTCTGCATTTGCGCAAGATTGTGTTAACATTTACCAATTCGCCGAGTTTCATTAAATTTTTGTGGGGGGGGGGGGGGGGGAATTAAGTGGCGAACTTGAAACGTAACAATTCAAAAATAAAAACGGAATTTTACACAAAGATATTTGGGGGTGGGGTTGAGCTTTTGGGGGGAAGGTGTGTTTGGTAATAGTATTGTTTTTACCCTAGATTCTTTTAACATGACATTTAAATAAAATGTATACAAATGTCCTGTCTGTATCATGTTGCATTTGCTTATCTGTTGCTTCTGAATAGTATTGATACTTTTGGCGTTCTATATGTTTAAAAAAAATTAATTTAGTATCCCACACCTTCTCTCTGTAAAACTGTGAATAACAATTATGTCAAAGCCTTTGATAAAGAATGGCGAATTGAAAAAAATAAAGGCATCCGACGTCTTATACATTCTAGTGGATGAGGAAAAATAGTAAATATCTCGAAGGCTTGAGTAAAACCAGAAATTTGTCAACAAGCACAGTGACCAGTTCTGCCCAGTGATGTTACATAAGACAGCTTTGACTGACCTGGTCAGTTCTCTGTGACGCTGTGAGTGACCAGGCCGAGACAAGCCAGAATCCCCAAGGTCACCTTTTAATTAAATGAAGTCCTGGTAATTCTGCTCACACTCCGCACATGTTGGCCTGTCTGGGGCGTGAGTTTGGAGTGCCTGGTCAACATGGCATGGCTGTGATTTGTTGATTCGTTACCCGCCACCGACCGTCACCCTACAGCGTTATCGGACAGCGGGGTTTCATAACGTGAGTGTCCTTAGTGGACAGCAAATGTGTCAAAGATAATGACACCGGCAGTCCTAGCAACACGGGAACGCAGGAAGGTAGCGTTAAAGGAAATCACTATTTTAAAAACTGTCACTTGAAACAAAAAGGTGCAATATATAAAAAGACAACATGGAAAGGAAAAAAACATGAAGACTGAACAGTTGAGTTAATACTATCATTATGTGCCAACAGAGCGCAGATGAATTGAAATGACGAAAAGTTCCGAAGAGACGGACTTTAAATAGTAATTCCGTGGGCCCCAATACAGGTCCGATATAAAGTAGCCTTTTGTCTTCCATTCTAACGTTTAAATTTGTTTCAAGGGTCGGCTAGGTGTGAAAATAATTCCATAAATTAACTGTTTAATCCTGCCTGCTTGTATAATTATTATTGCACAGCTGTTCAGTAAAAACATTAAAATAATAAATGTTTTGAATCCTGAAAAGCTGGAATACTTAGGCTTTTCTTTTATCCCAATCAGTTTCTGTTTATGTCTGAATTTCTTTTAATATTTAACAGGTTGACTCAATTTTTTGCCTTTCCATTTGGGCCTCGTGCTAATCCTGTTTGTCTGCTGTCTACGTATTTCCACGGCACATTCTCAGTCTAATCTGTTCTTTCTTGTGCCTCCAGTTTGCTGATATCATTGGGAAACATCACAAAACATTGTTTGTATGTCTCTTCGCTCTGTTGTGTTGTCTTCCCATATTATGCCTATTGACCTACCTGCACTACCTTCTCTGGCTCGATATTATGTTCGTGTCTGTGCATGCGCGGCCTGCGTTGGGTGGCATTCTGAACTAATGCTCATGTGCCTGGATACACCCAGTCGGTATCCGTCCTGGCGCTATGACGCAGTTTTGTGTTGATCCGATAAAAAACACAGAGGTTTCTCTAGATCAGTCAACATTGAGCAGTATACAGCATCACACAATTTCACCCAGACATGCCAGTTACATGAAGACTGTCTTGCGTACAGTTTTTTATAGTTTTGTTTGCTATTGGACAAGCTCCATCCGCCCTTGAACCCTCAAATCATTGAGCCGAAAGAATTTATCCGTGAAGTTTTGAACATAGCAGTTTGTTTGTGTTTTTTTTTTGCTCTGTCAAAGTGATTGCTATGCGCATTTCATTCTAAGCGTTCATGTGCAAATTTCCTTCGAGTGAACTGTGTCAGTTATTGCTAGTTTATCGCAGTCAGCATCACAACTAACACATTTCCGCACAAGTTTGGCTTGCTTACCAATATACAACTTCACCGAGTCATTTAAACAGGGGCTGTAATTAGATTAACGTCACTTTAATTGCCCCCGCGCTTCTTGTAAACTGCACATTTGTTTTTCGAACGGAACAGTTTCCTACATGACGCAATCAACATCCATGACCAAGTTATCCCCTGTTTTTGTAAGGTATCTGTCTATGTCTGTCTGTTTGTATAAATGATAATTGACAGCATTTGGGGGGGGGGGGGGTATGACAAACTCGCTGGATACGCATAGCTGTCCATGCAATTTGTTGCTCTTGATATTGCCCGCGTTTAGTTATAAAATTGTTATGTTTTTCTAGGTATTTCGCACTTCATACACATTACTCATCCAACTGTTTTGCCACGTAATGCAATACTGCATCCCCCCCCCCCTCCTTTTGTTACATACCTGTGTAGCTGTCTGTCTACCTACCGTGATAACATGCGTGCAGGCTCACTGCCATCTGGCATTGTTCGTTGTCAACGCGACAATCAATAGCAACACCGTGACCACGAACCACCCGGTTCGTTAACCGTTAATTAATAGCATCACAAGTATTTCAAATATTTGGATTGCAGCGTGGATCAATGGCCTGAGTACTCTTTTCCTTTGGCAGCTCAAACTCTTGAGTGCCAGGTTCAAACTTGTACCATGAATAAATTATCATAGCACTCACTAAAGAGAAAGGAAGACAGGACAGAACCTTTCATACAATATCCGAGAACAGTAAACGAAGACTTTTCCTACGAAAAATATTGGCATGTCATCGGGAAAACGGTACTTAAAAAAACAAAAAACCTCCACATCTGGCTATAATTGGGCTTCTTTTGACAGAAACACCCTCTTTGTCCCACAATCCATTCCGGCGAAAAAAAACGTGTAACAGTTGTGACAGGTATAAATTAATTGTACTGAATTTATTTTTTTTTGGTTCTTTTTCGTTTCTGATCGCATGATTGTGTTAATGTTGCTGTTACAGTTGAGATAAAAATCACAACCAAAATTGTCAGTGAAATATGTCGTACTGAGACATAGCTAAAAAAAAGAAATGTCTTTCCATGTCTGTCTACCAGCCTGGTTGCATATCTGATTGGGTTATTGCATTGACACTGTATTTGAAGGAATCAAAATCTCTTGTTACTTAGAACTCTTGAATAATCTCTTCCGTCAAAACCAAATGTGAAGGAGAATTTCGGATCACAGTCCAGGGGATTTATTTCTTAACAGGTTTGTATTTAGTATACTCGTCTGATGCATTTTGAAATGTCCCCCACTCCAGCGACGGTTGAGTTCTTTTTTACTTCTCGGGGGCCCCAGCCTAGTGTGCCAGATTAAGGCATGGGTTTTATGGGCTGCAGCCTAGGCTAGGCTAGGCTGCAGCCCAAAGGCCTCCGCCAGGTGAGGTTCTCCAAAGATGAAGTGAAAATATAAATATCAAAACCTTATTTTAACTTTTTATGGTAGGTCGTTCTCCTCAAAACAAATATAATCTTTTTGTGAAAATATTGGTAGATATTATAATATAATAATTTATTATGTTGTAGAAGCTGAATAAACAGATTTCAAGGATCCGAAATTCATGCTTTTATGAATTATTATCGTAAGGGGGGGGGGCTGGTAGTATCTGTAACCCTGGGGCCTACAAAATCGTATTCCAGCCCTGCCCCTCTTCCCTTGTGAGTGTGTGTGCGTGTTTGTAAATGTCTTTTGAAAGTACGTTTTCACTTTATAGATGGATTACATTATTTAAAATAAATCGTCACAGTCAACGACAGAAACGATAATCTTGTACCGTAATCGGACTTGGTAATACATACCTCATGCTTATCGCGCGATATCTTGCCGTTTCCGCCCAGTTCATCATCTTGAACGATTACGCGAGTTGCCGTATCGTGTCGACTAAGCCCATGATCACAGTTTCTCTTTTTATTTAACAACTTCCTCCCAGCCTGCTGATGGAATCCATGGAAATGTAGTTTAAGTTTGGTGTCAGGTAATGAGACCGGGTAGCGTATTATACCTTAGGCGTCGTGAAAATTGCCGCCTTCTTTGGTTCTATGAAATGTAATATGTAGAACAGATAGGCAAACTGTTTACCCCATGAAAAAAGCAGGTAGTTTCCTTGAACCCTTTAAGTATTAACTCCAGATAACGTGGGCACGAGTTTATTTCATTGTCCTATTCTTCAGTCAGTGACCAAGATCACTGTCTTACGCTTTCAATGAGCGAAATTCCCCTTGTATGGAATTCAGCAAACACTTTGCAAATGCAACTCCAAAACAGAGGCAAGACGGCCTAGAGTGATCTAGTCGAATAAATACGTTGGGTCTTCTGTGTTTACCGAATCCTGAATTGTGGTTGTTTGTTTTTATCATTTGTGTGTTTTTCCAATGTCATCTGATGACAATTTGAGGATTGTTCGGACGTTCTACTGCAGTACGTCAAAGAGAAGAGTTCGGTAGAACATGGAAGTAAAAGCTTTGAAACACTGAGTGAATGTCCAGAGTTTGAAAGTTGTACACCTTCTAAAGGTAAAAGACAAGTCTATGCTGGTTTCAGAAAAATACACCTGATCAAAAGAAGGGAGACAGTATGGGTAACTGGAGAAAGATGTGGAACACAGAGAATATACATAAAGCCTTCCTGTGGGATGGAAAGGGAAGGTGGGGAGTGTTGTTGTGTGGTAATGACATTCGGAACTGAAAGACACAATGGACAGGGTGGGGCAAAATAGATTAGAGGAAAATGAAAAGAAGATGACGGGGATCATCACTGATTTCCTGAATTTATTGAAGGAGGTTCGCGCCGCTTTCGGCATTTACACCTCGGAGAATCATAACCAGCCACCGTGACTCATTAAAACACGAAAAATAATTAGAAGGAAAATAAGATGAAATTTCCCACGGCCAGCCCCGTAAAAGCCACAAGGAATGCTCAGTCCACTAGTTCACCATTTTCTCACACCTTGCCAGATGAGGGATGTCTGGATGACTCCAGTTGCTTGTTAGCCGACACAGACCTGGGCTTGTGTAATGTCAGACCAGGGAAGAACATGTTTACATGTCACACAATGATTTCTTTACCTCCTGCATATTAATTTCGTTGGCCCCTTGCGCAATAATTTCTGCTTGTGTTCGGACATGTGGTCTCCGCACTGCATGCGCGTCGCATCATAAATATTGTTTACACGTTTCAGAAGGACGAAGATCCAGGCTGCCATTCGCACGATCATGCCAACGTTAACTCACAGACTTTCTCCTCGTGAAATCAAGACGAGTTTCCTGCATGTTGAATTTCCTGTAAACGAGCACATGCTGTCATGGCATGGTCCTCTTGATGGAAATGGATTGTTTTGATGCGTAGTTTGGCCCCCAAAACCTGGAGAAGATGGCTCTTGTCTCCGGCTTGTCCACACGTGCAGGACGAGAAGCTGCACGGCTGTGCGTGTCAAATTGTCATGAGTTGAGCCAATATCCCGCGGCTTAAAGTTTTACTTGTCTGCACCGTTGGGCCCTTTGATGTTGCACGATTTCTCTGGCATATTTTGCTCTTGACGAGGTTTAAACTTCGTGGAAAGTGCCAACTAAGAGGGGCCTTGCAATGTCAAGAGACATTCATTCTCAAATGCCTCTATCTGATTTCATCCAGGTGTGATGAAGTGGCAGGTCTGTTGTTGCCCTGGGCTGTTCCGACACCGCCAGGACGTCGTGACACAATCTCGCCGGAAATCTTTGTCCTCACTCAGCCAATTGTTCGCCAACTGAAAAGATTTAACTCTCATTACTATATTTTACCTGTACAAAACAACGCCGTTTGTTTTTCCAGTCCATTTAACCGCAGTTGTTTCCAGGAACATAAAAGGTACAAAGGACATTTAAATTTTCCTTACGCTTTTGAAAACATTTAACACTAAACGAGGAATTCAACTTCATTGGTTTGTTATTATGTGCCAGTGAATGCTGTCTCGTTCTGCTGTAGTTAAAACATCAATGGCAGCACTTAGTTTTCCAAATTAGCCACTCATGTAGTTTGACAGTTAAACATAGAACGGTAGTCGGTGTTCTTAAGGTACGCTATGAGCTGCCTGGTGTCCTTTGTGAAAGATCCTGCATATTATGATAAGTGGGTCAGCGTAAAGAGAGGGAGAGATGGGAGGAAAAATGAAGAGAGAGGGAGAGAACGGAGAGAGAGAGAGAGACATAGTGAGCGAAAGAGGGAGAAAAAGAGAGAGAGAGAGACAAAGAAAGAAAGAGACACTCAGATAGAGTGAGAGAGAGAGAGAGAGAGACAAAGAGACAGAAAGAGGGGATGAAGGAAAGGAAAAGAGGGGTATAGGGTGCAAGGTAAAGAGCCGGAACACACCCACAGCTAGAAGAAGGAATGAAAGAAAACAACAACAACAACAACAGGAATTGACTTTAAAATAAACAGAAACTGTGAGAAAGAGGGGTCCAGAAGAACAACAAAAAAAAAGCGTATTTCTTAACATTTTATCAGGTACTGATTTTCACGCTCGCACCGATCAGCGGCACTGGATCTTATCTCCCAAACATAAACGTCTAAAAGTGTTTATTTTCAGAGGCACACAAGCCCTGTGCTTGTGTATACTTTCTCCTTCGGCCGACATAAGATAACCTGTCCTTTTCCTTTTTTTAGATCATCGTTCAATTTTTTAATCTACTGTAAAATAGATGGAGGTGTAGACTTTTGATACGGCTTTAACACAGTTATTATCTGGCCCAATTGCAGATGGTAGACGCCGGTGACTCAACACGGTACGGATGCTGCGGTCGTGAATATGACAAACCGTTTGCTCGTCTATTAAATATTTCCAGGCCTTTTACAAGTTTATTTTACAGCCATACTACGTTATTTGAATTATGGTTACTGCGGAAAAGAAATGAGCTACTACCTCACTTTGTGGTAAATCCTTGTCCAAATTTGGCATGGCCTTCTGAACCATTAACTGGTGGTAAGAAACTCCTCAGGTGGAGCGAGACAGATGACGATCTTCAGAGGAAGAGTGGGTTCTTTCATTAGATGTTTCGGCCTTTAACTTCCTGACATCTTCTAGAACCCCGGCCACACCGAGGTCGCCAGGCTCTTCCTTGGGTTTGAACCGGTACCGATGGTTTCTGTTTTTTTGTGCAGGTGTCTTATCCCTTTTGCCAACACTGCTACTGGTTATATGTATAATGTACGGCTTTATGAATTTAGTGTTCATTTCTTTTACACCAAATCCAGCAGGAAGCCTTTTCTGTTGTTGTTGCTATTCTAATTTTCCTGCAAACAATATTTTCTCATTTAAATTACAAGAATATGCAAAGAGATTACTTCATAGCCTTTTATTAAAATCAGTAATGGTGGGTTGCGCCATCTTGACAAAAAAGCAACAAACAGAAACGCAGATTAGTTCATTTATTTCGCCGGAGACTGTAGTAATCATCTCTGAATTAACAGTGTTATTTTTCTAACGTCCATTTTTCTGCCCGATGATATTGATGACACACTGGTATTGTTAACCAATATCAGGTACGTCACGGTGTCTATCTCATATCGTGAAATTACGCACACGTGAAATGTCTTCTATTCACGATATGGAGTAAAGTTGTAGACTGGAGCTAATTGAAAGGGGGTAGTAGGTGGGTAGTAGGTGAGCTAAAATAATAATGGAAAGTATAAGAAACTTTTTCCTACCTTAGAAAGACCAAATACATTTGCACTAGAAAGTGAAAAATGTTATTAATATTTCGACAAAATTAAACTTTCCAATTATGTCTCCATGATTCAAAAGCTCCCCTGTACGCTTTCCAGACCCAGCCTCTTTCCCCCAATGCACGCTTTCCATTAGGAACCCCCCCCCCCCACCCCGCTCCAGTTGAGGTCTATTGGTGCTTAGAAGCCTCAGGCTAAAACTGCCCCCCCCCCACCCCACCCCACCACCCCCCTACCCACCCCATCCCTGTTCATGATTGTATCTGTTTTTCTTCTTGTTGGTTCTCTTCCCCGTTATCTGTTCCGTGGTGTATCCTTCGTCTTTTTCTGTAGTAGTGGGTGCCACGGAGTTGGACGGTGCAGAAGGAGGAAAGATAAAGAAGAAGGGTAGGTGGTATCCAAGGCAGCTACTCACGACTGTGCGTATCTTGTAGATGGCGTTTAGGTCCAGGAAGTATCAACTCTAGTCAGATACCTGTATCAAAGGGTATGCAGACGCTTGCAGATGTCTAAAAGTTTCTCCTTAGCTTTGTCTTATTGTGAAGATATAGATTACATGAAAACGTTGTCTTCTCAGAAATCCATTTTCACTGGGTATTATGCCTTTGCAAGTTGAAAAGTTGAGGGACAGCAGGTCACAATGACACAGTAAGAGTTTTTTTTTTTTTTTTTAAACCGCAGCGGCCCCTGCTGACTTAACTAGAGCCTGTGGCAATCACGATGGAGACGGGCAATTCTCTGACACTATCTCCAGTATCAGACATTGCGCATAACCTTCAGGCGCAAGAAGTATCAGCTTATACAAGCACGCGCCTTCTGTCTCGTTAATTACCCGGCCTCTAGCCTTAAACTGACGATTTGAAAAGTTACGATAGAGCTAAAGCCTCTGCGTATCGACCACTCAGCCAAAAGGAAAAATACTTTCTTTACGACAGATAGTCCTCTCTCTCTCAAGGAACAGTGTGATGTACCGGGAACAATACTTAAAATGGTGTTAAACCTGCCATTTACATATCGACCACTCAGCTAAAAGGAAAAATACTTTCTTTACGACAGATAGTCCTCTCTCTCTCAAGGAACAGTGTGATGTACCGGGAACAATACTTAAAAATAATGGTGGTAAAACTGCCATTTAAATAGGTACGACAGGGCCGAACTAAGGCATATCAATCGCTCGGCTTAGAGGGACAAAAAAGTTCATTGCCGTGAACATTTTTCGCACAGAAAAAACACTGCTATATTCTGAACGCGGTGCTATAAATATGGTGTTAAGCTGCTTATTTGAAAAGCTATGACACAGCTAGGCTCCGGCATTTCAACCATTCAGCTAAAGAAAAAATACGAAATATTATAAAAACCACAGAAAATCTGTGAGGTCGAAGCAAGGCTCGATGTAAAGAACATTTATTATGCTACGTAGCCCACATGGTTCTTTTTGCCATACTTTGACTTAGCTAAAAGAAAATACGAGCATCGCTAAAGACATTTTTCCCTCCGAAAAAGACTGCGATGTATCGAAAATTATAATTATCTTACATGCCATTGCAGTTTTTAGGAAACTTCCCCATAACTTGTCCCAAGCAGATAGCTTTTTTATCAGCAGTTTTTTGTTTTACGCATTGAACCAGTCTTATTGGCCTTTTCCTGGACCAGCTTTTTTCCTGTCTAACAGCGAGTTATGTGTATTGAAATTTGAACGATTGCACTGAAAACACTGCCTGAAGTCGAAGACTATTAAATTTATCACTGCAATCTTCACACAACTTCCTCATAACTTGCTGTAAGTAGATAATATTTTTATCAGCAGTCTTTTGTTTCCTGCAGCGAACTGGTTTACTCGGCGTTTTTCTTTTTCCTTTTTCCTCCCAGAACTAGCATTTCCTATCTGGCACTGAGTTATGTACATCGAAATTCGAATGATAACACCTAGGCTCCAATCTGCCTCCAAATTTATGATTCTCTTTTTTATCTCTCATTTTTACCCTGCCTCTCTCCGAGATGCAAGTTGCTCACACTGTACGCTACGAACGTTTTTACATGTAGATCTAACCATCTCTTATTTACACGGGGAAAAATATTTGCCCTTTATCAGTCTTGTTATTCGATGGTTTATTTCTAAATGGTTTTCTTGGGTTAATGAATCCGTTCCTTGTTGTAACTTAGCACAGAGTCTATCTGGCGCCTGGGGAGGGGAGAGGGAGAGGGGGAGAAAGTGATAGGTGAAAATCAGAGCTAGCGAGAAATGAACTAATGAGATTCTCTTTGCTTGTTCCCGATACGTCCTGGAATTACTCCCAAGTGCCTATGATATTTTGTGGGTTTTTTTCTCTTCTGTATTTTCTTGCTTCTCTTTAGTATTTTTTACACTGGGAACCTCGGGTTTGCTCTCCGGGGTATTAGTAATTCCTGTCGCTTTCGTAAACATATAGTCCTGTACATAATTATTCTTGTAATTGAAACTGTGGTTACAGAGTGTACAAAATGTAAAGATGTGTGTGTGTGTGAAAGGGGGGGAGAGAGAGAGAGAAAGAGAGAGAGAGAGCCGAGAGTGAGAGAGAGAGAGAGAAAGAGAGAGAGAGAAAGAGAGAGAGAGGGGAGGCTGGTGGTGGTGGTGAATGAATGGATGGATGGATGGTTGAATTGTTGGATCTGATATCAGGTTATTGTGTATTTTTTGCTGTGTACCCATTAGGAATAGCCTTGGCATCATTAATGAATGCGCATTTGAAACAGAACACAGTAACAGCGCAGCGGGATTAAGACTGCATGCATTAAGTGTCACTTCTGTATAATTCATTACAGATGATGCATTAATGAATGTATTATGATTGTGTTACACAAGAGTTCGAGTGTTCTGGTCTGTCAGGCGAGGACACAATATTAAAATCAATAAGTTAGCTCGGGCTGCCTGTCATTTGATCAGATTTATTCACGTTAATAGCTTCCCTGATGACCCAGTGTAGATCACGTGTCAGATGGGCAAGGGTATCGGGTTCTGTCCATTCAGTGGTCAGTGGTCAGTGGTCAGCGACCACGTGAGGGGAGGGGTCGGAACGGGACGGGTCCAAAGTTAGTCACATCTGATCTTGTTGTGGTGAGGGTGACCGTGGCACTTCGTGGGTGCCATACGTTCTGTAGGTTAGTGTGAGCAAGTGAGTGAATTCTATGGATTGGCCTGAGAGAGAGAGAGAGAGAGAGAGAGAGAGAGAGAGAGAGAGAGTAATTTGTTGTGCATTTGGCATTTCGAAAGTGCTCCCTTTTTTTTTCATTTGTTACAGCTCATTACAAGGTCTCTCGAGGCCAATGTCTATGACTTCTTGCATGCTTCAATGGTTTACATGACCTGAAACAGAACTGTGATTTATTCGTCCCAGATCCTCTTCATTATTTTGTCACTTTCACTCTGCCTGTGGTGCTTCATCTGTTTCTTGCTTCGTCCAAGTCTCGAATGTTGCAATGACAATGTGCAACTGGCACACTGGTCTTTACATTTGGCTCACTTTATTTACAGTTTAGTTTTGGTCTGATCTAACGTGAAAGATCGTATGTGTGTGAGACCGTGAATGAAAAGTAAAATAGTGTTTGATAAAGGGCTGTAGTTAGGGGGGGGGGGGGGGCGTAGTGTTTTGCACAGAAAGTTATAGCTTTACATACAGTGAACACAACTCAGTATTTTCTCTATTTGGCTTTGTAATCAGGCTACGCCCCCCTAACAACATTCTTTGGGAAAAATGCCTATCACCCGTTGCTCCTTGTTTACAAGCGCCCCCCCCCCCAGTAACTGAGCTGTTTCTTTCCATTGCCCCTGCTGGTCGCAGCTCATAGTGGGGGGGGGGGGGGAAGCCATGCATTGCTTGCCTTGCATTCCGATCAATCCCTGGGGTGGTAACAGATGGAGTGACCGTTTGTGACCGATTATGTACTGGTGTATTTGTACACGACTTTGCTCGCCGTTTATTATTCGGCATTTTGCATGAGTATTGTTACGTTATAGTAAATAGATTTTTTTTTTCAAGGATTTGTAACCTAAATGTCTGCTTAAGAGCTATTTTTGGATCGTACTGTGAGATTTTATGTAGATTAGTTAATGACGTCAAACAACTGTGCTAAAAACTGTTCTGGTGTTCTGGTTGTTGTTGTTGCTGTTGTAGCTGATCTCTTTAAAGGAAGACAGAATGAATCTGACAAGATTATGAATACCTGGCTGACTCTGATGAATTGAGAGAAGTATACATACAGGTATAATTTCAACACGGTCATGACAAAACTGCCACTGCTATTCAGAAAAAATGTGTGGTGGAACAAAGTACTGAAGGCAGAAAACTGGAAGGCAGAAGGTAGCCATAAGAGATCATAATTTTCTTTAATTGGCATTTCTAACCGCACAATCTCGTGGTCCCACTGGCGGCAATTTTAGCCTTTTTCTCCCTGGCTTTTTAAAATTTTGTTACCAATTTTAGCCCGAGCGGATCCCACTTACATTTTACTTGACTGATTTATTTCCTAAATACATGTAATCTGATTAACTGTGTACGGGAATCAATGAAAATGAGAGTATTGGGAATTATGTTGCATTATGTGTTTGTCAAGCAATGAGCCGGTAGAGAACAATCGCTTTACTATTTCAGTCTCCTGACAGTCTTAGAAGATAAATTGTAGAGTGACGTCTCGTCCTGAAACTGTGGTTCTCTAACGTCTTTACAAAGCAAGGGGTTTGGTGTTGGGGAGGGGACAGCGCAGTGTTGGCTGAAATGCAGTTGTGGTGGATTGTTTCGAGGGCGAAGCACAGACATTGGGCATTTATGGCAAGACAAGGATATCAAGGGGTTAAAAAGGAGGATTTTTCTTTTTCAATCATCTTTACCAGCACACAAATGTTAGACATGCTCGGGAAAATTTAGGTAGATTCGGGAGATACGCCAAGACGAAAGAAGCAGAACGTAAGGAGTAGTTTTAAGCGTACCTGTTCCTTAAATAATATTACTAATATAATCCCGGATTTGAACTGGAACCAATGAAGGACATTAAAGTCCTTAGTTTTTCAGTGGGTAATACTTCTATAGAACTGACATATCGTTGCTGAGTGTTTCTCCTCAGCTAATTGGGATTTTGGAGAAACATAGTTTAGCCTAGACATATTGGGATGATGCGGTACCACAGCCTTGCCATATCTTAAATAACAACAGACATTTTAAGTAATGCATTAGTTTTCAATCTCTTAATCCATATCTAGGAATTTAAACTTTGGCCAACAACCTTGAATCACTTTGTGTCTCCTGTACAGATTTCAAACTCGGAGTTAAGTGGACAGAAAGGTACGGTGTGTGGATTTTTGTAACATCTTTTTCTAAAGAAAAGCCATGTCCTTTTTTGTTCTGTCGCGACCTTAAGTCTTGTTTGTTCTATCTCCATTTTCTGAAAAACTGGAGATCTTTAGTGTGTAGAATGGGTATAACAAATGCACACTTTGACCCTTGTTTAAAATGCTTTGTGGCATTTATCAAGCGGTTTCTAACTCCACATCATAATACGAAAGCCACAAACCTGCATCGACGAATTTCTCAGATGTGTAAAAAGTGGAGATGTAACCAACAAGAAGTAAGGTCGCGCTATGCATTCTTGCAATAAATAATTTGGGATAGACACTGCAGATACAAATTGCCGATGTCGATGTATAAACATAAATAACAAAACATGGATTCTACCAAAATACTGGTAGAGAACCGACACGCTTAAGATTTGGCAAGAGTTAGAAATGAAGACTTGACAAGGACCAATATCTTCCTCTGTCAGATTGTCACGATTGTATAATTACCTTTCAAGTCCCTGTAACATAACAAAAGATAGATACACGTCACTGTAATCTTTCGGTATTCTGACCTTTGTCATTGTTTGTGAAGTGACCGCTTGACCAGCACCAGGTCAGGTCTTAGCTCACGCTCGTAAATTACCAAAAAAGGTAAGTTTTGCCCTCTACCTGTCAGGGGTTGTCACTCTTGTCTGTTCTACTTTTGAGTTTATGGGGTTCTGTCTAGACTCGAGATGTCTGATTACTGCCCCTTTGTCATGTTTGTGTCATCCAATAATCTCCCGCTATTCGCCATTCCCTAGAATGACCTAGATGGTCACCAAAGTTCTCGCGTTTGTTATACTTGTATGCAATTTGGTATTTCCACGACACAAAAATCATAGTAATAATAATGAATTCAAATGACAATTTCTATTTCTGGCATAAAAGTTTATTCATTCGCAATTAATAATACTAATTGGTCAATGGATGTCTGGGAAAAATCTAGTTGGAACTTGTGAACTAAATTCGCTGCTGAATAGTTTGTAACCTGAGCCTGATTGACTACCTCACCTCTTGACTCCTTCTCTTATAAGCCTATTTATTTCTTTTGTTATACGAGTCAAGTAAAGCAAAATTTAATGTCCAAGGCGCAGGATTATGTGTTCTAAGTTCTAAATGCATTTATGTTTGTGTAAGTGAATGTGAGTCGACACTGCACTGGGATAAAGCGAGCAAGGCAGCCAGCTTGAGTGAGGCAGAGAGGATGAGAGAGAGAGAGAGAGAAAGAGAGAGAGAGAGAGGGGGGGGGGCAAGGAAGTGGAGGAGAAAGGCAGGGAGGGAGAGGGAGAAAGACAGGCAGGGGACAAATAAATAATTTTAAAAAATCAAACAAAACTGAGCACGATCGTGGGGGATGGGGGTGGTTTATCAACAGAGCAGAGATTGGAGACAGAAAGATACACAGCTCCGAAAGGAAACAAATGTATTATTTCATCTGAGTTGCCTATGTCGAATTTCACATCACAGTGTCATTGTCACAAAGGCCAGAGCAACAAGAAACATGAAACACAAGTTATCACTAGTTTTCCCTTTACCTGGACAAATTCAGTAGAATGCAGACAAGTTCACATTTCATCTGGCCTTCATTTAGCGCTCTGGTATTTGCTATACTGACAACTCAACATTTAGTTAGTGATGATCGAAATAACATCAGCGTTTTCTTTTTAATCACAATTATCAGGAGGCGGAATAGAGGCTGGGTGCCATTGTATGGAAAAAGTATGTAAATTTTTCAAATTGCATCAGCAGAGCTAACAAATGTGGTCGATGAAGTCGGCAACTATTCCCGTGTGACATAAATACCGAAAGCATCGTCAAAATCTCTGGTTCACCGCGCTTTATCGGAGCTCAAAGTCTTGACGCTGCGGCGCATTTAGCACGACTGAAGGGAAACAAATCTGCATAATTAGCGCTGAACAGTACAGAGCCTTTTCCTACTCAAAAGGAACAAAATCGATATCTTGAAATAAGATAAAACCGCTGTGATAAACGAGATAACATTCTCCTTTTGAGTTACCTCTATGTTTGTGTTCTTCACAGTTTTAGACATATCACGATAGAGAAGTAACTGTTGCAGAGCATTGTATCAAAATTTGCTGTAGTTGAAATGTAGAAAAATAATCTACGATCAAGCGGAACAATAGCTTGTTCAGTTAAAAATGTTATTTCGTGACTCATCTTTTACAAGTTTGAGCACCATTAGCTGGGGAAAATTGTTTTTGATGTTGAGCAGCTGTTGGACAATTTTCATGTATAGTTTGTTTAGCAGGTGTTTGTTGCTGGTTTTTTCCCGGCGAAGTGTGGACAGGTGGGTGGTAATAGTTTGGTATTGTGTGGTGTTGTGTTGATGTGTTGGTTGTTATTCATTATAGATGCCAGAAATGTAGTGTTTTTCGGTGATGGATGGATGATGGATCGATGAATGGATGGGTGGATGGGTGGACGGACAGACGGATGAATGGATGGATGGATAGATGGAGGGAGGGATGGATGGATGATGCATGCATGGATGGATGGTAGGATGGATGGGTGGATGGTGGATGGGTGGACGGACGGACGGATCGATGGATAGATGGATGGAGGGATGGATGGATAGATGATGGATGGACGAAATGGTGGATGGATGAACGGATGGATGGATGGATGGATGATGAAAGGATAGATGGAATATTGGATGGATGGGTGGAAAGAGGGGTAGACTGGGAGAAAGGAATGGAGCATAGGTCAGTGGAGATGAAAAAAGTCAAAGGAAATGATGGAGAGTTTATGGATAGATGGATGGAGAAAGGATTGCGGATGTATGCTTAGATAGATGGAATAAGGGATGGTGGATCTAGGGATGGATTAGATGTTGAAATAGAGGAATACAGGATGAATGGGCAACAAAGCAGTGGTAAGATAATGGATGAAAGGATGGAGACAGGTAGGTAAGGATAGTGTGGAAAGAAAGAGATGGAAAATTAGGATGAACGGATGAAAGAAATATGAGTGAAAAGAGGTTAGACGAAAAGATCAGTGGACGAACAGATGAATAAACCTGATGTACGAGTGAACTGGATTAGAATATGGATTGAATGACTGGCGGGTGAACGCATAAAGGAGAAAAGATACGCTCGCACATCAAACTATGATTTGCACTCTGTAGTATCGTGTGACTATTCATGCATAATAACTATACGCTGAGTATCAAAACCGCAAAACAAGCCACTACAAAGTATTCGAATTATGCATAAGCAATTATATTATTAAAAAAAGTGCGATGCGCCTGATAGACGTAATCCTTTCATGTAAATACTGTTTAATCCACGAACATTAAAGTACCATCTCTGTAATTAGACGTTTCTGTCCTATCAGTTGACGGCCTTCAATCTGTAAGAAGTTAGATAGAATTCATGGTTTGATTGTTTGATGTTGCTCATATATCTGTACATCTGTATTTTCTAGTGTACTAAGTTGGGGGGGAAACACCCAAATTCAGGAAAGAAGAGATGGTTATATTAGGATGAGCGACGGTGTTGATAGTTATTAAATTACACATTCTGTTTGAAACTTCTACAGCGCTGAAAGTCAGTATAAAAGAGAACATATTAATCTGATTTAAAAAAAAAATTGAAACGCTTGACTTATCAAAGAATTTAAGTAGTGGCATCAGATGTGATGCAAAGTCTGAAAATGTATAACAAACTGAAATGTGTTTTACTAGCGATTGCTGCAGGACTGGGATTGGTAAGCCTGATAGTCTCGGTCCCCTGTGATGTTGAGCCACACGCGGCCGATGTTCTATTCTGTATTTCTGTGTCGTTTTCACCCATTTTACTATTTCCTCGTTATTTCTTTCCCCAACACAGTCACACCGTCACGTTCGTCAATTTCATAGTTATCTTCTTCTTGAAAATCATCTTTACCAAAGTTTGGCAAAGGATAAAAGTATGTGCAGAATTTATCTTAACGCACTGTAAAAACTGTAAAAAGGCGATCCAGTGTAGTACGAGGAAATAAGATTTCCGTGGGGTGTCACCACTTGCTTCATCAACAGCGTTTGTTCTCTTTCGTTTGTTCCGCTCTCCTCGTCTGATCACATCCAGGGCTACAGCGTTCTCTCTCTCTCTCTCTCTCTCTCTCTCTCTCTCTCTCTCTCTCTGAGTGTCATAGTTTGATTTATTCCAAGTCTTCGTTTTCCTTCTTTCTTTCCTTCCCCTCTTTAATGATTCATGTCCTATAAATCATTACTCTTTTTCTCCGTCAGCCCTCGGTTCCCCTCCCCTTTCCACCACCCTCTTTACCAACGTCACCTCTAGCCTCTTGCCCATTCGGGCCATCGATTTGACCAGACTTTTAGCTCGCCATCAGTAACCGGCGACCACTCATAACATGGGAAAGGGAGAAGTGGTGGGGCAGGAAAGATAAATTAATAGCCAGTCAGTTCGATGTTCGGGTGGTCACTCCAGTTCCGAGAGCAATCAGTTGTAATTTTTTTCAGATTCTCGTGCAGGGATGCTTGGGCTTGGCGCCGTTTGCCGGGTCCTTGCTGCTCCCTCCGCCTGATCCGATCAGTTTCGATCTATTGATTTTTTTTTCTGCTCTCTTAAAAAGTGTCACGTGAATTTTGTGTGCTTGGTTATGTGTGTTTGTCCGAGTGTGCGTGAGAGACAGATAAGGGTAGGGGGAAGTGACAGAAAAAGAGAGAAAAGGGGAGGGGAAGAGGAGGCGTTTAGAAAGAGACAGAGAGAGAGAGAGAGAGAGAGAGGCAGAGTGAGGTAGAGAGAGAAAGAAAGGGGGAGGGGAAGAGTGGGCTTTTAGAGAGAGACAGAGAGAGAGAGACAGAGCGAGAGAGAGAAAGACAGAGAGGGGGAAGAGAGAGGGAGAGAGAAAGAAAGAGAGAGAGAGAGAGAGGGGGGTAAGAGAGGGAGAGAGAGAGAGAGAGAGAGAGAGAGAGAGAGAGTGACTATGAGGTACCGTCACGCAAGCAGTTAGACTCCCGAACACATCGAGGTAGATCTACCAAAGTATTCTGCCAATCAATCTGGAGCAAAAATAGATTGCTACACATCGTCCATGTATACACAATGACTTTAACGCCAAGTTCATAAAAACAAGTTAACATACACTTGACATGCAGATTTGAAATCATGTTTTAAATAAATCAAACGCCTCACTGAACAGTAGCATTTCCGATACATTATATACTCTATCTGTGATCTTTTCCTCGCAGTGAAGTACTCCTCAGTCTGGCAGGATTTGCTTTTTTGGCGATGTAAGTGTTTGTTCGAGAGAAAAAAAAATCCTACATTTTGAGACCCGCTTTTCGTTTCAATTTTGTAATTAGGAAATGAGCAAAAGAAGAGAAAGGAACAGGAAAAAAAAGAAATTGTTTACGTTGCATACAATTCAGGTGTTAGGTGATCGTGGAAAAGCTGAGAAAGCACGCCATCTCCTCTCCCTCATTCCTCAGCTTCTCAATGAGTACTGATCCGCAAATCGACTTTCTCTCCCTCTTGCTCACTCCCTGCCCCCTCCCCACCCCACCCCCAACCCTTTCCCCCATCACTCTTGTACCTGAATACACCAGCGAGCTCATGAATATGTATGAAGTATTTACAGGTGAAAGGAGAGAGGTGAAAAAACTGAATTATTCTGTTTGATGCCAGGTCCAGCTCTAACACAGATAGGACCATTGTTCTCTCCTTGAAGAATTCCTTCCAAGACAAGGCAGGTTTTGTATGAACTAAATAGATCGTTACAATGTTTTTGAAGACAAAACAATAGCGTCATCAGAGAATGCAGTTCTGGTTCAGATAAGACTTCTTTAGACACCCACAGGAGAGCCGTATCTTTGAATTTCATAAATATGGTTCACTGCTTGATCCACACAGCATGCACTGTGCAGATCTAAGAGAAAATCGATGTGGAATCGATGTTGCAAGCCGATTACCAAACTTGGCCCTAATGAAAAACAATTGGCACAAGCATGATGAAATGACAGCATGTAACACGATCTTTAATATAGACCAAGTAATCGTTGAGTGAGACCAGCTTGACATTAAATTTTGGGTGATTAAATGGTTGCAACCATTTATAACTAATATTTTAAGTAGTTTCCATTAAAAAAAAAAAAATTACCACAGCAGTCTACACTGCTTGAATAATTATGTAGGTCACAATATCTGACTAAATAATTATACTATATTTACTGGTCGGAAATCCATAAAAGCTAAACTGGGTACTGAACAAATCTTCATACATTGTTAATGCATTCATATCTCATCTTACTGCAAAACACGATGTGCAACAAATGTTTCCCACAGCTATGACTTGTGGACTCGTAGGCAAGACAAACACAGTTCGATTCAGCATCGATGATGTATTGATCTGTTTGGCTGAAAAAGTCCTGGTGTCACTCATAACATAGGGGAAAATGCCGCGCTCGACCCACACCATGCACTGGTGCAACTTTCTAACCGAGAAGACGCCGAGAGGAGCCCCATTATAGTCTTGGTAAGGCACTCACTCACGCGACGGGTGAGGGGAAAACCCAGGGTGAGCTGTCCACAACCAGGCCAATTTGAACAGGTGGATGGGGCAGGGGAAGGGGGGTAGGGGACCGTCTGTCGTGGTTTAGTTTCTCTGTAGTGAGCGCTGAGTTAGTGATACTGAAGATGTTTTCTGTTTATTGCGTCGTAAATTCTTGGTCTTACCCATGTCCTTTAGGCGTTTTTTTTCATTTGTTTTTCGGTGTTTACGCGGTTTTCCCCTCGCGTCAGTGTAGAAATATTTAATCTGTACTGATAATCAGAATACAAAAATAGATCTAAACCCAAAACGGTTTAAGAAGAAAAACTAAACTGTGATTTGAGAATTTCAAAGTAAAATCAAATCAAACCGGGAGCTCGCCAACGGGAATAGCAAGCAAAAGATCTCTGGAGGCAGAGCAAACGTTATGTCTGTAGAATAGAACTTTTGCTCATTCGGCAGAATAAATTTCGTCCACACTTCTACGAATGAACGGTCGTATTGGGAAGCCAAGGAAGAAGACAGAGGAGTAAGAGAGCAGAACGGAAGAAGATGATGTTGTGGACTTGACCTGTTAAGTGTAAAAGAGGAAAAATTAACATGGCACTTACGTTACGCCCAATTTGACCGAGTTTCCCTTTTTCCTTTGAAGAGACCGATAATAACAGTAAAGGTGGAGGACGCCCAGTTTTCTAGCCTTTCGGAGGGCGGGAGGGCCGGGGTGCCGAATGGTTTGGAAAACCCCAAAGTTGCTTGTTTGTCCAAAACACCTGCCATTATGGTCACACCTCTTGTTTCGGACACTTTTTACCATTGGTTGATCTCTGGGTCCTTGGCTACAGGAGTAAAGTTTCAGTAAATTATAGTTTGGCATTTAGACATATCTGTGGTATATAAGATGGGATTGTGGGTAGCTTGGATAGGATAGCTTGGGGACACGGTGGTCTAGAGGCCCCGGTCGGGGCTGGCATTTTGGGATTTTTGTCATATTTTCCTGTCCCTGATCCTATGGTTGGTAGGCCGGATCGAGCAAAATTCTAAAAAAACTTATCCCTACCACAAGAAGAAAAAGTGAGGTGTAAATGCCAAAGGTAGCGAACCTCCATAAAATAAAGACCTAGCTTGGATAGGACGTCTGTCCACTCTGCATTAAGTGCCTGTTGGCTTTAACTTCTTAATTTGTATTGTCACTACATTAAATTAGACATTGAATTGGGCAGTATGTCTAAAGCGGTGACTGTCTTGAAAGAAGAACTATCAGTATCATTATTTGATTGGTAGTTAAAACCTGGCATGTTGATGGTCTTGATATAGTTGCTGTTCAGTGTTTCACATTTTCTCATTTTTCAAATGGGGTTGGAGGCATAGATACATCTATGGGTGGAGGTGCTGTTCGAAGGGATTTCATTCGCAGTAATGCTATGAATAGTCTACACTCTATAGCATACTTTTCATCCGACCGTTATCTGGTTCCTCATTTTCAGAGACCAGTTTCGAGTGTTGACCTGTTTCAAGTGGCCATCGATTTTTCTTTACGAATTTTCCTAATGTGACGTTGTTTTCATAATGTATTGTTATTGTCCTTGACCTTTTGACTCCAATTGTAGTGCGTTAAAGTCATTGTGTAATGTCAAAATGATCAATGTGACTCTCTCATTTTGTTTCCAGTTTGTGGAATAATTCAGTAAAAGATCTTAAAATGTACTACCGGGTAAAATCCGCTCTTGAAGAGATGTTTGAGTTATTTTGAGGTATCCATTATACCATCTCTGTTATTTAAAGTTTTGGCTACTGGCACCAAATAGCATTTGTCTGGTCTTCTCATTGCTTTTGTTATTTCTTCTGTCTGCTTCTTCTTTACTTTGTCTCTTTCTCTCTGTAGGGTATTTTTCAATTCAGAAATTGCTTTCCTCCATTCATTCCTCAACATCTCACGTTCTGTCACTCATGAAAACAGATGCACCACAATGGAAGACAAGGAAAGCTTAAGAAAAAGGTAAAAGTGAGCACAGAAGATGAAAGACGAGAACAGAACACAGAACACACATCAGTGCAACAAACACATGCAAAGAAAATATGAAGAAAAGAAATGAAACAGAAGTTTGCAAAAAAATAGGACAGTGTGACCTTGTTTAATTTCTTCATCATGTTGATATTGTATTAATCGTATAGAAGTATTAACCATATTGTACACCTAGAAACTGGACTATAAATATACAGGAATATATACACACCAACATCACAGGCAATCTTTTTCAAACATAGGAAAGCAGTTCTGTTTTTGGTAATTTTAAAATTATTATTATTATTATTGTTATTGTTTGGTAATGACTGAAAGCTTCCACAACTATGGAGAATAAGTAACAACTTGAACTATCAGTGAGAATTTCGGCTGATAGGTATTGCAATACCCGTGTTTCAATTTATTTTCTTTCCACACTCTCTTGTTGATAAACTAATTATTATGTCTGGATATAAAAATAAACATTTACACCATGTGCAAAAAGTACTTTTTATTTCTCAACAAAAAAAATCAATCAATATAAATAGGTAAATAAATAAATAAATAAATAATTAAACACGATCATGATCCCTCACTGAATACATAAATTAAGCCAAACAAAAGCAATTTAAGCTCCTCATGGGTTTGAAAAAAAAAAAATGACTTCCTAGTATTTGCCTTTGACAAGGCAGAGAATGGTGTTTGAAAGATGTAGTAATTTTTATTTATTCATTTATCTTACACCTTTGTATGTTCTGTTGCGATAGCTTCCAGTCACATGAAAGAATGAATGAATGAAATTACAGTGCAAGTTTTTAGCTCAGTGATGTGATTTCTTATCATGATGTGTGTCTGAAAACATTTATGAATATTTTAGTATTAATTTTTGTCTCCAAACTTTCCTTGACAATTTTGTAATTTTAAAATGGAGTACATGGAAGAAACTGATTGGGATGAACGGATGTCTTGAAAAATAAGCAAAAAAGAACAACATATATATAGATAGATATTCTGGAGACATGATTGGCAAAGCAAGAGCTCATCTGTTTCTAAAGAAGTTAAACTGAGCTGCTACACTATCACTGTTTAAAAGATGATTGACACCTATTTATGTAAATCCAGCTTTTTAACCTTTCAAATTCTAATGCTATTCATAATGACCTCTTTTCTTGCCTTCCCCAAGTAAAACAACTATTTTAAACTTGTCTTTACTGAGCTCCTGCCAACTTTCTGAAATTCAAACTCGGTGTATTACTTCCTTCCTTCAAGGTGAGTTTTATAAATGTCTCAAAATATACAGCTTTGTAAAAGTGTGTATAAAAAAGACTCTAGGAATATGTTGAAACTAGTTCTTTCATTTTTCTTTGATAACTGTGCGGTGATTGCAGAGACATCAATTTCTTGTATAGTAAAATCCTTAGATTTTCAAAAACAGAAAGAAAAAAAAAGGCCACAAAGAAAGATTACTTGCACAAGAAAAATTTGTAATTAGATTTTACAAAATACAGCTTTGGATGATTAGACAATATCCTGTATACAGTGAAGTCAAACACTTAAATTCTATCAAAATGTACAGGAATTGATTTTCAATCACTCATGTTTCTAATGTCGGGAAAGCTTAAAACAACTCCAACATTTCAGATTGACAGCCAACATATGTACAAAAGAATTGCAAACAAATTCCACTCAACTCAGTTGCCAAGTTGGAATTCTGAAACGGAACTAAAAGTTCGAGAAACCTTCTCTTTGTAAGAAAACTGGTCAAAATCAGAACAAAACTAGTCAAAATCTCTCTATTACAAACATGGCAGATTTCAACTGCTAAAACAACATCTAGGTGGAGATCCTATTAAACATTGTAGCAATACTAAGCCTACTTCACATTTAACACATGCTGCATGTTCAGTAGTTATAAGATTGCTTCACACATGTAGTTCTTTCTCCAAACGCTGGGCAAAGCTAATTTAATAATGCAGTCATTTTCATCCCTTGTATGAACGATTTTCCACATCATGCCACTAACTTTAAAGTTTGGATGGCACAAAATGTAAAATCTCATTTAGAAACTAACATTATAGCCAAACCAAGAAACTAGAAGCTCCTGGTTTCCAGTGTTAAGTATGTGTACTGCAAGTTGCATTTTTCACTGACTCATATAATGATGAAGCTGCTGCTTCCTGAAATCCCTTAAATTTAGTGTTAAGTGCCTATAAAATCATGTCAATTTTGCTGACAATGATGCTCAACGTGTTCAATTGGTTTGCAAAACAAGGCTTGCCACTGTCATAACAAGAAATAACAGACCAAATACATTAATTAATGTACACAGTTTAATACAGAAGTGGGTAGTGGTATGCCATACATCAGACTGTTCAGATCACACTAAAAAGGGTTTCGAATAAAACTGAATACACTATGATAATCTGTTCCATTGTTTTCATTTTTGTCTCACTGTTCTAAAAGTGCCAAATCAGTAACGTTACAATGACAAATTGGGGGACTTCAGAAAATATGTTACAAAATGACAATTTCATAAACAAATTATGAATGTTAAGAACAATCTGTTGCCACTTTGTGCTGACCACCTGCACTAATGTTATGGCATACCATTTCCGTACATTTGACTAGCATAGAAAAATTGGCCCTGCTTGTGTTTACTTTCAATAACAAGTACATAAATCATTCACATCAAAGTAAAAAAAGAAAGTTTTTTCATTAACAAGTGAATGACATAATAAATTACAAAATTCATGCATAACTTTGGATGTGGTAAGAATTGTTTCATAGCATTCAAACATTCAACTGAACATTTTCGTCACTTCACCTCAAGTGCAGTAGTCCATTCACTCATTTCTTTGACTCTGTTACACAAAAGCCCATGATCATCAACAATATGAAGCCGCAGAGGCTAGAAACAACAATGGTAACAGAAGCATCAATTTATGTAGTCAACTGTCTTATTAATTAATTATTTATTTATAATTTAACAAGCTGTACAACATTCATAATTTGTATCAAACAAGGAAAATGCAACAAAAACGAAACATAGTATTCTGCTGCCATTTGTATAGTCAAGAAGAAAACAAACTTGGTGATAATGCATCTATTTCATTTCTGTTGGCTTGTCCTTCCTATAGAAAAGTGATTTTAGCACTGGGAATCAGTTACTCATAATCAATTACAATGTTAATTTTAGTATTCTGGCCCGCAACATTTTGGTTATTTTTTGTCTTTCTTGTTTTTAGTAACTGGGGCGATAGGATCTAGTTCACTTGCGCTATTGCATGCAAATGTGTTAAAACTTAAATTAATGCTAAAACAATCACATTAAGCCTACCACTATGTGATACACAGAACCGCATAAAACAGCAGCTTTTTCTTGCACTTTTTCTCACACTTGTTAAGCAAATCTAGTGAAACAGAGTAGCAGGATTATTTTATAGTTTAAGAAATGAATTTAACATGTCTTCAGAGTGCTAAAAGAAAGAAGTTCAAGGTCACTGTCTACTGGATATTTTTAAAGAAAAAAAAACACAACACTTGTCTTTTCAGAACTAAGTCTGTAATTTGACTGTTCAATGTCAGGAACCATACACTAAATGAAAGATGGACAGCTTACAACAAGTGAAACATGTATTTTGTGGAGGGTGACAGAGAATCCTTGGCATGCTAATGCATAATGATTGATGTTACTTAAATAACCTATGTTATTTATTACCCTTTATTTACAATACTCAGTATTGCAAAGATGGAATGTTTGTAAAGGCATGTCATGTTATAATTCTACTGAAACTAAATGCCTCTCATGAAATTTGAAAGTGAAAATCCTTTTCCATATTAATTAATGATAAATGTCTTTTGTCTGATGTATGGCCAAGCAGTCAAGTATTTTATTCTATTGCTGATGCTTTAGTGCTGATGCTATACGAACAGTTTTATTCATATGCCATGAATTTTTAAATGAAAATGTTCTTGTCATGATAAATGATTTCCATCTCAAATTTGGGTAAACAGATTATTTATTATCTTTGTTATATGTGAGTGTGCATGAGAAAACCCGGTATAAGTCGGCAGAGCTGATTTTGAGAAAAACGGCTTTGAAGTGAAAATAATGGGTCCGACACAAACTCCAACTTGGCTGTTGTTTAGGGGACCGTGGCATGTTACAGGGTAAACTGTAGACGAGCAGTGAACACTACTCACTATGATCTCTATAATGGCTTTGTAATTAGACTACGGTCTCCTAACAAGATCCAAAAACTTCGGACTTGGCTGTTGCAGGGTAAACTGTAGATGAGCAGTGAACACTACTCACTATGATCTCTATAACTGCTTAGTTATTAGACTACGGTCTCCTAACAGCAATCACTTTAATATTACTTGGTCAATTAGCTATGGCCACTAATACGATTAAATGCCATTTTCTCAAAATCTTGTTTTAGGGGGGTCATTGTCTTCAATTTATCAGAAATGTCTTGTCTTTTATTATATGTACAGAACTCAAAATGTCATGTTGCCGACTTATGCCGGGTTTTCTCATGCACTCACATATATGCAGCAACGCTGCAAGTCCAAATTTAAAGAGTAATTTCATATATGATGAATACGAACTTCCATACTTAAAAAACTATATCACTCTATTTATTTAATCATGGAAATTAAATTCTGAATTCTTCCAATTTTGATTATTTGCATGCAGAACTTGTTAGCTAGTCTTTCTTCCAGGTACAACTGATAGTTTTTAGCCATGGTTTTTGTTATGTCCAAGTCTGTTCCAGGCAAAACACCTGTGGAAGGTGTTGGCCATTCTTTGCACTAGCAAATGCTTTCAACTCTGTTTTATGATATTTGAACTTCAACATTAAAGACATTCCATGTAGAGTGAGAAAAATCACAGATGCACCAAGTCTAACACTGCATTACTTTGGACCATGATCATGAAATGCTGACTGCAAAAGCATAATGAACTTCCCATTGGGTCAATTCAGAAATGGAAAAACTGACTGTACTCATCCAAAGTGAGAATATTGACTCATTATTATTCCAGCTTTGCAGGAATGCTATTTCTTTCTTTTTTCTAATACTAGACTGCAATTTGAAGTTATAGCATGGACCATTACACTGGCCTGACAGTATTACACCCAACAACATTGAAGTTTCAGTGTAATCCATGTTCCCATTTAGAACATAAAGTTTATTTACAACTAGCTTTGTTGTTGTTGTTTTTCTCTTCATAAATTCGATTTGACTCATTAAGTACAGTACAGGAACATGTCATAAACTTTGATCTTTGCAAAGATGTAGGGGTGGGAGAAGGAGACAAGCAACAAGCAGACCAACACAAAATACTGATACCATGGAAGCTAATGCTCCTGACAAGGAGGAAAAATGGGAATTAATGAGACATTCAACTCTTTTGCAACAGCAAACTTCACTCTGTAAGTAGGATGAAAACTCATTTCACAAGAAGAAGCAGAGCTAGAGAGATGACTTCTAGAGAAACAAAACGCTGATTAGCAGCGTTGACAAGAGTTGTTAGATTACAGTTAGCTGGCAAGCAGAACACTTGCAATGAAATAAAAACTCTGTATACATGAGAATGTACATTGCCCTAATCAGATCAGGTTTTGCATAAAACAACATACATAACATCATGATCAACCTCAGAAATAGATGTTTCCATAATTGTCCAAGGGTCTCAGGTTCTTCAATATGTTCCTCTTGGTATTCCATTTTTTTCCTAATTATGATATTACAATCGTGTAACATAATACAGTTTTTTGCCATGAAATCTAAACTTTTCTTTCCTTTACAATTTGTGGCTCACATGTGCACTTCAACTGTACAATCTCATAAATGGCTTGTAAAGCAAGCAAGATAATATAATATGAACGTTTAGAGAATTCTTGACTAGCTGAGACAAGGCACTTGATGGGTTCCCGAATGTGTGTCCATTGTACTGCTGGTAGTTGGTGTTTCCCAGTTCATCATCCAGTGGTTGTCCTCAGTGTAAGCTTTGATGGTTGCATATGGTTCAATTCAGACTGGCTCTCGCATCATGCCACATGTTAGCAGCGACTGCCAGCAACCCTTTAGCATGCACATATGTCACAATGAAAGAAAATATACTCACTCTTGTTTTATGCATTTATTCATAAGCTAAAGAAAACTTGGTGAGCAGCAAACTGGTTTAAATTACATCAAGTGACACTTTTATAACAAAAATGCAACAACGAGAGACGATGATGTGAAATTGATGACTTTGATGATAATGACTATGGTAATGACAATTTGTCCATGAAATTGAAGATGGTATGTACAATGGGGCGAAGAGAAGGCCTGCCAAGGTCAGACCTCCGTTGCCAAATAGTCTTCATCATAGCACGAGTGCCGGTGAAACTGCTGCTGCAGAATTTGTTGTTGCTGCTGCGGCGTGAGTGAGCGAACAGCTGGGGATGGCAATGTGGTGCTGTATACAGTGCCCTTATACACAGGGCTGTGAGCATTGTCTTTGGTGCAGCGCTCCAACCCCCGATCAGCACTGATGTAGTCTGGCAACTGTGGAGGCTTCACCACTATCTGAATATCTCGGGAATGGTGAGGCTGGTATTCACTGAAACGATACAAATAGAAACAACATTGTAGCCACAGTTGGACCAGAACTTACGTCAATGTTAAACATACGATGTTATACAGTTTCACAAGAGATTGGACAATAATGTATATATAGTGCTGTGCTATATGGTAGGAAATACCATAGAGCTGAACATTAAAGGCGTACAGGAAAAAGAATCATTTCAGAAATCCAATTTGTTGCTGGTAGATTAAATAATTACATTGCATACCAGCGTTTACATTATATACCAGCATATATAAGCCTATACTTTTGGAAAAAGGGCAATTCTTGACCATATCACTTTGAATCAATTTCAAAGACCACTGCCATTAAATAGATAAAACTGAAATTCTGATTTTGCAATGTAGCTTTTTGCTGGAATTCTACTGGATTTCTTTCAACTGACTTGCCCCCAGGTCCTACTCCCATGATTTCTCAACATAGCACTAGAACCAACTGAGAAAGTCAGCAATACAAAACGTGTCCGGAAAATCAAGAAAAAAAAAGTACTTTTAGCAGTTTCTAGCTGAAAATTTAGTGCGGGAAAGCAAGCTGTAAAACGTCGCTCTAAATGAGATCTTTGAGGGAATGTGATAATGGTGTCTAAGTGCAAGAAACTTCCTTTCATTATAAAATTATATTCCAATAAACAGGCACAGGCGGGGCGGCTGCTATTTAATTGTGGGTGTGGGGAGGGGGAGAAATGAAATAGGCGATTGTGAGGAAAGCTTAAAGACAGATACCCTCCAGCTGCTTAAGCTGGTTTTCGTTTAGTTTAAGAAGGTATTCAGCGAATCAGAGCATTCCATTGTCAGCTCACACCAGGACGCCGGATGAAGAAATTGTGAACCTAGATCTACGTTCTGGAATGAGTTCACACCGGAGTCTTCATTCTACGGTTCATTAAGTAAAAGACTCACACCAAACTGAGCATAATAGCCAACCAGTGGGACGCTGGTAGCTGAACTTCATGATGGGATCTGACGTCAATTTGTTCTGATTATCTGTACGTTATTTCTTAGTTTGTTTTGGTATTTGACTTGAATTGGAATATTCGCCAGCCTTCCAGATACTTTTGTGTTGCCTTTAATAGCACCCCCCCCCCCCTCTCCCAATTCCCTTCCTGTTTCATTTCCTTCCCTCCAATGTTGTCAGTATTTAGAGCTGTGCGATGACTCCTTTATACTCCAGCCTTGTATAAACAGTTGCAAACAGAATAAGGAAACTAAATGTGGTGTCTCTCATTTATGGGAACCCGTTTTGGGGAAGGGTTGGGGGGGGGGGGGCGGTGGGAAAAAGGCCAAGCATAAACATCATGACCTTATAGGTCAACAGGAATGAATGTTTTCCTTCCTTCCTTCATCAGTTAGTGAAATTATGAAAACACGGCGGGAGAGGTAAACACTTGCACAGCTTGGGGCCTCTACAAAAAGACAGAGATACAGTGAGAGTGAGGGCGAGAGCTCAGAGAGACAGACAGATGGAAGAAAGGAAGGAAGAAAGAAAGAAAAAAAAAAGGACAGTAGTGGTGTTTGTGTGTGTTCACAGTTGGCTCCCACGCTGGGGACGGTAGAGAAGTGACCACCTGTTTCCCTGTTAACCAATGAGGTGAGAGCTGCTCAGCGGACCGTCTCCTTGTGACAGTGCCAGGCAGGGGAAAGGGGGCAAGGGAGCGGGGGGGGGGGCACAGGAAGGCTACCTAGGAAAGGTGTTTAAGGCGGATGAACTGTCTCCTTCTACTGTGACACAGTTGGTGTTTTTTGTTTTTTTTAAAAAAAGGTATCTAGCCGAAGAAAAGTAGAATGCGTGGCGGAGGGGGGTGGATGGCTGGCTGGCAGGCCGTGTGAAATGATTCCCACACCTCTTCCCGTGCTTGATACCAAAAATATCCCAGTCACACCGATATCTTGTCACCCTGTCAGATTTGGTTTACCATTCGACATAATGTTTTCCTTTCAGTTTTTCTTTATTCTCTTTCTCTTTATGCTGGTATAGTAGGTAAATGGTTCACCGTACATTAACTCTTGAATGTAGCAAAGGGATGGGGCGTTTTGGTAATACAAGGGATACTTGATATAAAGAAGTACACTTTAGAAAAACATGAGCTTTGATGAATGAGTTGGTAAACTTCAGGCCTTATTGACCAATGCAAACTGGTAGGTAACTGCGTGAGCCACATGACTCGTCATCCTGAAGTAACCTTCAGCCCTTCAACCTTCTTACGCAGAAAGTTTCACAAAGAACCAACCAGTTCTTTTCATGAGTAATAAAGTACTGGGTAATGATGAAAGGACAGAACAAGACACAAGTATAATGTTCTCCCATCTGTAATTGAAACTACAATAATTTAACTCGATCTGGTGTAGTGTTATGTAAGACTATGACATTATAATCATTAAGATGCTTACCTAGGCGGCCTTCTGGTATCCGCTTGCAGTGAATCCACATCTAACTTCCTATACGGTTTCTCATACTCAAAGTCACAGTCACTGCCTCTCCTTCCTCCCTTTGTGGAGGAGCAAGAAGCTGAGGATGAGGAAGGAGGGATAGAAGAGGAGGAGGTGGATGGCAACTCATTGTGAGTGTGCGCCATCACGTCACGGATAAACTGCTTGCTACTGGACGTTTGCATTTTCAGAGGCGGTCCTCCAGACCCACCTCCATCCAGGCCGCTGTAACAGTCTGTACCCAGCACCATGTGCTTGGCCTTCAGTTTGTTGATGTCTTGTTGCTCCTCGTTGCTGATCTTGATGCTAGAGGAGTTGGAGGAGGAGGAGGGAAGGGTGGTGAAGATATCTCCAGATTTGTTGTTTATGTTGTTGATGTAGTGCTGCTCTTTTTCCCGAGCAATGTTCTCCAGATTTTGCTGGGTGTGTCGCTGTTGATGGCTAGAACGCTTGCGACACAGAAGTATGATGACGGCAATGATGATAAGGATAAGGGGAATCCCCACGCCAAGACAAACGATGATGAGTAATTCTGTCATCGTCAAGCCGTCGTCGTCCTCGCCATCCTCCTCACTGGAGGCAATCTGACCGGCTAAATCTCCATTGGCAACTGTTGTCTGTGGTCTGTCTGTGGTTTCACTGACTTCACTTGTCAGCTCTTTGTCGAGAGAGCTCAGGTCGATACCATCGTACAGGTGACAATTTTTGCCCCAGAAACCTTCAGGGCAAGAACAGGCATAATCTGCAAACAGGTCAGTACAGTTGCCTCCATTCAAGCAAGGATTACTCTTGCATTCGTTGATCTGCATGCTGCAGTCCTTGCCCTCAAAGCCTGGCGCGCAGTCGCATCGAAAATCGTTGATAAGGTCCGTGCACTGACCTCCGTTGGCACAAGGCCGCATTTCGCAGTCGTCCACGTTGTCCTGACACAGGGTGCCTACAAATCCAGGCACACACTGACACCGAAAGTCGTTGACCAGATCAATACAGATGCCATTGTTGAGACACGGTTTGTGTTGACAGTCATCATCATTGTGCTGGCATTCTGCCCCACTGTAGCCACTCGGACATGCACAACGATAACCATTCAACTGATCGATGCAGGTACCACCTGGGAATAAAGACAGATTAAGAAATGAACACTGTGAAGTCTCAATATCCATATAGCAGGGGTTGCCCCCTGACCACAGATCAAAAGGCATGTAACGAGATCCAGCACCAACCATCGGGGGGGGGGGGGGGGGACAAGGTGGTCTAGAGGCAAGGTGCTCGCCTCTCATGCCAAGGGTCCCGGGTTCTAAACCCGGGCAGTGCAGGCATGTTGGAAAGTGGATTTTTCTCATATTTTCAAGTCCCTGGTCCTATTGGGGGGTAGGATCGAGTAGTTCTTGGAAATTGGATTTTTCTCATATTTTCAAGTCCCTGGTCCTATTGGGGGGTAGGATCGAGTACCTAGTCTTCTCGGATAAGGACGAAAAAATTCGGAGGGCCCGTGTGCACGTTAAAGATACCTTGGCAGTTGGAAATCGTAAAGAGCAGGCCGAAAGGCCGCTGCCCGGGCAAAATTGAAATTAATAGATTAAAATTTATCCATATCATCCCCCCCCCCCCCCCCCCCCCCCAGAACAAGAAATAATAAAACAAGTAAAGTGAGGTGTAAATGCCAAGGGCAGCGAACCTCCTAAAATAAAGACCTCAAATCACCAGCACCAACCATCTATCAGTACATCAGTAATTAAGTGGAGTTTAAAAAATATTGCTATCGCTTGTTTTCTTAAGCTGACGCTCATGTAAAAAAAAATAAAAATGGAACATTTTGGAAGGAGTTCTTCAGTGAAATATTACAGTAAATCAGAGTTATAACTTCAATTTATTTGCTATGACCCTTGTCCAGGCGGTCAGAGAGAAATATGCAGATAAAAATAAATAAAAATAAAATAATGCGTGGGCAACTGCTAATCTGTCCAGATCATTTTATGTCCTTAATTAAGCACAAAGGGCCGGTGATGAGAAGGGACGAGATGGAGAAGGAATAGCTGTATCTGCCGCTAACATCTACAATATCTAACGAGGTCTTTAGCATTCGTTTGCCTTGCAATGCTAAAAATAAAGCACTTCATCTTAAATCAAAACATTTCGGAAAGCTAATCTCTGAACTTCCCACAGTGAAACTAAGCTGTATGAAGTTTTCATAAATAAGGCTAAAATCCGGACGGTAAAATCAATGAACAGCATATGTTGCTATGTACACGTTGATTTAGGTTCAGCTGTACGATGCCCGTATCCGATGACTTGTAGACAAATACAATGACCGACCTTAGAAGGAACAAGATTATTTGGAAGCAGAGTTCCCAAAATGCAACGTGCTATTCCGATAAGGCCCAAGGTCTAGGAATTTCAAACAAGAGGAGTTTGTTAGTCCAGACATAAACCTTGTCTCGTTTTCCTGCTGGGTGCGGGGACTCTCGCCATTTAAATTTGCCCGTTTTAACATCGTTATCTCTGTCAAAAGAATCAGTCCAGTGTATGCGGGTTTATCACCATATAATACGGTTTCGTTTTAATGGAACCAGCCAAAGATAAAGGGCCAGAGAAAGCGCACGCTGCATGCCAACATAGAGCAATGTGTTTTCATCTTGAGAAGCTTTGCACATGCTGCAACAATATTTATCAGCATTTGTCTGGAGAAACAATTAATCTACATGCAAGTAATCCCCTTAATGCCTACATTTACATTCTATCAAGTATATAAATTATTTCAAGATATCAATAACGGCATGGACATATTGGCATGAAAGCAAGAAGATTGATATCGTGTCCTCTGTTATGATGTTGGAGAATGGTGCCTATCAGGACAAAACCGGTCTGCCATCTGTTTGTATGAAGTAACATTTGCATTCGTGAGGATTTCAATAAACTCAAGTGAAACTGAGTCAGAGGCATGTTAAATGATGGGCAAATGATACTGTGGCCGGTATCACCCAGTATATCTTTTCCTTGCGTCACTGTAAGAACTTCCACAGTGACCACCTTCCTTCAAACTGTGACCAATATTTGTCTATCGGCAGCATTAGAAATACAACGTACAGACTCATTTGGGTACATTTGAAACCTACAGAGAATTACTTTACAGTAAAACAGTTTATTCTCAGTCATGCGGCTTCAAATTAGCATGAATCATGGGCTCTGACACACCTCAAGCAAATCGGGCACTTGCCAATAGTAGAAAACATTCAAATCTTTAAACAGCTGACGCTGAGACTTGAAGCCTTAATTTTCTTCCTCCTTTGTCCTGCAGCACTAGACTCTGTTGGTCCATTTAAAAACTATTTGAACGTTCAAAACTTATCCCTTTGACCCTCTAGTGCCCGGTCCTATTTACCGTTAATTAATGAAAAATTCTGAAACTTTCAAAACATGTTAAAATATGATATGTGAAGACAGAAATGGCATTAGATTTTCATTTTGTACAGGTGGGTGAAAACAAGAAGTTGCCGGGCAATGAAAACCAAGAATCGTACAGGTGTGACAGTGACACAAGTAAAGAACATAAGGAAAACTACTGGTGGAAATTATCAGATGATCAATTTAAATATGTTTACATTGCATTAATGGGTCATCATTTGATTAAGAATACCGAGGTTAGACTACTCGGCATATTGATTAAAGTGTTACTGTCAAAATCTGAAGACAACTTATGAACTCACTATTTTGACAAGGGGATGAGCGGCATTCATCTATTTCCGTGTCACAGTTCAAGCCCGTGTATCCAGGCTGACAAACACAGCGGTAGGTGTCTTCATTCTCAATACAGGTGCCACGATTGTTACAGGGGTTAGCCTTACAAGATGTGGCCTCTTTCTCACACTGTCGCCCATAGAATCCTTGTGGGCACTGGCACTGGAACCCATTCCCAATATCCTGAAAAACAAGATTGTAGGTCTTTTTTTATCATGAATCCAGACAAATCGCCTGATGACTAAATGGGGCAAATTTCCTATGGGAATTTAATTCACTGAGAATAACATTTAAGTGAAAGATATGACCCTAACACATGCTGTATGTGAAATGGGAAATCAAGGCTAGTGGAAAACCATGTTTTATCACAGAAGAACGATTTCAAATCATTTATATCAATCAATGTTGCGATAAGAAACAATCCCTTCAAATCTTTCCAAATTCATAATCACCTTTCTGTCTGAAGACTACAGCCAGTAGACAGCGTTTCCTTTGCTTAGAGAGCTGCCTAAAGGAACATTCCGTTTTTTTGGGTTGACTTACCTTGCAAATGCCATTGTTCAGACACGGCTTATTCTTGCAGTCATCAATCTCACGTTCACAGTTCTTGCCTGTGTAACTTCCTACACATGAACACGTGTAGCTCCCTTGCCCTGTATTGGTACACACACCACCATTCCTGCAGGGCTTGTAGTGTGTGCAAAAGTTGAGATCTGTGGGCAGAATGAAATCTCATTTAAATCATGGCCAAATACTTTTTCTAATTTCTGACCCGGTGAATGCTGCTGGTGGTGTTCCTCACACAGCTAAACCTAAATCTGCAATCTACTTGCATTCAAGCTGCCGGACCAAATCAGTGGGACACAAAAATACGACCAAAAGACTCATTTTTCATGTAAATTAACATAACAGTATTACAAAAGCAATAAATGATTTTATCACTAAAATCAAGGATCACTCCAGGGAAACTTCACAGCCCAGAGAAATGCCATATTTCTATCAAACTGCAGCCCTTGCCCCCTTTCAGTGTTCTCTGCCAACTTACCTTGGTTGCAGTAAAGTCCTCCCCAGCCCTCGTCACAGTTACATGTCCAAGGTTTGTCACAGGTACCCCGGACACAGCCCGGGTACCTGATACACTCAGTGCAATACTGGCCCTGCCATCCGAGCCGACACCTGTAGAGAAGGAAAGACGTCACAATGTCAAGACAACGACAATGAAATAACTACACGCCATCAAAGACGACAAGATTATATCTTTTAGATCTATGTCTACCAGGTCTGGACCATATTTGACCGGATTACATTCATTCGTCACTATCTTTAGGTTCAGCAATAATCATAAGTGGTCTCAAATACCTTATTATACAGGCACTGTCAACTTCCTTCAGTTTTACTTAGTTCCATCCAAAGTTTCAATGAAAGTTACTGTTCAAAATTTGGAGTGGAAAAGGATGTGATCATGTGTCTTAAGACGTCACGATTCTGCCTCTCCATAACACCAACATCGCACCATAATAGCAATATATCATGGAAAAAACAGAAACCCGCGTGCGTCTTGTGACTACAAAATCCAATGCCCTTAACACATTTTTTGTTTTGTTTTCAATCTTCTCTCGCGGTTCTTTTCTAACCACAAATCTATCCCTACCAAGACATCGTATCAAACAACGCCTAAAGCGATACATTGCTCTCGTAACTTCGCCAGGAAACGATTTACCTCGTTTTCTCTCCCTGCCTTTGAGATCAATAAATCCATTTAACTACAGGAGTCACGGCGTACACTCCAATCTAGAACATTACCATTTATTTTAGCATATTGAAAACACATTTATATGTGACGACTGTTTCACTAGGGAGATTGACAAAAACATTAAAAAAAGGGTTAAATCTGCCAACATGTTGCTCAACTTAACTGCAAAGTATTGACGTGACATGCAATTTCTAATCAAAACAGTATGTACATGTTGAATGCCGGGTTATTTTATTTACCATTTATTTTAAGGGGGGCAAAGGTTTCCTCTTACCACATAAATAATCTGCTTTATACTCCAATTTCGTGCGTTCGCGTTTCCCTAAAAATAGTGACAGCCTTGGTTTGTTATCATTCACTTAAATTACCCAAAAGTATGAATAAAAATCAAATAAAATGAGGTGAACTGATTAATTTGCTAATTTACATTGGGGAAGTGGAGGGGAAGTGGAGGGGGAGGGGAGGGAATGATATAGTTTCACATCTTTTTTTATGCGATTTCATTTCTCCTGAGAGTAGTGTTTTCTAAAGGTATGTTACAGGTCAGATGGTCAGCGTTTTAAGTGCCTGTGTCAAATAGTAGCTTGTCAATATTTCTGAATCGACCTATCAAACGTTGAAGCATTATTTTCCCTACTTTCAGCAACGCACTGCCCTCCCGTAATGGCCAGCACCGAGTGAGTGACGGCCGACCATTAGTGCCAACTTGAAATGGCCGTGATGACAGGCAGTGAGTTCTTACAGGCTCGCCTCACTGGCTCTGGTATTCTCTGAGTAACTTGGTCTTTGGAAGCCGTGTATTTTAGTATGGGTAGAGGAGGGGTCGGCTTCGTTACCAATGTTGAATTTATGAGTAATAAATACTCAAGTGGACACGCTTTCTCCTAAGGTCCAGCCACATTTGGAAAGTCGTGAGTCATAAGGGGTTTGAAGTTTCTTTTATTGTTGCTAGTCAAGTAGCATCACCTGTTTCAGACGTGCCTTACCTGTAGCGAATTTGGGTTCTGCATACTATATATATACTACTTTTAGCTGGTTTCTGAGACAATTACGCAGTGCTTAAAAGGGGGCTATTTTTACAGCCATCCATGGGTATTCAGCTTGGATATGAGTGACTGACGGGAGTGGTAAGGACACTAAGCATGCAAGGGGTACTTGGCTGATTAAGAAGAAATGACTATTGATATACTGTGGTCAGGTCGAGGGACGGCGAAGATCTCGTAAGGACATGTGACATATGTCTGACAAAGGGCTTGGTGACTGTTGCCGTACATTAAAGGCTTGATATACAAAAACTGCCATAGACGGGACATTCTTTCAGCTACATATCTGAATGGTCATCAAACGGCCATTGAGTAATTCCTTCAGTCAACACGTGGCTGGTACAGTGTGGACAGCTGCTGATCTGAGTCAATGACTACCGGGGAGACACCGGTGCATTTCCCCATTCTTGTTTTCTTTGGGGCCTGTAAACAGTTCCGCTTAGTGGACGATCGGTGGCCGGATTAGACGGATATCCGTTGGAGCTGGTCCTACTTTATCGAATTATCATGTTTAGCTCATCCAGCTACGGCCAACGAAATCGCCTCGAGCACTCGGCGACACGACAACGCCCGCCGCCCGTTTCACACTTAATCGCGTTGCTAGATGCATAGTCCGGTGGAATTTCAGAAACTGGTTAGGTAAAAACTATGCTAACTCGGTAATGGACAAACAAAGTAATCCATTCTCGCTGGAAATGGGGAGGTAAGGGCCACTTGCCAAATTTTAATGTCCTGTTATGGTGACTGTAGAAGTTTTGGCGTTGGTACTGGAAATTTCCGGGTCAACTCCATGCCAACCAAACTGTTCTCACACCTGGTCACCTCTGGCACGTGAGATCACACTAACGTGTAATATGGCAGGAATTTGAGGAATTCTGAGATCATTAGATAGTGAGCGGCTTGTTATGTGAGACTGTAAGTGCGTCTGTTTCACACTAAGCTAGGGCTAATTCTTGGCAACACTCTGCATTTGGCAACCAGCTGAATGTGAGAATGTTATCCGTTTATTTGTTACATCAGCGGCAAATTGAGCATTAATTCATTTTCCGTCGGCAACCCACCTTGCCCGCTCGTTTACAGCACTCTGAGAAAACGAAACGGCCAGATATGTTCAATGTTAACTGAATAAACACATTAACAAAACTTAATCCTTATTGGGCATTGTCTGAACTGCCCAGACTCCATGTTCAGATATCGCATTTTATATGCAGCTCCACGATTCCTTATGGGGAACTGAGCAGCCATTTCGCTTATATTTATCGGCAAATGACTTACGTATGCCTGCGTGTGGGCCATTAATGCAGGCATTGATACCAATCTCCGCTTTTTTCACAGTTTGACCAGAATGTTTAACAACAACAACAACAACAACAAAAAAAAACAACAACAACGCGGATTTCGGAACGAATCCATGTTGACAACAAAGCTCTACCACATTTTCTTTTTCATTCAATTTTAACTAAGTCTAGATCCTTTTATTTGATTTTCGCAGTCTCGGACAGTGCCGAGTGCGCTCTTAGTCACATAAATCACTACACCCTATCTAGATCCAACATTCTTCCCTGACTAAGGCTGGCCTCGGTCACGGCTACTCAGTCACTTCAAGCGCACACTTCCAGATGTAAAAGGAGCCAAAATGGACAGGAGTCATTAAGCACCATGATCTGGCTCTAATCGCCACTTCCAGACCCCGAACTCTGTCGCTGCAAATATTGGCTTAACACGTCAGAGGGGACGCCAAATTTCCCTCCAATTTGTCGACCGACCCGCTACCACCCTCGCAAATCATTGGAATTAGACTCGTGTCCGCCGCGGGAAGAGAAGCGATTAGGCGGATACCTCATTTATTGGGATCTTCAAGGGGTCCAGCAGTGTTACAGTACCCTAAGAAACGATGGCATAGAGGAAACTAGTGCTGTGTCATAATTCATGTCATTGAGTGCACAAGGCTCTCATGATTACAGTACTCATATAAATAAGAAAAGGTCCATCTGCCAATTTCTTCCTTATATCCCAGTGCTCTTAATAAGTGCTGCCCAACGGGTTTCCTATTAGGTGGAACCAAGCAGTCTATATTGAATGGAGTCTCGGTTTGAGTTAAATGTGTGGTCCTCCCTGCGGAAAAATAAACTATCTGCGGGAGGGCATTTCAGCAGCTGATGGATGAGTCTTGCTACCCTTCATGGTAGAAAAACAGCACAGCATTAGCTTCTACCTCTCTATGTTAGTTTCACGTCCACCTATCACGTCCATCCTGCCAAAACTGGGCAGTATAGTAACACACATCTTGACTGCCATGTTGAACTAGACTGTTTTGGCAGCCGGAAAACCTGCACTTTCTTAAATGCTGATACGTGTTGCCAATCACGAATTCAGCTTGGCAAGGCATCGTTTATATTCTGTCAACTGAGGCTGACACATTGATTGTGCTTGTCTTCTCTCTTCACGTCAATTTCAGCAGAAGAAAAATGGCCAAAGGGTATAAAAACGTATTTGTTTGCGCCGTCAATATTTCACTGGTAAACATGCAACATGTGGGGACTAGGTCTGTGTGAGCAGTTCTGAGCTTAATTGGTATCCTACAACCTTGGTTTGTGTCAATCGTTATTGCTGCTGAAATGTGGATGTTGTCGTGGAATAGCATGTTTGTCTCCTTCTCTTCCATTCATTCACGTTCTTTCCAGCCTTCTTTCTTTCCATACTTACTTGCACTCATTTGGCTGATCGCAGTAGCCCTTGTCTGGATGACAGCCCGGCAAGCACACGGCTGTGGAGATTGAGAGAAAAGAATGGTTAACAGTAAGTTAACAAGGAAAAGACTGCATTACAACGTAGTAAGAAAATAATAGATAGATAGATAGATAGATAGATAGAGAGAGAGAGAGAGAGAGAGAGAGAGAGAGAGAGAGAGAGAGAGAGAGAGAGAGAGAGAGAGAGAGAGAGAGAGAGAGAGAGAGAGAGAGAGAGAGAGAGAGAGAGAGAGAGAGAGAGAGAGAGGGGGGGGTGGAGAAATGTGACATCTGTTACAAGCCTAATGTATATTTATTTCTTTTAAATGACGAAAAGAAAAAGAGCAACACTCAGGCCGTGGAGATTAAATTGTCGGTATGTAAACATTAATTTCAATCCAGCCTTTGGTGTAACCGGAAAGACAGGCAGAACAGAGCTTTTCCCAGAAGTTTAGATCCCAACTAAGACTGCACTATTTACTAGCCCTGATAGCACTACATGAAGGGCAACCGTAGCCTGGCGTTTCCTATCTCTCGCCCGGTACCTTGTGAGGGTGGGAAAGCCTCACCTAACACGTGGGGTCTCCGCTCTGGACTGACGAAGATAATACATACAATGAAGGTGAGTACGTGTGAGCTCACGACAAGCTGCCATTCTGCCGTGGCTGGGAATGGGTAGGTTATTACAGTGCTGGATTGATAAACCCGGGGATACACGGCGGGACATGGTATGAAACAGGATAACAAAGCTATGTCAGCGATGGAAATCTCCAAAACCAACAGCTGACCAAACTATATGAGCAGCACCGTCGTCATATTCATCATGAACCGAATCATTTGTGAGACCAGACACAGCTTCAGTACTATTATCGCATGTTTAATTATCTCAATGATAAAATCGTCAACTCACCAAAACAGAGAAACAATGAGGCGTCATTAACAAAAACACGGGAAAACAAGCAAACACAAACAAAAAAATCCATGACGCCAATGAGACGTGAAAACAAAGGGAGCGGATAGTAGAGGCTTTCATAATGTCTGCACCAACGGGATTCTGACCCATTCAGGCCTATCAATGGATGTTAACGGACTGGGAATTCCATCTCTAAACTAGGCATGAAATGAAAATAATCACCCGGGAGTGTCCCTGACGCTAAAGGTAGCTGGGTGCAAGAGAAAATACCTGTACGCCTACCTGCCTCGCTTTTGTTTTCAAGGTGTGAAAAATTGGGTGAGTTGGAAGGGATGAGAAACATGCAGGGCCTGGGACCCATCGGTATACATTCATATTTTATTTTGTACATGTGACAAATATAAAACAGTCGACTGCTGATTGCAGGATGTTGAATGTTGAATACTAGTTGTGACCGTAGGGTTGTGTCACACGGAATCTCATTACGCTGGCGGCGGTCAGACGTTTTATTATAACTTTTTTTCCCTTCCACGTTAACAATACCTTATTTTTTTTTTTTTTCACGGCTCTTCAAATTTTCCGCGGAATGATGTGATGCCAACCTAAAGACCTGGGAGAAAAAAACAACAACAAAAAACGAAAAGTTTAGCGCACACTACGTCAGCACAGAAGGGCACGTGCAAAACCAACACGAGGGGATCATCCGCAGTTAACAGTATCCTTCTCCGACAAATTAAATTATTGATAGCAGAATGATATATCTAAAAACAACCGATGATTGCTAAATTAATGAATGTGGGAAACAAAATAATTACGTAATTGGGGGCAGCTCTGCAATGTGGGTGAACGAGACTGAAACACTGCCGCTTAGTTTATTTTCCTACCTATTAAAGGATGATTTTGTGAACATATTATATTTCACAAAGATTTGTCGGTCTACAGGTTTTTGATTTGCAGTGAGAATCTAGAACGCAAGGGAAGAGCGTGAGGATGGATGTATCTGCGCATATTGGGAAAATGCCATCACAATCAGATTGTAGCTGGCAAATTTCCGATTACTTTGAATGAAAATAATGGTAAAAAATCTTCGGTGCAGAAGTTCTGAATCTCAAAGAGTTTCCCTGACACTGACACAAATTCTGGAGACCACTGGTGTGAGAATCACGAATTACATGGTACGGCAATCTGGAAAATAGTATGCTCATAACGGCTATAACATTTAAGATGAACTGCCCCAAGCGTCTCTGGCCCCAAGACGTACTTGCCCTATTCTAAAGAAATTGCAAAAGCAATAATAATTATTGCGCGGGGTGTTTTCCAGCACCAAAAGAGAAACACTTGAAAATACCAAGAACTTTGTTAAAATGTACCAGGTAAGATAAACTTTGCCTCATGCACAAGGTTTTCCTCGAAATAAAATGGTTTCGTTTTCACCCTTCAGTGATGCACGCGGTGACGAGAATTGACACGAATACATACATCTACTAACTTACCAAAATGACAGATCTCACTTCATAAACATGGTGTTAGTCTTTGATTGAGGAATAGCAATGAATAATAAATCGTGGTGTGTTTTTCTCAGCACAAGTCAGAAAATCGGTATTTTTCGTTAACCAAGCGCGCCGTAAAGATACATTTGGTAGGACACTGAGTCGTTGGCAATATGAGATTTGCGTTACCCTCGTTTTCCCGGCCACATGATAGTTTGGGTGGAAGAAAATGACAGAAAACACGTAACCCGAGGTGTCATTTTGGCTGCCTCTGTATAGCCACCGAGGATTTTTTGGGGCTGAATTCTTAAATATCCTGGCACTTGACAAAACCATATTTTAAATGGAGACTGCGGAGTCTCAATCTTGATGTTTATTCCTCTCTCAAAGTCCAAACCAAATTGAATTATCGCGGTTGGAGAGAGTAGCAAGTTGAGGTCGCATTCAAAATAATGGCATGTAGGGCTTGCACATGGTGCATTACTTCTCAATGAGCATTTCTGCTGTGCCCCTGGCCAGACAGAAGTGCAAGTCTATTATCAGTGAACAACCGCTGTCCGTGCTGTCCATCATCACCTCCATATATCCCCCATAGTGGTCAGTCTGGCGAGTTTCCCATCGCCGCTCGGCATATAATGCATGCCTGAACAGCTATGCCCAGCGTGATCACCGGCAGACAAAAGACGGCCAGGTATGCCTAAATCTACAGGTAGTGTGCTCTGTGACCATCTCTGGAATCCCGACTGGACCCAGGTGATGGTCAGCTATGTCTTTTAAGTTTCTGGGTAAAGATCGTTCCCGACATAAATGCTGGCCCGTGCCCACCAAACCGTCTCTGCAAGAACAGGCGCATCCGAATCTATATTTACAGCTTACATTTCATTGTCCCTCATTTGTTTTTCTGTGCCGGGTGTATAATGAAAACCATTTCTGCTTAGCCAATATGATGATGGAGAAAACGAACAGACATTAACTCTCCCCAGGTTATTACTGTAGCGATGTGAGGCTTGTTCTCCTGCAGTTCAAGCATGCCGCTGAGTGCCGGTGACCGGCTAATGGAGCCTCATAAACCCAGAAACTGGAGGGAACAAAAATTGGCTGTCGGTATTAAAAGAAATCAGCTATGAACAGGGATCACCGACTTGAAGAAGGAGGAGCAGAAGAAGAGAGAAAAAAAAAAGAAAGGCAGGATTAAAATGACTTTGGAAAAACTGTGAAATGTGCAGTAAGCCTCCTTGTCACGTCGATATGAAGGCTGGAAGAATCAATGTCAGTAACGGGTGAAGCGATCCCTGGATTTCACAACTCTGGTATGCAAGGAAAGAGCCAGCAATATCTCAGTACACAAATCCCACAAGACAAGTAGCAAGCTCTCTCCCCTGATCCGTGGTCTCCTCCCCCCCTCATCTGCCAAGTTATCGATAATAAAGCCGATTGTGATGCTGACGATGGTACTTAACTTTATCGCTATCTTCAGTGTGGTCCCGCGGCGACAGTTATCGCGGCCCAATGTCTTAATCCTAACGCCTCTATCTCCACCATCATCATCACTTGAGAAGGTTGGCTCGGGGCGTCTGGGCCCGCAGCTTCTAGCCGGATAGCCTGCGCCACCATGCACACAGTCGGCTAGTGCTACTGGCAGCAGCTGGCGGCACATTCAAATCATTTTGGTAACAAATTGCAGTGTTTACAGTTTGAATAATAGATTCAGTCTGAGTGACAGAGTGTGCTTTTTTTTTTTTTTTTTATGAACGCCGTAAGCTGGCCAAGATCGACAGCTTGCTCGCGATACATTTTGAACTTACGCCTACCGCGGGTGCGACTGCTGTGTGAGGAATTTTGGGTAGTTTAAAAAATACAGAAATTTTTTATAACTTCCTTAAACAACAACAACAACAAGAACATCGGTAGAACTTTGCTGTGTTTGTATTTACGTAAAGAAAACTATCCCCGTATAAAAGAAAAGCGAGTGAGCAACTTTAATTACACTAACGCTTTAAGACATTAATGTTTTATCCTTCAGTCGTTAATATGCCAAGTGTTTATTAAGTAACTACAGTTCCCGAACCCAGGGCAACATCGCGCATCTCTCACGATGACCGCTCTTCTCTGGTGACCCAGGACAGAGAACGGGGAGGAGAGGAGGGGGTTCGGGTGGAGAGGAGACGTTGGAGAGTGAAGACGATAAAGAAAAAAAAAATCAGATGGGTGGACAGATGTACCCTTAATTACTATCTTCGTACCGCCAAGTCCCGCCTTCTTCAGCGAAGGCTTTTGATGCGAACAACAGTATTTCGTGGGAACTGTAGCGTACGGGTTACGGAATACGTCCCACACATTTGGTCAGCAGGTTATACTTGGCCTTTGACAACATGAAAAGTGTCCAGACTAAATTCACAAACTGCACTGGCTGGCAGTGAATCTGAAATCTTCCGCAATTAACATTAATAACCTCGAATTTCACTGTGTATCTTCAAACAGTTGGATGTTTTAGAAAGACAAAACACTGAAAAACAGTTTACAGTCACAAATGAATCAAAGGCGCAAGACCGGGAGTCGGTGAGCTTGTACAACCTGCTCGGGCTGCTTGGAGGACAAAACATTGGATAAACTGTGAGTACACGAGGCCCGGAAACGGAAGGCCGGCTGTGCGGAAGTCCGGGAGCGCAAACTCACATTTACGACAGGTGTAATTTACCTCTGGTCTGACACAAAAAGAAGTAGCGGATAAAAAGCTAATACAATAATTATAAAGAAGGGAAAAAAATCAACATTCATTCAGCATTTTTTCCCCCCACCATATTTTCTCTTTCCTTTTGAAAAAAAAAAATGAAACAAAGCGCACGTCTAAATTCTCCACTTCCCACTGTCAGTCAGGGAAGAAATTTTGCTGGGAAGACGACAGGTTTTAATGTTACAAAGGAAAAACAATCCTCCCACTAATTAGCTCGGCCAGTTGATTACCATGTGTGAGGGTGATGCCACCCCCACTCCCAAGCGGTCAATCAAGGACACAAAACTAGAAGACCGTCGTTCGTTTGACGCATTTCAAGTGCTCTGTGTCAATGTAGTGTAAAAGTTAGATGTACATTTCTAAATACATGTAGTATCGCTGAAACTAATCACTGGCAAGAAAAAAAGAATAATTCTCCCCCTTCGTTTGTTTGAATCTTTGCCTCCCTTGTTTGGATGGCAGCGATACCTTTTTGAGGGTGCAGAAAATGTTTGAGATCTCACCCAGCGTCATGTCAACATCTTGTCAAGGGTGCTTGAGACAAGCATTCCCAAACGCAAATTTCAAATATCAAACAGGAGTTTATCAGCTTGCAGTCGTGTGCTTATGCCCTTTAATGCCACAATTCCACGCGCTAAGCGACCAGTCCTGGAGAACTCTTCACTTTGTGAAGGGAACAGAAGGTCATGGTACCTCCACTAACTATCAAATCCACATCAAAGGCTACGGTGAAAACATCTTGATTCTCAGTTGTCCTCAAGGTGCCATCTCGCTAACCCATTCAAGTTGTCACCATACTGAAGTTCTAACGTTGAAGTATGTGCAATGAGGAAAGTGACTTTAGTGAGGGATACCACCGAATATTTGGACTAATTTTTATGTATAGATTCAACTGGTCCTATACGATTAATAAAAACAACCGCTGACCACTGCCTCCGGTCAGGCACGTTCTTTGGCAGTGTGTTACATTGAGTCGCAAAGAATTCGCAACAAGCCAAGCTATTTGACTCAGAACTTTGTCTGAATCGCGACTGAATCAAACCAATGCTCAATGCTTCGCAAACCGCGCTCACTGCGATGTCTATTGGGAGCACTCACAAATGGTATTTACCTCTCGAAAAATGTTCCAATTTCGACCAAATGCTGGTAAAAGCCCAACATTAAATCAATTTATTGTAACCTTCTCTCCCCCCCCCCCTTTCCCCTTTCTTTCTGCGCCGTTCATTCACCTATCAAAATTACCTCGGCTTATATTCCAAAACTCGAGCACTTGTTTCACCTCTGTGAGCGGCGCAGGTACCAAGAAAACGTTATTCTTCACAAATCTAAATAAACGTTCGTCTTCTGAAAGATCTCTTTCCAGTGATGTTTGCGGAACGAGCGAGCTCGTGTGAGCAGGTGGTTGGGCCAATGATATACCTAGCATGAACTGACCGTGCGGTCAAACAACCACCAACGTAAGAAATAAACACAGCAGCTGAATATGTGATAATAAATATTATTGTAATTTACATGCTGTTTTGAGGTAGCTTGTAGTAGTTGTTGTCACTGGAGAGAAAAGTTGGAAATCTGCCATGAAAAGCAACCCAGAACAGAGGAGAACTGAGAGGGTTTAATATTATAAAATCGCCACTTTCGTTTTCATATTCGTTACAAAATGGATGGGATGGGGGTGGGGGAGCGTTTTAGTGGATCCCGAGGAACGCTAAATATTATGTGCCTATAAGACACTGATGCAAGGACCTACGGGAAGAGAGAACGGCCACAGAGCTGTGAGAACAGAGAACCTAATGAGAAAGCTGAAAGAAGGAAAAAATTCTGACAAGCGCAAGAAGTTTGAGTTTCTGTATCAGAATGATGAGGTTGCCATCAGGGTGCGACTTAAGTCTGAGCTCTCCTGCCCAGACAGACTGAGACAAGCAAAGCCGATTTGGCCTTGCTATGGTGACCTTCGGCGTCAACGGTGTACTACGCCCAAGTCAAAGACAATGGGAAGGAACGGGATGGGAGGGGAGTGGTGGATGAGACTGGTGGACATCTGCCCTGCCTATAGAATTCCTATGTGCGCAGAGTAAGAGGCTCGCTCTGCTTTGGGTATAAAATAATGTCCCAGTACTCGACTGATGGGGAAATCCTGTCGGGAACAAAAGACTGTGTATCCTTTGAGAAATTGTGGTTGCGGAGTATGGCCGGGAGAAGGATGTTTCGAGAAATGATAAAAAAAACAACAGCCGTACAACTGACATTAAGTGATCAGTTTTCAGTTTTTGAATGTGACTTTCCAGTGTGTCCAGTGAAAAAGTGATTATGGTCAGCGCAGTCATCCTACCGTTATCCCTACACTACCAGTACTTCTTTCTCATTACCTGAACTCCAGAAATGACAAAGGAAAACTATGCCCAGATTACCACCAGCCTACAACAATATGTACTTACTTTCACTACGCCAGAAACGTAGTTACCGCCCACCGGCAGATTCCAAAAGACCTGGAACCAAAAGCTGTTACAATACAAGTAATACATCATGTCGCCGTGGGATTGATACGGATGGGGCAATTTCGCTATTGAGAACAATACACTGGCTCCGTTCTGTCTGACCGGAGTGGTGTTCCACGCTCCTCGGAGAGATAAGAAAATAACCTATTAACGGCAGCTTGAGATAATTTTGCTCTGCGCGGCTCATAGTCCTACTCAAAGACACTTGTCGCTTCAGGTGAGGTAGTCACACCAAATAGACGCTGTGTAAGAATGTCTATTTTTATAATGATGTCAACCTGCACGTTCCCCGCTTCCTCCACAACTGTTGAGTTTACTCTTCTAAAGCATTCCTAGCTCCCACCCCCTTATTATCTTTTTGCATTTTCAACCTGATCAATGGACTTTTTTTTCTAACGTATGTTTAGCATAGCAAAATGGCGCTTTCCGCTTCTAGCATGAAAATCATTTGTATGGTTCGAACAGCGCCAAGCAGGTGTTAGCTGAAGGAACCAGGTCACACAGTTAATTATTAGTCAATTTATATTTCCTCGGGGTGCCCAGAAAAAAAGTATTTCGCTATTTTATTATTTCAGAATGTCATTCACGTCGGATTATTGCATAGACTCATGCGGAAACTTTGCCCCACCTAGGGCCTTATTAGATCAGTTAACTTTATGAAGTACCGCTACTTGAACTTCATTTTCGAAATCAGTTTACAGCTCGGTCATGGCATGACCAGTATTTATCCTTGGCTCCAACTCTCCAGGGACAAATTCCTTGCTCAGACTCCCAACTGTACACCATTTATCATGTGGTGTGACTGCAAACTGCAAACTGCCCACCGAACGATGATCAGGTCACTAAAGAAACAGTTTACAGCCTTCCAGTGGAGATTTAGTTCAACTTTACTCTAGGTACGCGTGGATGATGAGTAAAAACTGTGGAGATGTTGAGAGAGAGAGAGAGAGAGAGAGAGAGAGAGAGAGAGAGAGAGAGGTTAATGAGAAGAAGGAAAATAGAAATGAAAGAGAAAAAAACAGGCAGTGTGGGAGAGGGCCAATCAAATTTGGAAGGGGGCGGGGCTTAACAGAAAAATCAAGAGCAGAGAGAGGGGGGGAAAGTTCAAGAACAAGTTACTTTATAGCCTAGTCTTGCTTGAGCTTGAAGATGGCGGTCCCTATAGCAATGGCGGCCTTCCTTTATCTCTCTCTCCCCTCCCCAGAACTCCCATCCTCTTAAACAGGGGAAAAAAAAAAAAAAGGACCAGCTGTTGCTATTGTTATAGCCCCTGCCACAATTTTTGGGTCAGGTATTCAAACACGGCTGTGCGCTGATCCGGCTCGCTAATGTAATCCTGCCTAGTTTAAAAAAAAATTTTTTTTAATAAAGTGTTAACATAAACAAACAGTCCAGTAAGGATGCTCTCGCATTCCCTAAACGATGCCCTGGGTATACGGTACAGCGAAAGCCAAATTCAGACTCTATAGTAAACTACTCATTACTTAATTAGTACCATGTAGGCTATTAAAAGGTCTAAATTCAGAGGAAGCACGTGCTTACATAGTAATGCTATCTCATGAATAACACTACAATTTCTGAATTGTGTCGGTCAGTTGTGTGGCACTCGATAAAGTACAAAAATGCTAATACATCAAACTTATACATGTAATCACTTGCGGAGTTCAGTTCAGCGTATAAAATCGTAACGAGAGCGTAAGGACTCACAACATTAATTTAGCAATTCAGGCAGTGACCTTTAAGTTTCAAACATTAATTAACAGTTTTTTCCCTCATTTTTCTTTGAATGGGGTTTTACCCCCTCCCCCCAACACTTGAAAGGGAAAAAAGCTGCCAAAGAAACAGTTTGATAAAGAGAACACAATCATTCAAAACATTGGCTGTACGTAGTGACACCGTGGAGTGAAGTCATAATACCTTGCCAAGCGCACAGCCGGCTTTTTTTTTTTTTAGCAAAGCTTTCGTTGCTCGTCTTTGTGGTTAAAAGAAATCCTTTCTGTAAGCGGTTTCAAACATTTCATGTCCAAAAAAAAAAAAATGCACTCATTTTCAATGGTTTCATAATCCAAAGATCTGGTGCATCTGTTGCATTTCTATGTTTGTTTACTGAGTAATACCCGCGGAGCGAGTGTCAGCCTCGTGTGCAGCACGGGTAACCTTGAAATGTGCCACAGCGCGTGAATCAATACCTGGGTATGAGTTTGAGCTTCTCCTACCACGCTGACTCTGAGCACTTTAGAAACACGGTTCTAATTCAATTTTCTTGCGGTTTTCCGTCAAGCCTAAAAACCCTTGTACCTTATTATAAACGAAAATTGTTAACAATAAACAGAAGACCCTCTTCTGCAATACAATGACTGCAGCAGCACGAGGTCATAACACATCTTCACCGATCATTATTTTTTTAAGAATGGCATTAAACACTTTAAGCAGATTCATAAAGCATGCATATCCCTTTTCATCTGGGCCTATAAAGGTTTGAGATGGAGGTTGGTATTTCCAAATCTCAATTTAGGAAAGTGGCAATAGCTTTAATATTTACAATTTCCAAATGCCGCCAATTATGGTCACAGAAGTTGTAAAAGCAAGAAGAACTCGAAAGTTCAAGGGCTCCGCGAACACAACTTGAACTTCTCACATTGACAGGGTGTTGGCCACTGATGACCAAAAGATTTATATGACAACGGACAGACACTGAGGAACATTAGAAGGACTAAAGGAGACCCGACCATGAGCGCCCATCGACTGTGCACTGGGGAATTACTACAATAGGAGAGGACAACCAAATGTTCGGACAACAACTTCGTGGAATCAACTCTTGTGATATTTTGTTTCTATTTTGATTATAATTTGTACAGCTGGCGTCGGCTCTTGCTCTACCTTCCACACAGAGACTGAAGATACAGCTGATAAACCAAACTGTTACAACAAAAACGGATCTTAAACCCGTGATTTAATGACACAGGGGGGAAAAGGGAGTGGGGGAACCAACAGCCCCGATCTGATTCATCCTGTAAAGCCATGACTCCGCCATTACACAAGAAAATGGGGGAAATGTCCTCTTGCAGAAAGAACTAGCTCGACAGATGGCACAATGGCTGGATACAGGCACGGGGGAAACTCAGCTTTCTTTAACATTGTCACCTCCTTGGGCAATCTCTCCTGTCTTTGATACCTCCCCAGTGATAGAATCAGTTTTCCAATTATTGCGAGACTGCAATTATGTTTGCCTTTTTGAGTGAGTGGGATGGGCGGGCAGGACTTGAGTAGAAAGAAAACAAGACAGGCAGAGACGGAATGAGAGGGACAGATGGGTGAGGAAGGACAAACACTACAATCACTGATACTAACGAAGGACAAACACTACAATCACTGATACTAACGAAGGATATTCCACTCTTCCTCTCAACCTATTGTCTGACCTCAAAATTGCTCAAGGCATGCCATATTACGATTTATAAGAAAGACAAAAGACAGGCTCCATTGCAAAGTTCTCATATGTCTGCTTCCAGCACGGCTAAGGGCTGCAATCTGAGGCCATCTCCCTTCACATCGTTAAATGGCAAAATAGTATAGCAACTGTAAAATCAGTCACCCTGCACCAAATTTTCCGACACTTATTTTTCGCACTGCATGTTTTGAGATTGCGAACTTCTCCTGCTTGTTGAATAACGTGAATTCCTTTAAAGAAATAATACATAACTGCAATTCTAGTGCACGGTTTCGTCGATGAAGCGATGAAAGCAAAACTGCTCATAATAAAGCTATTGTCAACAGCGGCGCTGGATCATCCCATGCCAAGCTCTTACTTCTGTTTAATTAGCGGCAGACTGATCCCTACCCAGGGGAACTGAGTCTCTGGCCGAAGTATCGCTCGTGCAAATGACCAAAGGAACGCTGACTCCGGAACTGGCCATCACAGTCGGTTGACTAATATTCGCTTTCTTCATTGATGACCTGTGCTGGCTCAATATTTCATGAGATTGGTCTTTTTTACGTTCTCGTTTCTGACACTCATCCTCTTGGTGTATCGAGTGGCCGGTCGGGCTTTCCCCCCGGGGACTGAGTAGAATGACTGGCATAGAACAAACCAAAGCTGCCAGGTTCAGCGCAGGTCGTGAGAACGTGAGCAGTTTAAAGACAAGAGCTCTATCACTGAGCACCATTAACCATTAATGGTCTGGCATCTAATGGAAGTCACTCACGCAAAGAATATGCAAATGTTCCTCAGTGGGTCATGCCATTTCTATCGTTTTAGTCAATTCCACCATTTCCCCCCTCCCAAAGAAAGGATTTCTTGGGGGGGGGGGGGAGGCAACGATAAATAAGCAAATTACACCTGTTCAAGTAAACATGATCAAGTTAAGAGATGCTATTGTGGTGTGCAACCTTCAATCATCAACAGTTCCGACAACCCTGGGGTAGTGTCGGTCAAGCGGGCGACTAGATCCACCTGACCACTGAATAGCATCACTGCTGTTCACTTGCCAGTTACTATATTCCTTGCACTGCCATTGTACAGGCTGTCAACTTCTCCTGCTGCGAGAGTAGTCACTAAGAAAGCCACCAATTCAGCTTGCTGCGCCCTGTGATTTCGACCTCCCGGGTGTAAAACCTCCGCAAACGTGATAACAACCTTAAATATGTTTACTATACTACAGTAAAACCGGTGTCTAACTGCCTTTGACCACTGAATACAATAACATATTCACATGACTCCGTCGTTTATATTTTTCTAAGACAACATAAGTTGCCGCACGGCGTATTGAAGCCATAAATACAGCTAATCTTGTTTCGACAAAGAAGAAAACCTGTCAAGTATTTTCAGCTTTTAAGAGTAACAATGTGAAATATACAGCACTTCAAGCTTAATAGTTTTATAATTGTATCGGATTATCGCTTGGGTAAAAGATACAGGGGAGAGGAAGAATGGTTCTTTTCGCTGGTGGCCAAGTTTTCCTCGCCTTGAGACGCCAACCAAGAAGTAGACACGGACTAATATTTATTGTCTTCGGGAAAGGTCGACGCAAGCCATGACCGGCAGGGAGACATTAGCAACGCAGGATGACAAAGTAAGGAAGTTATCAGTTGGTTATTTGCACCTTGAGCGGAGATAACGTGGTCTGAGAGCTAAGGAAAAGACCCAACATCAACTAAAGGTTTCACACTCAATTGCCGACGGATACGCTTTGAATATGATGAAAAGCAGCCACTACTGGGAGGAAAAGGGTCGTGAACAGGCCGCTGAAATGGCGTGTACCCCGGTGACAATATCTTTGTAGGTGTGGAATGATCCAGATGACAGAAGACGATAGATATGTAAACTAAGGCTTTCTTCTCCCGCAGTAACCTGCAGGTCAGGTGCTGAAAAGGCCAGCCTGGGGTCGCTGCACACTCGAGGCTGTGGGAAAATACCGCAGCCCAGAAGACAGGAGGCGGAGGTAACTTTTTCATGACGGGAATGAAAATAGAATCCTTGTACTTCTAACTAGTGATGTCGGTGTGTGTGTGTGTACTAATACAGATATCTCTCACATTGAATTGTACCCTGTCCTGATATGGTGGGTCTTCAGTTTAAGAAATTTCCAAAACATTGTTGTATTGCAGGCGGTATACAGTTTTACATTCTATCACATTTTAAAAAAAAAAAAATGTTCTTGTTTTTATTACTTCATCTAAGGTAGACGTTCGAACATTCAAATTCCGTACGATCCGTTAAATCACAATGCTGTTACTTGTTTGCTTTCAAGACGTACGAAAACATCATTTCATTGGCTTAATTTAGGCTGTGCATTTAGATCTACCCCATTACACAACCCACCCTGAGATTGTCTAGAGAGACAGACAGAGGGAGGGACAGACAGAGGGAGGGACAGACAGAGAGAGACACACACATAAATAGAGGGGGAGAAAGACGAACAGAGGGAGAGTGAGTGTGTGTGTGTGTGTGTGTGAGTGAGTGAGTGAGTGAGAGAGAGAGAGAGAGAGAGAGAGAGAGAGAGAGAGAGAGAGAATATCTACATCAACTTACCGATTTCACAATACTCTCCATCCCAGCCATCTTTACAAACTTTGGTACCATTCTGACTACAAGAATAGTGACCAAAAGTGTCATCTCTGGACCTGCAGAAATCCGCACACTTGGCTCCGTAATAGTTCTCATCACACGTGAAGCGGAAGGCGTATTTCAACTCCGTGTAGTTGAAGGTGTGTGCGAAGCTGTACCACTCTGTACCAGATGACGCTGTTCTGATCTCAGCTAAACGAGCGATCAAGATACTCCGGTATTCTGTGAGAAGGAACAGAAAAAAGAGAGGATTTAAATCATTGTGCAACATCAGTCATGAAACAGCTGCTAAAGAAGCCTACATAGCTTCTCCCCCCACCACCCATCTTCTCGGGGAAACACGGGGGAGTGAAGGAGACCATACATTTCCATGAAAGACGCGGGTGATCCCCTGCATAGTGTTATCTCCTGGGTGAATAAATATCCATCATCTATTATCATTAAATTGTCGTGCCTTTTAAGAATTTTCATCGCAAATCATAATAATGAACCTTGGATAGACGAGAATTATGTTCACTTGTGAGCCCACACGTATTGCGTGCGTGAGTAATGGTGTCTGAAATGGACGGGGTGGGGCGAATGGGCCGTGAACTATTTTTGTGATTTTTAAGAGTAAGATTTAAACGGGTGTTTTTGTACCGAATCCCCAAAGCTGCAGAAGAGAATGTAACCGCGGTGACTTGATAATATTTTGTTCATTATTTCAACTCTATTCATCTAGATGTCTTCCAAAGATGGACCATATAACAAGGTTTTCTTATTTCACCACTCGTACATGTCACTGAATTTCTTTCTGCTCACTCGGCGTCCTGCTTATATTGCTGGATTTCCACTATGAGTAGAACTATCCATTTTCCTCCAGCAAAACATCAAACCTTTGTTTCCAATCGATGTGGCGACTAACGCCTGATCGCGTGAGGGACTTCGAGTCCGGCATTCACATCAAAGACACTGCTGTCCTCGTAATGATGTATGAATGGTGAGCAATTTGGGGCAAGTCGCGTGTGGGAATAGATTGACGTCCATCTTCTGAAGTTGTAAGCCTACAATGTGACCTTGGGGCTACTCTGGTGTTTTACAGTTGTCTGATGGTGTGTGGCTGGTACTACAGCTTGGACCATACTAAACCATTGATCAATTTCCCTTCTGTCCTCCCATATCAACTTCAAAATAAAACGTGACGAGCTGACATAAATCTGATTACAAAGATAGTGCGGTCGCCCGTGTTACCTCTATCTCACACATACATACACACATATCCCAGCTATTCATTTAACTGTCAACTAAACAAGTTCACTTTGATATGAACGATATTGACAATATCCCGTCAAACACTGCAATTTCAAGCGTTCAGCAAAGGCCCACCTGTACATACTGTTCTTTGGCAAACGGCTAGTGCTCACTTTCTGATTTACTAGCTGACTGGGTAGTTGTCGCGCAGTACACTTTTGTGCTAATGATCATTAGCTCAACAGCGCATAGCTCAATTGATATGGACCAGAGAAAGCCCGTACAACCACTCATCCAATAAGATCCCTTTCCTTGGCACTCAGCAGTGACCCTATCTACGACACGTGCGCTAGGGAGTTTGGCGTAACGCGATGCGGCAATACAGGAAAGGGTATTACCACCAACTGCGCTGACCAGTGAGTGAGCTGTCCATCGATCTCTGGTGCCAAATTAACACCGACGGATAAATAGCTTAACAATGCAGTAGAATAAGAAAGGTTAGTAACTCTTGTAAGTCACAATTATCTTCCCCAATGTTAGATAAGAACACTAAAATGTCCAGGAATAGCCCAGTTTTGCTGTCCGTATGTTGCCGAGTGATGCTACACAAGAAAGTTATGTTCCGACGAGGTCGGTGTTATTGACTAAGGCTACACTGTCAATTTCTCCTTCAACATTGATTACTAAAAAGCAAGCACGCTTCAAAATATGGATTTCTATAGCAATGGTGAGGACATGCATGGATGCCGAGTGTTTACTTGTTCTTTCAGTTAGTTCTACTGATTAAATTAGTTCTAGGACAGTTAGTAGTTCAGTTATCGACTGTATGTACGGCTATACCAGTGTCAACTTCAAATACATTATGTTTGAAGGTAAAAGTAGACTGCTGTGATCGTACTTTGCCCGCCAACTGAAACAGCATTTCACTGTCATCGGTCAGATTAGGCAGCGACAGCTTGCCGGGTAGTGAGTGGACCATTTGGATTGATGATAAGCTGTTTTATTCCAAAGAGCTGAAGGTGGTACCCTGCCTGATCAAGCTTGCACTACAACAAACGGGTACCAACAACGGGAGAAATAAAGGTTAAAAAGAACACGGGCAAACACACATGACTGCAATCGATTTGTGTTTGATACATTGATCGTGTTCTGGTTTCCTGCTTGCACCACTGATCATGAACAACAACAATATTACTACCGGGTGAAGTGAGAGAGAGTAGCCATTGTCTGTGAGATTCCGGTCCGCTCATTTCTGTGTGAATCAGCGCGTCATACCCGACGTTGCTTGTTTACATCCCTGCTTTTAAACCCCCCCCCCCCCCACCCCCAAGACACATTCACAAAAAGCACAGCAAACTGCGATCAGGAAGTAAAATTTCCAAAAGGTTCATAACACTATAAAAGTCCAACTTGCCGTTCCCACTCATCGGGTTAATCAGAATCAATTTGAACGTCTCAAAATTTTCGCCCTGCTGCACTTTCTGGGTTTAATCTTACTATTAATAAGGACACCCCTCACATAACCAACAATTTCCAGCTGAACGCGCCAGTACAGAGATATTCAGTAAAAAAACAACTCCCTGTAAATTGCAACGCCAGCTTTCTTTCCTGATGTAATTGATTGTATGTACCATTTACAGAATCTAACAATTTAAATTAGCAAATCAAGAAAGTTGTTTATGTTTCAATGGGGCGAATCGAAGAACAGCGTGGGAAACTTCCTCTCCACTTATTTTTAATGACTAGGGAGATTCAATTCTTTTGTAAAACAGGACGGCGAACATTTTATATTTTGCCCCCTGTATCTCCACGCTTGCACAAACCACATTACGGATGTATTCATAAATCGCAAAGGCTCTCTACGAACTTTTCTGTTCGTTGTTGCATGATATTTCTTTTTCCCCAAGGCATGTTTTTCTCCACCGTAGAATGCAAACAAGATCATTATCTACTACAGCAAACTCCCCCAATAAGTTAAATCGCACAATAAGGGTAACATGCGACACAGTCGAAGTTGACATGTGACTGAATGTGAGCAAACGAGCGTCAGTTTCCAATCGGTCACTGTATAGCGTTATGGAAAGACACGTGCCTTGATGACGTCCAGCAATGTGCTGTAAAGTAGCTCTGCTAACCAAAGCTGATTAGCGACTTTCTATTTCTATCAAGCCACATTTGGACTGGCCATGATATAATAAATAATAGTCATAAAAATGCAAAACGCAAGACAATTATAGTCAAGTTGTATGAGACAAGGTGCTAACGTGCAAGACGAATTACCCCTCTGTCTCCCTCTGACCCCCTCTCGCTGTCTATTCAGATTTCCTGCTTCCAACATTTTTTTTTTAAATTTCAAAACTGATAAGAATGCCAGTTATTGTCCACAAATCCGTGTACAGCCCAGGCTACGTCCCGATCTGGGGTGCAAGGTCACCACCTGTACGGTATGAAAGGTAACCAGTTGTGACGGTTGTTAAAGGTAGCGTGGCCAAGAGAGTGGTAAAGATAGCAAGGCTGTGGCCGCCCGATGAGGCAGATGGTACCGGCTAGCGTGATTCTAGTAGTGTGGGAAAACTTCTCTCTCCACGCTACGTCCACTCATGCAACCAGCAAATTGACATCTCCCCGACAGTATAGTACGTTTTCTCTTTCTTTCCTCCGGTTTATTTGGCGTGACCCGATACACCGATGTCTTACAATTCATGCGAGAATACATCGTCACAGATGTACAGCACTGAAGCGTGGCGTAATTACTTCAGATTATTTTGGGCTGGTTATTTTGCCAGGTAATTTTGTACACAAACAAATCAGGTCACCCCCCCCCCCCTCCCCAATTCTCATAATTATGTTTTGGCTTTTTATCTTTTCGTCCATAATTAACTGTCAACATGAGAATAGACACTGAGCATTTTGCTGGTATTATGTTTCCCCAACACTGATCTCATAAGCCAATTTTCTTCTCATGCGAAATTTCTTTTCGTACTCTATCAACAGAATCAAGTCCAAGGTGAATGAACGCATTTATTTGTTATAAAAGCTAATCGAAACCAGAATTTATTTGTGGCCAACTCTACAATATTTGAAACTACTGCATATTTTTCGATTACTCTTGACCCGAGTGGATGCTTTTCTCTTCGCCTACAGGTATCACTTTCGTACTTTATTCCCAGCCAGTACTTGTTGCAGTGGGCCCCAATGTGGCGCAGGCAAGAGACCGCAAGATCCTCCGACTGCTCATCACCGTCAGGTTGTAGGCGGATCTGTCCTATTTTATCATTTCAACTGATCCCTTTTACATTACTGGGCTTTGTTGATAAATCTGCTGCGAATGCTGTGTGTTGAAGGTTTATCTGTTAAACATTATCTCAAAACATTGTTGTGGACAATGGTGGGAACATGGGGGAAACCCATTACAGTGATCCCACATTTTTATGGGCGAGAAGACACACCCAGCTGTGGTGATAGATGGTCGCTGTCCAGTCCAGTCATGGTTGTATACGTCAGATCTGGACCGCTCAGAGCACGAACAGACCACGAATAATCAAATTACAGCTGCCAGTGATCAGAACCTGCAGCCCTCTTGATCTGGTTCCATCTCGAATACATGTTGATATCGTGTTTAATACTGATAAGTGAATGCCTGGAATTACTGACGTCCGAACGTATTTTTGTTTCATGCTTGCAAATGGGACCGCAGACTTGCGCAGCTCAAGAAATTAATAGTAATCACTTTTAAAATCAGAATTCGCCTGACGTTTGCCGTGTACTTTTCGTTGACGCCAGGCAGTGAGAAAATCTAAACGGCGAATTTGCAAGGGAGTGTCGAATTTGTTTTCAATAAGACATGAAAAGTTGGATGGCCATTCATTTCTTTTCCCATACTGCCCGCACAGCTGTAAGATACAGGGTTGTGCCTTTGTGGTTAGTACATTACCACACAGATAAGAGTCCGGACTTCTCATTCTATCAAAAAACGCAAATTGTCTTTTTCTACTCAGAAACTGATTTTTATACCCCCCCCCCCCCCCCGAAAGTAAAACCCACAACAAAACAACCTATGTCATCACCAACGACAACAACAAAAACTAAGTTCAAAGGAATTGCCACTGCGCCATCAGGACATCGCAAAATTATTGGGTGATCAAAGTTACTGGTACATACATCCGCATTCTGCATTCCCCTGGCTGACGTAATGGCATGACAAAAAGAGAGAGACAAAGATCGGCTGGCTGATCAAAAGAAGTTGTTATGAAGCGTGCAAAACAGAGAGGGAGAAACAACAGTTAGGACATAATTATCTTAGATAGCGTAGCTAAAATGATACTTAAAGATAATCTCTTCATTTGGAAAGAAAACTGATTTCAAGAATGTTTAGGAAGAAAGTCACTGACGGGGAAAAACTGGTAAAGATTACTTCGATATTTTTCATATACGAACTACAGCATTAAAAAAACACGCTACCTTTAATTAGAATACGTAAACAATAACAAAAATGAACAAAGTATGCATGAATGCGGTTCCAGTCTGTTAATTTTCAAACCCCACTATTGTTTTGTACGACAATGCACAGACAAATTACACACGTGTACGACTGTGCTTCCCTTTGAAAAATGGGTGTCCACTGGTCCACAACATGACCATCAACGGCGAGGCCACGGCAAGGGCAAAAGCCGCGTGAACTTTCCAATAAAAACACCAAGGTCGGCCGAGTGTGGGAACTGCCGGAGATTGCGAAGATGGGCAATGTTCTAGTGTGATAGTTCGACGTAGTGAGGGAAATCAGGACATCTACTGTCTTTTTTCCCTTGAACAAACAACAAGATTCGCAAGAAATGGCCCCAGATACAGAGTAATTTCAATCTGAGTCATGCTTGAAACTTCAAACTTTGACACATTTCTCTTAAAAAAGAATTTCAAAAATCATGACTGGTGTCATCCCTGAGCACCTTCATTAATCTACATTAGCCATTAATCTAATTTTGGAAATACAATCGAGAAAGGGTCGAATAGTGGGGGACTTAAACATTTTTAAAAATCTGCCAGATCAACTTTTTGAGGCGAGTAAAAGGACAGGTCACACAACTGACTTCTTCGTTTACCGAAAACTCGTTTTCGCCATGAACCTTCTGAATATCACTACAACAATTCACTGTTCATCTAAATAGATGGATTTTTTTTTCTTTTAAATTTCCTTGTCCCCTCCTTGAGACCAAGACGACCATTGAGCTTGCGAGCACGGACACTTCAAGGCTGTGGGATTCTCTCTCAAAAAGGACAGATCTGACAACGGGGAGTCTGGCAGGACAATAGCCATGGCCATGATGCACAATGAGCCGGAATCAAACCACAATAGAGACGGGTAGTAGCAGCTCAAGAGGAGATGGCTGGGCAGACAAAGGGGATGAGGAACAGGTGGACGTCTGGGCAAACCTGGCCTACATAAGCGACCAGTGCCGGTTGACCTCCGAAACCTGAGCTGTCTTCCAGTGGACGCTGAAAACATAGTCAGCTTTTGAGTAACATTTTCTTATCCATCCACAACGGCTCAGCTCAGAAGCGAATGAAAATTGCAACTACGTCGACTCGGAAAACGTGCTGAAGCTTTTTGCTCGTTGAATACCCATGGGTACCGTGAGCAAAACAAAAGATACGAGGTCAATAATGTGATTTATTTATTTATCGTTTTTCCATCTCAAAATAAACACATGCTCACTGGTACCATTCAAATGCCCTCTACAAAATGCTTAGTGACATATTCTGTGAAGTTTAAAATGTATAAACTTTTAAGTTCATAAACTGACATTCAAAGTAGACCGTCATAAAACCTACGTTCAAGCACAACATTCAATCTGTACCAATGTTTTTACCCTCGCCTTCTCTATAAAAAGTAGTGGGATAAGAGAAAAACACACAACTTCAAGGGATAGCAAAAATAGTAAATGGCACTGGCAGAGAGCAATATATGTCATCAAAACACTTTCCGGCAATAGAAAATAGCCTTTCACGATACCTCTCTGCAAGTGATAGGCTTGTCCACAGGCCGCTCTATTGGAATTACCTATTTTTATATGCAAGCCATTAGGTCTGCCCACGACTGGTGATTACTGCGTGCAAACGACGCTCCATGCAGGCATAGGTGAGCTCGCTGTATTTCTTTGAGATGACAGCTTTACAAACCTACAGATGGGCATACACAAACAATGCCTTTATCCTCGAATTGTGCGCCGGTGCCGCAAAATGGCTAATTTCTCGCGTCTGAAAAGTTTATGTGGAAATTATATACAGCTGAGGCGTTAACAAAATCAGGCGGCAGAGGATCGACCTAGCTGCGTTTGGTTCATACATTTATATAATGCACCCGTGCACAAGTTAATTACCTCAACGTTTGAATGTGGCAGTCCAACGTCTCCATAGCGCCCAAGGCGCTCCCAACACCTCTGTCAAATCTTATTTCAAGTGTTATCGTGGAAAAAAAAAACAGTGCATTAACTGGGAAAATGTAATTTGACTAAATTACAGTGTGTTGCTCCACGTTTGCTCTTTACGCGTGAGTGAGTGCACTCCAGTGCTCGCCATGCAAGACCTGGCAACTAGAAGGTTGAGTAAATCTGAGATGCTCACTGGCGCCATTCAGCCAAACCCACAGTCGGTCCGCCGATCAATGCACGCGTATGAAAGGAACAATGAATAGTCGCGCTGAAGTAGCGCAAGAAAGGCACGTGATTTTTTTTTTCTTTTTTAAAACCCCAACAGTAGCAATATCCCTAACGCTTTCGCCTTACGCCAATTAAACAGTTCCACAATAACCACAAGGGGTATCAAAAGACTGAGCACTCGGGAAAGCTGCGTCCAGCACAATCGACAAGACTCGTTATACAATGAAATGTTGATAGAGAAAGCACAGCATGCAGACTTTGCTCTTTTAAACACGGTAGAAGAAACACTGGGAGTTGATATCACGATACCGAGCCGCTTTAATTCATTATGATTAGTTTACTGTGCTTAAACAAGGAAATTGGGTGAGGCCAGGAATGGAAAAACTCAAAATATTTCAACGTGACACAGATGAACCTGGTTTGTATTGAGGTCACTGTGTCACCATGGCGTGTCCGGTCCTACCTTATGGCCTTTCTCTCTCTTTCGGGCAAGCAAATGCTTGGCTTCTAATCTTCAGTGTGCCATGTGAGATGATTATGTTATTCGCTATTACTGAAAAAGATGTTTCAAATGATCTCCGCCGTCCTGTTTTTTAAACTTACTGTAAAGACGTCTGTACTCAGTAACACAAATCCAGAAAACGATTCTCAGGGATTTTATATACTTCTTCTCGACCAAAAGAACTTAAACTCTATGTATTTCTAGTAAAGTTGCTATATCTTGCTCCTGTTCTTCAATTTTGTGCTCTCCTCTAACATAAACCCCGCACTGATATACACTGACAACGACCAGAGGCAAAACAGCTATACGGGCATAAAATTATAATGCTCTCTCTCTCTTTTCCCCTCCAACAGAAACGAAGACAGGTTACAAAACCAAAATGCAACAATTCCAGCAACAAATCAGGTCACTCACTTCGCCAGTCGTGCAAGTCATAAACTGGGAAACGGTTCCTCCGTAGTAGAGACAAGGAGACCAAGATACTACAGTACTTAGGTCAAGGATGAAACAAAAATTGACAACCAGTACTTTTGAAAGAGTGCGTGTATGTTTGACGTAATGAGAGTTATACAACATGTCAGTTTTCACGTCTCAAGTAAATCTGAAAGCGCGCCAAACTGATAAGAAGTTTTTTTTTTTTTGGTTCTGCCTTTTACCCTGTCGGTTCAGTAAGACAAAACGAGCTGAGAACTGTAAAATGCCAGCAAGTTCAAGATAGAACATCTACCAGAACGGACCGATAAGAAAAACAGAGGACAGACATCAATCAAACAATGGTCAGTAGAAACATCAAACAGGCCTGCCCTGGACCAAACAGACTGAAATCCCATTAAGCAGTGAACACCAGTTTTTATCTGAAACCACGGCATACCTGACCCTATGAACAGGTGACATTTCCAGGTTCCAAATTAACAACACGCCGCCCGGTGCCGCTTTGGAAAAACCCTGCTATTTACTCCACCATCCCTATGCCTGACTGGCATTGATTCCTGTTCAGCAACTGCAACTCTGGTAAAAAAAAGATAGTCAAACCAAGTTCGCGCGACCTCTTGTACATCGGTAGAGATTGAGAAGTAGAGGGCTAATTTTGAACTGTAGTGTGTCTTATTGGGTTGAAGGTGTTTACTCTGCAAAATTCTTACGTTTATTACGACAACATGTATGCGCTTCCCGCACTTTCAGCGCTCACGAAACCTGCATGATACAAGCTTGCCCTTAACGCTACCTCACACGCGAATCTTCTAATAACACAATGTAGTAAATGAAGAACTATGGTTCAAGTACAAGCAAATGTGAACAGATGTTTGCCAGTATGACATGAACGCGCCGTGAGCGTGCACTTGAAGTATCCTGAACTTGCCACAGCCAACAGTGACCTTCAAGCGTGCACATCGTGCCTGTTGGTGCAGCTGCTGTGCAGAAATGGAGAGAACTATATATAAACACGAACTGGGGTGGGGATGGGAATATCTGGTTTTTGCTCATTTCGTACGTCAGGAGGTGTGCGTTTCTTCTGCTTGTTTTTCTTCTCACTCCTCCTGCTTCCTTTCAACTGTCTGCTTGTTTGCCTTCATGTCTCCCGTCCAGCTTTTACTTTGTATATTTATGTGTCCATTTACCAATACCGCATTGTCCTTTAGTGATGCTTCCACCGCTTGGCCTGATGACCATGAGATTACCAGCATGCGTCGCGTAGGACAGACAAAACAAATCATCGAAGGAGCAAACTGAGAAGAAAAAAAAAATATGCCTTCTGTATCGTGTTACATGACAATAGGAATCTAGAATGTTGTTCCTGGAAAGATGCTCCTTTCACATGAACCACTCTGTGTTGTTTTGCAGTTCCGAAGTAAGTCTGAAAGCAGGTACCTCTCACCGCAAATAAAAGCAAGCGTGATGACAGAGAATTACATGCGCTGAATGGAATTTGTTCCATGACTTGATGCATCAGTCAACCATGTACTCAATCTCCGTGGTTACGAATCTGACAGCTGTGCGATATTATGAGAAGAAGTATTGACTCCCCGTCACTCAAGGATGAAATTAAACTATCTCATCCTTATGCTTGATTGAAACAGCTGTGAGTTTACATTTAGAGTACAAGGGGAGAAGGAGTACGTGAACTGGATCGATATTATGGGCCGTTAGCGATCTGTCCACAATGAGAGTTTGAGTAACCAACTTGTGTGTGTATTAAATCTGACGCCTCTCCTAAATGAGATCGGCCTGAACGGGGAAATGACAATGATTGGTGAGGTCAAGCTGTTCTGACATTATCTTCATAGTAATATTATTCTCATGCCGGATTTGAGTGAGATGAATGGGGCGTGCATGCTACTCGTTTTCCAATATCAAGGTTACTAAACAAAAACTCTATACTCACACGGAATACTGAAAGAAAAGATTTCTTTGGTGAAGACAGCGGCAAGCCTGGGTTGGACAGTGCTATGAAAAATATACTCTAAAGAAATGACAATCCACAACACCGGACAGAAGTTGAGAGAAAGGAAAGACCAAGGCAGGCAAAACGTGTAGCGGGAGGAAAATTCTGTGTTGCTGACATCCAATCCTATCAACCTGACAGCTCGCATGCCACATCCAAAATGACCAGGAAATGTACAAGCTGACGGCCAGCGTAGTCCGCATAGTTTGTAACAATTACATGACAATATACAAACAAACAAATCTGGGACAGAATCTTAATGTGCAGGGTATAATGGGACACTGTGGGAAAAGGGGTAGTTCTAGCAGTTGGAAACAATGTATGTACAACAATAAACACTGTAAAAATCACACAAAACCGAGGAAATTGCCCCAGCCATTATATTATTATCATCGTTACCAACGCAAGCTGCTGACGAGGGAAGAGTGTAACACGTTTCATGTCTTTTTTCAAATTGGGATTTTTTAAATGTCGTTCCGCGCCCACCACAGGGGAAAGGGACGGGGGCGAGGAGGTGTCAACACCGACGAAACCTATGAGAATAACACTGAGAAATCCTCTGAGACACTACACATAAAATATTAATTTCTTTATACTCACTTCAAACAAGTTTCGTTCGGAGTTCTCATACAATTTGATGCCATTATTGCAACAGGACTAAATTGTTTGGCTTTTCTTGTGCAAAGCAGTGCTGGCCTACGTAAGACAACATAATACAAATTTGAACTTGCGGTTAGCCTTTACAAATGAGCTCGGCGGCGGTTGATTCACTTTTTTTTTTTTTTCAAACTGCGAATTTAAAACAGTACAAGAAATGCCTTGTTTTCGACTTATCCACTATGACAATAGCGTTGAACTCGTCGCAAATCTTAATGACTGGCATGTCCTGTTCCATATCGACGCCTAAGTTGCCCCGAGAAACGGAGGAAAGGTACTAGAAGAAGGGGAAGAAAGAAAACTAAAGAAATTGGAATAGAAGTCAAAGCTCAAATGATGATGAGAAATTTCAAAAAGCTCTGGGAGGAAACTGCCGAGTAGGACAAAACACCGCTTGTCACAGCTGTTACCAAGAAAGCGCCAAAGAGGCGGGAGTCAGTGAGCTGCTGTAGGATTGTGAAGAAACTGGGGGAGGTGGTGGGGCGAGGGGAGTGGGAGTGGGGGCCTACACTAACTACAGTGTTGCTGAGCAGTGGTTGAATAGCCACAGACAGTGAACAAAGAGTTGATAACGAAGTCTGAAGACAGAAATACTACAACAAAAATCAGTGCCCAATTTAGTCTGTTGGTGTATAATTTCCACACATTTGAGAACTAACTGACTTTGTGAAATCTGAAATGTGAAGCTACATCAATCTTATCACTGGTAAAGGCATTTCCAGCTGGCATTTTAGAAGAAAAGTGCTAATGTAACATTATGTTGCCTTTTTCACTCAGAGATTTATGTTAAAAGTGAAAAATGTTCTTAGCTCAGCCATCAGTTAAATTTTCGTTCGTTTTCAAATATTCTTCACCCCCCCCTCCCCCTCTTTCTCCCCCTCTCTCTCATAAGCGTCATCACTGATCTTGCCATGTCAGACAATCAAAGATAAAAATACTTGGTCCGAGGAGATTGAATAACGACCCAGCGCATCCCTAGCAACCGATAATGGCTCCTTGCATCAACTCTCGCGAAGCCGATGGCACTTCTCCACTTGCGCGCTGTCAAAAATGAAGATACCGTGTCCGCCTTTGCTTTCTTACTCTTAGCCCCTGTCTGTATCGAGTAATGTGTTTTGATATCATATATTTATGTCTCTTAAACTCTCTCTCTCACACACACACACATACATACACAAAACCCTTCCCATTCAGCTAGAACATAAGTATGTTATACAAGTGCATTTTCGTATTCTACTGAGGTTGAACACCATCTCATCTCTTGCGTGGTGTACCTACCTCACATGGCATTAAACTGATAGTTTTTTTCAATGCTTTCTTCTTTTCCGTTAATCATTTCTGACAAAAAAAAAAACATTCCTTGCGCACAAAACACAATGGCAAACGGTTTGCTCGTAATCACACCAAGACCCACCATCTGACTACTGAACTGTTCCATTTGACTATATTTTTTACAAGTAATATATCAATGTCATTGCTATACACCCATTTGTAGTGCAACAAATCTAGTAGGTTTTGTGTCAGTAGCACGGTCCCGCCAACCTTGCCCATGGTGGGGGTAACAAACACCAGAGTCTTGACTTCCCCTCTGTTAGAAGATAAGACAACGCAACGGAACCTTCATCACCTGTTTCTTTTGATCTGATCAAGGTCTGACTACCACAACTGCAGGAGCTGGAAATGTGTGTTTGGATACTGGATTCAAAAACAGAAGAAAAGAATGCAGGGTGGGTGTATGAAAGGTGGATGGGGGGCGCACGGTGGACGAGGAGGAAAAAAAAAACTGTTTATAATAACCAACACGAGCGTATCTTATTGTTGTAATAAATGCTACAACTGCAAATAATATTGGGGGAAATACCTGACGAGCGCTCGGTGAAGGAGATTACCGAGGCCAGGCAAATGAAACACAGACCAGGTACTTTGCCTCTCAATGGTGCCTGCTTTTTTACCTTCCAGAATTTTCAAACTGCCTACCTTAGCATCTGTTGAGACGACTCGTAAATAACATTTCGAAGTATCTGCCATGCAGTCTACTGTTTCCGTCTGCATCTTCGTCAAAACACAGACTTTGGCAATGGTTCCAGCCCCCTGGTGGTTTCATTTTGCGCTCCACCGTGGCCCACTCTTAAGAAATAACTAAACCTGGTGTGCGCCCAGATTGGGGCTAGGGATAGTACGTATGCCATAGTTGGATGAAAAGGTCATTTCCGGGGGGAAAAACCTACATATCATAATGTAAGAAGACGGTTGGTTGATTTACCTGAATGGTAAAAGTCGCCAAGAGCTGTATCTTGAAATAACCGCGTTCGGCATACCGATGGGCCCTGTATTACGGTAATTGCCGTGGATTGCCGATGTGTTCCCTAATTAGTAATTAGTAATAAGGGTCCAGTGAGGAACCATCAGTTAGTGTTCGTCGGCGGCTTAAGTGTGAGCGGCTACCTGCTAGATGGTTACCTACCTAGCAGCTCACGGCTCACACATACCTGCTTATTAGCGGCTCATGCCTCCTGGCAGCAAGCTGTCAGGTGCGATTGGGCCATTAGAGACACGACACCGAGTGGAGAAAACGAACTGCTAGAAGCCGTTAATTATCCACTAACAAATGTTTGCACACGAAGCTAAATGGTTTCTGAACAGGTCCGTCAAATTACACATGATAACTGATGTCCGTCTTGTCACATGTCGGAAAGTAGAAATTACTAGAAAGTAAAAGAATATAGAAGTTTAAAACTGCGTAAACGAGGAGGCGGAAGAATGGTCTAGCGAGGGAGAAGAGAAGCCAGCTAGATGTGCAAGGGACTAAAATGGGTGGGAAAATGTAGGGGCAAATTAATGATAACTCAATCAACTTCAGAAGCTGTTTCCGTGTACTAATTCAGAAGACCATAAGGTGTTAAGTTTAGATATGATATTTGAATGACTTTTACTCATTATTACGTTCCCGTCCAAAGGTTCCCTGTGGCGTGCTTTAAATTTCACACGGCAAACATATTAGTGAACTAAACAGCTCTGCGGCCATGAAAGAACTGCTGATTTTGCAGCCACAACGATGGGTCAATGCTCGGCCCATGATATCAGTTTTCTGTAGTCTCAGTGTCCTCACTAGATGACGCCAACGACTCCTCATTTCTTCTAATGATGTGGAAAACTCCGTAAACGAAGAGCTTGGCTCTGTTTGCTCTTCCTTTGTTCTTTGCCTTTTTCAGGGATTCTTCTTTCTGTTCCGTGTCAGAGCTGGTGTCGAGAGGAAAAATCGCCGTCAGGTCCGCTGTTCCAGGGTGCTGAGTTGAAGAGCCCGTCAGGTTTATTTTATCTGTGGGTCTGCATCACAAGATGGGGGGTCGGGCAGTAAGCTGAGAATCCTCATCGTTGCCATGTGCGACATGGGGTGCAGACCGGATTGGGGGTCAGGGCAGATACGGAGACTGAAGATTGGGATCACACAGAGCACGCGACAAAGGGGATGTGTTGAATCAAATTTAAATATATATATTTTTTTTCAAGTACAGGCCAGATTTCATAAGAATAGACAGAAGACTATTTAAATGTTCATGGGCGGTGGCATGAAATGATTCAACCAGGTACATCTTTACGAGCCGTGCTTTTACAACAAAACCGGAGAAAGAAAGTTACAAAGGTAGTGGAGGGGATATCAAAACCTTCTACACGAGGAGGAGGATGAACGGTGGTGACGATGGCCAAAAACTGTTTGCGATAAGTTCAGAAAATAAAAAAAACCCAGATTGCTTGTATAATTTGAATGGGATGAAAGAGCGCGGGAGCAAATAAGCAAGAGGTGAGGATGAAAGACAGGAACCGTGGACGAGCAGAAAGGCCGAGTGATGAGCGGAATAAACCAGGGCAAAACAGTGGGAAGAGAATGTTGGCCTGAGAGCGGCGTGCCAATGTGAGGTCTTAATGCATACTAAATATCCGTGGGCTGTTCGTCCTTTTGTCATAATAAACTAATGTGATATAACGTTTTGACTAGGCCTGGGCGGTTAACACGGAGAACAATAACAAACAATAAAATGAAATGTAAAGTTCAAGGTGGGAAGGCAAGAAATGTGGGAAGAGTACACAAAAAAAATGCAAAGGGTGGAAGAAAAAAACGCCGGAAGGGAAAAGTTAAGGTGAGCAGAAAACGCTTCCCCATTCAAGCTGCACTGCGGTGCACAGAATAGAGGCTGGCGAGTGAGCTAAATGTAGGCTAACGACAGACAAAGACCTGCAGTCTATCGTTTATCAAACAGTTGCGTCACGACTAACGAAGGCAACAGCACAGATTCTCTTGCTGCAATTTTTGCTGCCTCGACCTCGACATTTCTTTGCTGCAGTATTCAAGGCAAAAGGCTGGTTTCCATCAGTCTGCAGTGTTTGGCGTTGTGTGTGCCAAGATGCTCCAAGTTTAGGGTGGGTCTATAACATATTACATAAGCAATCGCTGATGGCCACCTCAAAGCGCTTGTTTCGTAACAAGAACGGAGGGAGGAATTATGTATGCCATCCAAAATAAAATAGGTCTTCTCCATCAAAGATTGTAAGACAATAATGAGTGGACTTCACCGAGAAGTGCCAGATGGTGGTTATTTTGCGAAAAGCAGAACAACAAACATTAACAACAACAACATCAATGGGTGTATTACAATAGCATTAAACCCGCTTATGGACATTTATGGCCCTACGTTAGTGTAATAGGTGTAGTGATAAAAATAAACACTGACTAGACGGTGAAAAAGAACATGCAATCATTGTGTAACGCGAGGCAGTGTCTTCTAAACTGTTAAAAGTTCAAGCACCGACGTGCTCCAGACAGTTTCAAGTACGCCTAATTTTTTACGGGTCTTCTGGTTCAGTGATGGTGCAGTGCCAGCTAACTGCCAATACATTGTATGGACGGATTAACTTAGCACACCTCGATTGCAGACAGACACATTTAACACGTCTTAAGCCACCCAGATAAGATTTACTCATGCCAATTCTCGCCTTTGAAACACTGTGCTGAGACAACAACATCATCATGATAGCTCTGCAAAGTTGTAGAGCTAGTTCATACTACGCTGAGTCGCTCGGCTAATGAAAACTTACTAAACCATTCTACTCATCTGGCTGAATATCAAGTATATCTTCTGTTGCTGACCTTTTTTATTGTTACTCCTGTAAAAGAAATTAGTTTACCTTCTTTTGGTTTGTATGCCACCATCACAAATTAATGTATGTTTTACCCTCGAAAAGATCCGGTTTCTTAGCAAAGTTTGAACACTTCAAAGAGATTTATAAAATTCTGTTCGAAGTTCAGTTTAAGGATGTTGCAATGTCAATGTTGTATGACGAGGCAGGACTTATTTTCAGAAGACTCAGTACGGTGAAGATTTAGATTATTACTTCATTTGAAACTGACGCATTTTTTTTTCTCCATTACGTTCTTCTTCGACCTATTTGGCGACCTAAGAAATGAGGGCAAACACTTCTGACTCACCCTGAGGCCATCCTGTCGGTAAATAAGTCACTAACTTGATGAGTGGAATGCTTTCTTTGCTCTTTACAGCGAACGTATTCTGGTGAAACATCTCTGAAGCCTGTACCAGTTCTCTAGATCTATAGCTCCTCGATAAGAAACACTGGCTGAGATTACCTCCCAAGACACAACTAGACAAGGTAATTCTGAGCTGTTGAAGCATTAATTAAGTGTGACAGGGCAAGTGACTAACAACCTACAGGGTGCCACAACAAACAGCCTATACCTCCCACTCTGACCTGAGACCCGCACTGAGAAAAGAAGCAAGTTTGGTTATAAACCAAAGATCTTAAAATAGTATTAACCAACATCTTTGTTATAAACTAAAAGACGCCACGCGCCACATTACCGTATCGTTAACTCAGCGGTAGACCAGAGAGGGAGAAAAACACCATTTTCTTTTATTCCTAGTTTTCGATATATAATTTGTGTGTAAGATAGATCTACGTGTATAGCAACAACATATTATGAGTCGCATCCCACCCTACTTCCCCTTCCAAAAGCACTTTCAAGTTTGAAATTCATTTACACCCTGGAATACAGTTATACTGCTACGGTACTACTGGTAAATAACGCCCTTAAAAACAAAACTAAACTAAACAAAACCAGCCAGATTTCTCTGACCACTATTATAAATAAGTTTATAGCTGATCACGCATGGTAGATGGCTAAATCAAAGCAGCTGAGCCAACCAGTAAACTGTCAAGAGAAATAATGAAGAAAGCGAACGCTCACAGGCCCTGTTTGTCGTAAAGCACTGTTTTTCATGACTTTCTTCGGCGATTCAGCCAACTTGTTGGTTTGAAACGCGCGGACTCTGATTAGCTTTATTTTATATAACTTTCAAATGCTCTTCTCCACCCGTAGAAATTTCCCGAGACGCGAGTCTATCAAACATAGCGGATCCCCTTACAAACATGTGCGATATCGTGAGTGCTCCATGTTCTTTTTTCCGCCTATAAATTTGGGCTGCACGCGTGCAAGGATGCCGGACGTGGAGCCTGCAGGGTATTTGCGAAAGCCATAGTGTCCCGTCCCATGAGTTTTAAAGGCTCCAGGTTATCACATCCATATGTCTTTCCCATAGACTGTTCCGACCACGAGAAGAAAAAGGTTATAAGGCTTTTGGCCCGGCCAGTTAAACTGACAGGTATTCAGAAGGAAGATATTCAAGCCAGCACTGAGAAATGGACGAGCAGTTTCCCTTAAGGAAATCCAAATCAAGAGCATCTTTAGCGCACACAATCCAAACAGGAAGAAGGTTACTACAGCACCGACCGACGGGTTTTGTTTTTTCTTAGGTGACGACGAATATAATAAAAATGCAGAGAAAATGGATTCAGGGTTTGGGGATAATATAGCCATGTAAAAATTCGAAATCTGTATGTGAGTGTTGTATTCAATGGAAATCAACAGAGGGTGTGGAGGAAAAAGAGATGATACAATGTAACTGAGAAAAATGAAAACAGATATTATCATGTTTTACAAGCCTTGGCAAAACACTGGAGAGCAAAATCGAAACATATAAAGTAGGGTAAATCTCGGCTCACGTGTCAGGGCTGGAAAACGTATTGTTTTTTTTTTTTTTTAAGGAAGCTGACAAGAAGAAAGAAAAGGTATTTGTTCAGCGCGTGCAATAAACAAGACAGTAAGAGCTCTCGTCACTGAAGCTTGAGTGGGGATATCACACTGGTAACACTCAACTCCACTGGGGAAAAGGCCGTGCGGAAACAGCGAGTTGCCTGGCTTAGATCCCGGCCATTATGACAATAATATCAAGCTTACATCACTCCTGCCCTGCCCTTTCCCTGTTCCTGCCAATGTTTACGGTACTGCCAAAGAGCCCAGTAACAGGCGCATCCCAAGGCAAAGGCGTCATGCACGGTATTGCACCTGTTGGGCCCGACTCACAACGGCGACTGCTTAATGTTCACCAGGCTATAACCTGTAATAAAGGCATTGTTTGGAAAGTTCTTCTAGGTGATCTCATTATTGTAATCATTGGCGTGGCCCGAACACCTGGACTCGGAGGTGGCGTTTTTATCTTTCATAGGTAAGGTCAAGTCTCACAGCGTAATCGATCTCAGAGCACACTTCAGGTAGATCAGCAAGCCTGTACTTTGTTTTCTTCTTTTCCTTCTCTCTCTGACTTCATGCCGAGGCAAAAAATAAAACACTCTCAACAGTCATGTACAGCAAGAAAAGATGAAAAGGGGGAAAAGCAGGAGGGAGATTTGTTAATAAACAGCATGAGAACAATGCGAGTGCACGAGTTCCAAATGCCCCACTATAACGCCAAGCTGCACTTGCACAGCACGCGTGCAGCAAATTATGATAGCTAAGTCAGGTGCCCTCGGCCAATCAGTGAGGGCATCAAATCCACAAAAAGTACTTAAAAGACAAAAATAAAATGGCCGAGGGTGCCACTTGAAGTGCCAGGGGCCGACAGGAATGTTTGCCACTCGGGCCACTGTACCAGGCTCTCGGTCATAAATCTCTGGACATGTCCAAACTCCAATAAATAGTCTACTGGCCAACTGCTATCTCTCCTTCCATCAGTCCATGCCCTCTGTTGCACACTATTCTACACACCTGGACTAAGGGAGGACTGAAAAACATGAAACTGCACTCGCCGACTGCACGCTCGGATATGCGCTTGGCATCATTTAAACATACTCTTGTCTTCTTGTATAATATTTCATTTTTTACTGTAAGGTTCATCGCATTTTACGATTAACTTTTGTCATTCAGATCAATGCAAGTCAGAAGCTGCATGCAGTGGTTGCAATGCCCGCGTCTTTACCGGCATACCAACAAATAAGCTAGTCTGAAGGTGTGCTCAGTTCTGACACCCACTGCAAACAGAAAAATATCGAATCTCTCAGAAACGCTCATGACCCTGAATATTTCCGCTTAGAGTGGGTGATTGAGTTTGGTAGCCTGGCCACAGCTGTGCTCCTTTACACTATTTTTAATTCCCTGTGACAGTTTCTCGTATTATTAAGATGTCTACCACCAAGGCCTCCTGCTGCAGCGGTGCTGCTGAACTTTAGACGGTAAAATAGCAACGACTGGCTACTGACTGGAACTGTCCCTCTTTTTAATAGAATCGCTGCCACCCACGAAGACTTTGCAAAAACTATTCGTGCAGCAGCAAAGAATTCCTGTGCAGTTGCTTCCCACTGATATATATCAAAAAGAAATGGAAAAAACCAAACGTAATGAACCCACTAATGACCGCGTATCAGTGGCTAATGGCAGTCCCATGACAGCAATTGACGCTGGACATTTAACACGTAGGAAGTGGTCAGTGCCATCCCAGGCGCCCGTGGTCACACGCTTGGTGATCACTGCTGGTCACTGGAGGTCCCAGAGCTGAACCTGTCTGGGAAAGACTGTCCTTGCGCCCACCGTTCCATGGGAGGGCGAGGTGTGATGAACAAGAAGGGTACTAATTGGAATGGACATTAAGTGAATCAAATAAGCCGCGGAGAAAAATGATCATGTTGATTTGATGAGATTGGAGAAAACGGGAGGGGTATTCTGGAAATACTTTCATCTGTACACACTGGGGTGGGGGTTGGGGGGAGGAGGGCTGGTTAAACACCAAAAACATTTTCCAAACCGGGGAGGGCTGGAAAGTGATGAATTTTATACCATGTTTCGTCGTTCTAAAAGCAACCTAATACAACTTGACGGGCGGTTTGCGGTGATGAGACGCTTTGACCCGGTATCGCGAACATCCCAGTGGATCATAACACCAGCATGCCAATCAATAAAGTAAGTGAATACGAGAATTAAATCCCACTCATCCCACATAGGCCGTGCTTCACCTTCTACTATGATCGCTCGACAACACGGCCTGAGGATAGATCAATTTTCCCCTCCAGATAAGAAAACACACGTTGGGATCTGGGTGACATTGACTCGTTGGCAAAAATGTCAAGGCAACCGTTGCCACTAATTGTATTGTCCCTGTCTACTGCAGCTTCTCAGTGTTGACGGCAAAGATAATGCAATGTCTGCAGCGATTATGCCAGCCATCGGTATGCCGTGCTGCACATTGATCCACACAAGGCTAGGTATACTTTTTTTTTTTTTTTACATTTTTCTTTAACAACTTTAATCTATCCCTTCGCTATATATAATTGAACATGTAAAGAGTATAATAAACATCGTGTGTACTTGAACATTGTTGTGGAACTGCTGCGATCAATGCCACGTTCTTGTGGCGTTGGTCATGGCTTAGCTAAACAAATACGTCTAGCCCTTGAAGACGGAGCACGTGAGCTGGAGAGGATGGAAATGTTACACTGACCGAGCACTCACCCTGACAGTGACAAATACACTAGACTAGTGAGCCCATGTTTGACCAGGATAAATAACGTCACGTCACATGAGAAGCTCAAGCCGCGTGGATTGAGAGAAATATGGGGTCTCGCCCTGACTGTTCCGTTTACCCAGCAACACAACGGGGGACTCCAGAATCCTGAATACATCTATCAATCCCGGAAAGAAGAAGCCGTTTACATGACACGTGCCATTTGGTCCAGTAGTCCTTCATTGAACATCCGAGAGAACAACGGTCCTGCATCGTTTCACTAACAGACCATTACAATTAAATATCATTGTGCTATAAATAGGTTACTGAAACCAATATCGTTGGAGATTGTCAGTGGGTTATTTTATAAGCAGTCGGGCAAAGGGTGGGTCTCAGCATCTTCATTATATGAATTAAACTGTCAATTCGAACAAATTTAAAATAGGTTATGAATCATTATTTTGAAATATTTAAATGGCAGTTGTTGGCAGGACCAGATGATAATATGCCGAGACCACACTTATTAATGTTGTATGCTGTGCATTTAAACTGTCAAAGTTGGCATTGTTGTTAAAAACTTGTGCTAATATTAATTATGGTGTGGAGAAAAAAGAGGGGGGGTGGGTGTGCTCTAGTGTGATGTGTTACATAATGGAAAATGTTCAAAGTATTCTTACCTTGGTTAGGGCTATCCAAACTTGTATCGTGCCATGCTTCAATTATGAGAGAAAAATCCCCCTGTAAAAAAAGAAAACAGGAAAAAAAAAATGAATGACTGATCCAAAACAAATATGAGGGCTCGAACATGACAAGGCACTGCAGGGACGGACACATGGCTGATTCAACCAGTCACAACAATACCCTGTGGCAGTGATTATTACACAGATTAATGAAGCGTGAGAGAACAAATTAGATGATAAATGTGCACAGATTGTACTCATGAAGTAGATTAGCAGAGGCGACTCCACCATAGGCTGGGACCAGGAAATACAAATAGTAAACGTCACGATCACCAGTGGTAGAGTGTATAGTGGACTGAGAAGTTTGCCTCCCGCTGCCCCCCCCCCCCCACCTTTCTCTTTACGTCTTCTATTCATATTTCGCACGCAAGGCAGGTTAATCCTATATTTCCGCTGCTTACACAATCATTTCCACATGCTATGAACTGCATGATTAGGAGACATGCAATCTCTTCCCTCTCCCCTTCTCCTCACTGTCTCCCAATCACCCTCTCTCTCTCTCTCTCTCTCTTTGCAATGTTTGAGATAGGGGAAGGGGGTAGGGGGGACACATGGCCACTTGGTAACAAGCAGAGATAGCGTTGGCAACAATCCTAATGTAACAAAAGTACAGAAACCCAAAGCACGGACAGAAGTAGCCAAATTCAGTAATGGATGACCAAACACTGCTGTGGCAGCAAGCGCTGGTCAAACAGGCAAACACTGGCCCAGGGAGCCAGTGGTCATGGCAAACAAACTCCTCCAGAATTGGCATAAGGACACGGCACCATCGTCACCAACTGCGCCGCCCATACACGTTACAACTGTTTGTCATTTATGGCTATCAACTCTGGGTGTTGGGCTTCCTTGAGAAAAAAATTACTCTCACTGCCCTTCTTTCTGTCTGCTGATGATAATACCATTAAATAAGTAAGATAGTTCTCTTGGTCTGGTGGCGCCAGAGTGATATATATATACACTAGTACAATTCGTACCTTTATTACTGTTCTGTCTTCGCACCAAAGAGCCATTTCAGCTGACTCACTCCCCATATTTCTACAATGGACAATCCCACAGCGCACAATTCCGATCTAATCCTCGTCATACCTCAACAGCAAACAGAATCTCTCAGTAGGCGAGGCAGTGAGACAGATTCCTTAATGCCCAATGCTTGAGGAATGATGTCATCACGGTATTTGACATAAGGTGTTTCGCCCGATAGATTACTAATTAAGATGTCGCGATGACCCGAACTGGTCAGTCTGTGAAGCCAAACTGACCAGACGGACCCAAAAGCTCTGGAGTGCCGAGTATAACCAAACAGCCATCTTGAGACTCCCAGGGACAATTATGAGCTGGGAGTGTATGGAAGGCTACATCAATTCTTCATAAACAATGGCTTTGACACCTGTCACGCAAGGAAAGAAAGCCAGAGAAACAAAGGGACAGTCTCAGGTGGGTCCTCTGAAGTTTGGTCAATACCAGAACAAACTTCAGTTCAGGAAACCGTGCCTTGCCCAGCATGATGTCAAGACGACCTCAAGTCAAGCCAGCATATGACGTTCCTTGATCTCTCGCCAATAATTCTGACGATGATTCATAAATTTCCAATGATATTCACAGGCTGACACAAAGTGATGTGCCTTAACATTAATGTCGAGTTAAAAACTTCAAACAAAGCTTGGCAATTATTATAAACAGTTCTGACTAACAAATGTACAAATGTACTTCAATGACATCCATTACAGACAGTGAGTTGTACGAAATTAAAAATGCAGCTCTCAGGCGAATATAACAGTAAACTAACCATAGAAATGGGGCATTATTATAAATATGTTCCCAGTACAACTGTATCCGAGTGAGAACACATAAAACCCGCTTTTAACTGAACAGAACGTTCCACTGCATTGCCTCGCATAATTATGTTATGTTTCAGTAAATTAGTGACTTTTTGCCAATAAAATGACATCATTGCCTGTGGCTGAATGGGTCCATTCTATGTAGAGACTAATTAAACATTTTAGACAATTATAAAATTTGTTAACGCGCACTAATTAATTGTTTACTCAACTGAATCAAACTACGTTCAAGTGAATAATACCTCTATCCGAACTAACCAAAGTGTTTTGTTATGTACGAGGTCAGAATGTTACTGAACACGGTTAATCAAACCATCTTTAGTTTCTGTTTCCCTGTCCTTTCAAGGAATGTTATATTTATATGACACATTTAGTTGTGGTTGCTGTTTATTTGGGCCCATTAACTGTTTACTTCCATAACGTTTCTGCATGTATTTCACCTCATACATTCTCTCTGGTTCCCATTCAATCATTCATTCAATACTTTCCACTGTCTCTCTTTCACCAGGTACTTCACCCAAGCCGGTAACCCGACAAACACTATACCCCACTCAACTGACTACAAGGCATCTCTATCGCCTACCAGTGCAACATGCCAACACAAACATAACCATCCCACCGACGGAAGGTTAATCTGGCCTATCAATAACCTATCAATAATCTGTAAGCGCAATTTCACAAATGTAAACAGACATCAATTTCTGCGCGCACTGTTGGAATTTCCAGGATCTACGTACTGCGGTACCTAAAAGCAGCAACACTAGTGGAGACGGTAAGGTAAAAGGGAACGTGGAGCGTAATCGAGATACTGAACCGGAGTTTTGAGAACGGTACGATATAAAGAAACATTTGCTCTTTCTGCCATTAGGGGAGCAATAAAAGTATTTGTGATGGTGGTGATAGCAGGGAAAGCGAAAGTTGTTGACCAATTTAATCACAAAAAGACATCAGAATTGCAATTTAAGCTATAAGCGTGTTGCATTACACTGTAAAAGTCGTCTTTTTCTGGAGTATTCTCTATTGTGATTATTGTAGTTTTTAACATAATGCACGCTGCTGGGACATAACAGAATAGACGGATAAATTTGATGAGCACGAACTGACGTGTAAACTAAAATCTGAAAGAAAGAAAGAAAAAAAAAGCCACACACACATACAAAATTACAGATATGGCCACAAACAACGAAAACACACGTCTAATTCTGTATTCAAGTGCAGATGCTGCATGGCTTGTGAATGAAAGTAAATTACTCATCGATATGGAATGACATATAAATGACACCCGAAAATAGACGGGCGTCGATCACAATGCGAGCACGTACAGGACGCTACAGGCAGCTTTCGCGAGGAGGCTGCTGCTGTTGGTACGGGCGGGGAGATGTACGCTGGGGGGGGGCCGAAGCCTGTGGTTGGGAGTCCTGTGGTGGCGGTGTGTGTACGCAACAGCTGCATCTTAGGGAACACCCCGCTACAATTCACTAGCACAAAAGGAGAAAATGGAAATGTTAAAAAAAGGAAAGAAAAAAAAAAGGGGAAAAAAATCCCCTGTGAATAAGGCAGTTGTAAAATTAGGATACGACAAAGGGGGGTGGGGGTGGGGGGGGGGGACAGAAGGCAGTTCGGGGAAGCCAAAGGGGGAAGGGGCGTGTAAGGATGTTGGTGAACTTTTATTCACAGTCCATATTGATCGCCTTTAAGTAAATGCACACACGATCGATACATTGTAAAACGGTTGACAGAAGAGTGGAAAGGGGAGGGGGGGGGGGGGGATCGGGGACAGGGGAGTTTGAGTGAAGCCACAAACTGACATAGCAATGTGAGTGTTCTCATGGTCCTGAATGGATGAATTGGTTGTTCGACTGCTCCTGCATACCTGTACTCGCTCTCTCACTTGCATTCTCCTACTGAAGAGAACGATTCAATAATCCTCTCTCTTCAGCTCTCGATCTTCCTATTACATACACTGAATAAAGAAAGTTTCTGTTATAACCTGCTTTCTCATTTTCTCTTATTATTGCTGCTGGCAGCACGTTGACAGGACCCTTGCAAATACCAACAGATGCAATGCCATTATTAATTCTCCTGGACGCTTTAGCGCATATTGTGTACGAGTTCATAACCAGTCTCAACACGTGTGGATTAAACAGAACAACAACAACAACAACAACAACAAAACTCAATGTTTTGCAAGTTTGAGAATACTCCAAACCGTAAGGCAATGTGTTCTTCTGTTCTTGTCCATTTTGCATAAACTGGGAAAACTGCATCGCGCCGAATCGCAATTTCTGTGCTTTTGATGATGTGAACGCATCTCAAGTTCCTTTCAAAAGTAAAGTCATCAAGGTATGCCTACACCCAGGCGGACATTGAGATTCAAAGTAGCGCACACTACCAATTTTCATTCAATGCTCATCATGATATGGACGCACGTGCGCGCTCGTGAACATGATGACTGCTAAAGGGCACGGTGCCTGCACTCCATGTTCAAGCTCCGAGAGGTGTGAGGGGAAGCCGTCAGGGGAAAGAACAGCAAACCTGCGAAACGCATACCCAGACAGATGTATTCCTTTCTCATTACGAAGAATGACATGTGGCCCCGTGCACACCTTGCTATCTAGTTCATTATCTGGCTAATTAATGAGAAGAAGGCCTTATCTCCCAAGACAAAATAAGGGCTATGTAATGTGACGTTCGCCTAGGGCAATACTAGTCTGGGGAACCAAATTGAAAGACAACGTATTCCTCCTCTGTCCTCATCAAGTAAGAAAAACAATTTATTTATTTACTTACTTTCTTATTAAATGGACAAAGCCTGTTCGCCGGAATACTAGGAAAAAATCACTTGTGCTATGGCATACTTGGCGGATATGTGGGCATCGATGATATCAGAAGAGGGTATGTCTGGGTAACGCCCATCCAATGCAGATAATAATGCGTAAAGCATTTGCGAAAGTGCTTTTTTTTTCTGTGTGTGTGTATTCTCAATGCACAGAGCAGGTAAGGCTGCACCACAGGTTTGTATTTCTAGCACCTCCAGCTTACCTCACAAAGTAAGGCACAAGATTTAACACCATTTGCATCTATAATCTGGCATTAACACTTTCTAGATGCTAATACAAACAATTTCCCCCAAAGGATCTATTCACTAAATCCACTTTAACAGCATCAGTGTAGTTATTTCATCCGCACTAAAGAATTTTCAGTTCCGATAAAAGTAACAAACAAAGTATATCATACACTGAAATACATCAGGACTCCAGCTTTGTTTCTGAGACTTTGTTTTTATCTGTACGATTTCGTATCGTCATGATTATAGCAATGGAAAGTTCCTTTAACCCCAGAGGGAAAACCTACATAATTAAATAGACTTCATTCTTTTTCAGGTACAGCAACACTATTAACACGAAGCCGAAACAAACTGTAAGTTGATTAGATCCGTTAATTTGGATGTCAAACAGCCACATGCACCAGCCCTGCAAACTGATCAAATGTCAACAGAGTCGATAAAATCAACGCTATGATGTGGTAACCTGTGAACTCTTTCCATTCTGTCAAAAAGTTCCTATCACAACTAATTCTAGGGCGTTTTGCGGATTCTCCATCAAGGTAATTGCTAACAAGGTACGGGTTAGGCGTTACTCCGTGTTACCAGAATGTTTAATTACATGAAGCGGGAATCAAAGGGAATTTTTTTCAAAGAAAAAAAAAGGGGGCTCCAGCAGAGAGATCAAGGTGCCGATACCATGTTACCGTAGTCTACACAATAACCCAATTTCACACAGAAAAAAAAGTTTAATCAATGTAATGCCACACTTCTCTTGCACTTAGTGATCTCAAACCTAGGGGCGCTTTTGACTAGTGATATTAACTTTTTCATAATGAAAACCTCTCTAGCCGAACCATAAAATTTTCTCATGCTGACAGCCGTATGAGCTGCCCGAGGGTACAGCTGGGACAACAACAATACCGACAGCACAGCATCGATAGCACAAAACAAACAGAAGAATACTTTGCTCTCTTTGCTACTAGTAGAAATGAAAATATTGTCATAAACGTTTGAGATGGCGATATCAAAGGTCAGGTTTAAGACAGCGACCTTTTCCCTTCTTCTTAAAGTTTCTGTTTCTTAATTTCTCTGTCTTTCTCACTTACGAGTCTGTGCAATGTTTGTCTAATGCCACCTGTATGTGACAGGCGGAAAGGGGGGGGGGGGTAGGGAAAAAGAAAGCTGTGGCGAGAACTAGGCATGGGCCGTCTTTAGAGTATCAAAATAACATTCTGATTGGATTCTCCGTCTGTGGAGTTTGTGTTTCATTAATTAAGGTCTCGTTGCGGTCATTAGTGTCTATGTCCCCAACTTCGCTGTGCGCTTACGTGTATCCTGTGTTATGGAACAATTCAGGAGAGGAGGGGGGAGGGAGGGGGGGGGGGGGATAAGGCACAATGACAAACACACACAGTGTGTAAAAAATGTCACCCTAGAGACTCACAGAAAAAGCAAAAGGCCAGCGAAACATAACCTGAAAGAGGAGAACATGAGTGGAAGGAAAATGCGGGTCTGAGATGAAGAAAAAAACTCAGAACAGAAGGAAAGAAAGGCCATTACGGACTGTAATGAGATACCACTCACACTACTCACAAAATTACACAATCAATACCACTCCCAAACCCGTATACCCATCAACGTAACCTACTCTAAACGATGCCATTTACAGAGCATTCACTCAACTCAGGAAAAAAAAAAAAAATCCTCAAATGTCATCCCAGACATTAGGCAGTCATTTAATGAACCCCTCCATCAAAGAACAGAACCCCCCGATCCCCGAACTGCCTGACTAATGATCCATTTGCCATAACTGGGTCGGACGGGGCAGATTTCTGGTTCCCTTCCTTTTCCTTCACCTTTTTAGTTCCTTTAGCCTCAAATTTCTCAGCTCCTCGTTCGGACCCCGTTTTTTTCTTCCATTTCCTTTCTTTTTCCTTCTTTTGGTAGGAGTGTAGGGCCGAGTGTAGTACGGCAAGAAACACCACCTGCTGCTCTCTCAAGCGTCCTATCCTTTTGTGTATTTACCGTTTGTCTCCTTCTCCCTCTCTCCACTCCTCTCTCTCCCCGCCCCTTGATCTCTTGACCTGCTCCACTATTAATATTGATACCATTTCCTCCCCCAACACCTCTCGCATCCCAATTTCTTCTTAAACCCACGTTCTCGCCACACTCTTTCTTTCTTTCTCTACAATGCATTGCTTTTATGTACGTCCATTAAAGCATCATTTCTCATTTCCATATGAATCTCTCTCTCTCTCTCTCCTGCCCTCTCTGATTGTTTGTTTGTCTGCCTGTCTGTCTGTCTCTCTCCTGCCAGTTTAATTGTCTAACACCTTTCTCGCATGTATATATGTTACAACCCAATCTGCAATCAACAAAAACGCATACAATTCGAAAACAACATTATTATTTCGTGCATTTTTTTCACTGCCCTAACAACAACAGCAATCCGACACATATCTCAAAATCCCCCCATGACAAATCTGTGTAAAACCTTGGTACATCTCCAATGAAGGCCCTGGAGTCAGGCGGTATTAGAAGATCAGTTTGGCTACCACCACAATAGAGTGGCGGGGCGGACAGCTTGTCGTCCAACAGATCTGACTAGCAGATAATAGCAGCAGTAGCAGCAGCAGAGGCTGAAGTCAACACTCGACCATAGTTATGGCAGTAGGGAGCATGTACTAGTTCACAGCTGTGGCCCGTAACGCCATAATATACATTACACAGCCACTTTTCTTATCTACATCTCTTATCTAAATCTGGTGCCCTGAATTTTGAGGACAATTTCTCTCTCTCTCTCTCTCTCTCTCTCTCTCTCTCTCTCTCTCTCTCTCTCTCTCTCTCCCACTTGCTTGTTTGTTGTTATTTGCCAACACGCATTTTTTTCCTTCTTAAATCTCAGTTGCTGTTTATTTTCCTACTCTTGAACGTTCAAAATCATTGTCTCACTCTCCCCATTCCATGTCTCTTTTACCATCAATTTCAACATAAATAAGTATACATGTACAGTTTTATTTTTATGCCGGTCAAACTCCCTCTCGCGGTTAGATCCCCTCTCTCTCCCTCTGAGGTGTGAAGCACAAGGTACTTTAACAGGTTTCATATTACATTCAGTCTCCCGCCGCGTCGGTACGGGAATGGACATTATCATCGGGCTTATATCAACCTACCGTGTCACTCTATCTAAACATGAATTCATTACTAAAGACAGCATTATCCTAATTCCACAGCGGAGGACACTAAATGCTTTCAACCCACGGCCATGTCGCACCCAGAGTTGTCGATTTTCGTGACCCCTGGCAGTCCCTTTCAGAGAGTTAGTCCACAGGTCATGGTACAATTAATACACCGATGTTGTGTTAATCTCTTCACAATTATTTGTCATCGATTGTTCACCAATCATCCGCCGCCCCGGTGTCGCCAACCGCTGAGTCCTGAGCAATGGTGGATGTCTCTCCTATTGACATGACAGTCGCCAAGCGGATGGCTAGCTTATAATTGATAATAGGAGTTTAGAGTACCGCGCCGGAAACTTCTACAACGATGTCGTCATTCACTATAAAGTGTATATTTGAAGTCTAAACTACAAAGATACACATTCATTGTTCGAGAGCAAACTATCCAACCTGAATTTTGCTGTTGTTTGAAACTTTAAATAAAGTTTGCAAGGGAGACATTTTGCGTGTTTCCCACGGTGAAGCAAACGTGCAAAGCAAACCCTAATTTATCACGCCCGAATGACTGATTACAGGTTTCACTGTGAACCCAAAATGAATGTCTGAAGCGCGCATTAAAACCGGCATATTTCATAAATTATGTCACCTCACTGCTCAGTTTCAGCTGATATGATCTTGTGATATATTTTTTTCACGCATTCCAAAATTGTTCTTTACATGCTTGGCACGTTGCTTCACCTTTCTGTTTTGATGAATCTGCGATGTTTCAGACACTGCAGCTGATGAGCAGCTGTAGCCAGTAATGACAAATGCTCAGGGTTGATTGTTTGTGAACAAGCCGAACTAGAAGAATTCTGAATCTCCTGAGGTCATTGGGTAGTATGGTGGTTTTGATACTATGTCCTGTGAATACATCTTTTTAGAGGGACACAATGAGAGAGAGAGAGAGAGAGAGAGAGAGAGAGAGAGAGAGAGAGAGAGAGAGAGAGAGAGAGAGAGAGAGAGGGTAGGTGTGTTATAGGAAGAGACAGAGGCCAAATGTGGACGGCAAAAGCGTTCAATGTAATGGCTGGGGGAATGCAACGCTGTCAACAAAAATGGAGCAACAAGCCATCTGTTGCTTTCTTTGCCTGGTGTGAGACACCGTCGCCACATGGTCTGCAATATTCAAACATTACTCACCCATCTTTCTTCCCCGCCCCTCTTCTTTTGGTCCAGTTTGACCACTACCGTGTTATGTACCCACTACTTTATGAGGTTATCAATACGCTTTTGAGCAGTCAACGGAAATGGGTTTTTCACACCATTGTCTGAAATGTGACAGCGCTTTAATCTACGGCAGCTTGAATAGACTGACTGTCCTGAGATGGCGCGCTGCTCATTGTTCTGGTTTACATCTGCACCGACCGTTTTTGATAGACATGATCAGTTGGGAATACCCAGTCCCGAACCCGGATATCTGTGATCATTTCAGTACAAACACCATCTGAGTATGATCAGCACCGACACTGCGGAGTTATCAGTGTTTATTAAGTCATGTGCGCCCATATGAGTGCAGTTCCTCATGCTTTTTTAAAGATTTTTCATGAACACGAAAAACAACAAAAATCTTCTGGGTCGAACTAAACCATTGCTACAATGTTGGCATAACCAAAAACCGCAACTGGTTAAACGCAACGGCGGTATTTGTTCGTTACTGTCTTCCTAATCAATAATTCATGTCCGTATTTACTATCTTTCTGTGCATTGTCAAAAGTGTGTTCTAAATGTGACTATAGAAGTCTTCTGTGTTTATGCTGTCTGTGAAGTATAGACAGATACAAAGACTAGAGTCAAACAAGAATATATTCCACGATCGTTCGTTAATAAGCGAAATGTCAGGGAACATTCAAAAGATAATTATGCTACTCAGTGGTAAGAATGGAAAAAAAAAAAGGAAAAAAAAATCTCTAGCCCCGATGGCAAAACCCGTACGTTATCACCAACTCGTTTAAAACTGCAGCTAAGAATGATAAGCCAGCACGCATATATGACAGGAAATCAAGTCAACTGGGTGCTGAATTTCAGAAAAAGAAAATGACATATAAAGGGGTAAAATAAAGTCGGGGGGGGGGGGGAAGGAGACATGTTTACCCCAGGCTGAAACCAAATATTGATAATCTCTTTCCGCAAAATATCACAAGATTGTGGCGGGGAAGTTTGTCAAAAGAAGCTGATTATATCTTGCGGTACAATGTACTTTCAACTCTTTCGCTAGCTTTCTGTTTTTCTGATCTTACACAACACATGTCTATAAATAACCGGTGCTCACCTGAGCTATGACGTAAAAGGAGGTAAAAAAAAAATGAGAGAGAAGGAGAAAAAAAAAAAAAAAAACCCAACTGGAACTGGAAAGCTAAAGCGGCTGGTCTCCTGCACGTGCAATGAAGAAGCCCCCAGTGCCTAGCGTTAAAACAGGCCGTATGTTTTCTATTAGGCAAGAGGATTAGCTGGGAGGAGGAATGAAAGCTAAAGGGGTGGCCGCTTCTTCCCCCCCCCCCACTCCCCCTCCTCTTTTTTCATCCATTGCCTTTTTTTTTTTGACCTCTTTATCAAAGGAGGTTTAAAAAACCATATAACAAGCTATCTTTCAGGAATTGTGAATTAGAGACGTGCAGTTTTATCTTTTGAGGGAGTATGGGGGGAAGAGAGACCCCCCACCCTCCCACCCCCTTTTTTTTTTCCTTTTTTTAATGTCGGCCTCCTCTTTCTCTTTTCAAAAGGCGCCAGGCCAGTCTTCATTAATCGGGGGTGTGCGCGAGGCAACGGAGGGTAAAGAGTGAAGAGGTGACAAAATGACAAAGGAGCGGGGAGGGAAAAAGGGATGAGGAGGAGAGACGGAAGGGTATGGAGGATGAAAGAACTGAGAAGGGAAACTGCTTGTCGCTGCTCTGCTGGATTGTACTCGATTGCCGCGTTCCTTTCAAGAAGGTGGCATAATTTTTTTTTTTTTAATTGAATGAAGCCGACTGGAAGGGGGGAAAGGACTATGGGAATGATGCATTGTGGTCGATACCTGTGCAAATACCAAAGCTTAATGGCCTGAAAATGTGTTTGCTCTGTTAGAAAACAACGATACAGTATCATTCGATACCATCTTGTTGTGTTCCAAGCCTTAAGAGTGCACGGCGGGCAGTAATTTCATTATGCTCTCCTTCATTTGGTCTAATGCACACGGAAACACTCGTAGGCCGTGTCAAGCTGTTGTACCCAATAGTAATGTGCCCACAAAAGTGAGCATTTTCCCACTGAATCAGGACAGTTTCTGTGTGTTTTCTGCTTCCCTCAACCGGGACGTGCACGTGCGTGTGTGTGTGCGTATGTGTGTATGCGCGAGCGTGCGCGCGCGTTTTGTCTGATGTTTGGCGACAGCTGAAGGGAGCTAGACTGAATTAAAGTGAGACTTTAGGCCCGGATCATGTGTCGAAATGACAAAAGAATGCTATTGTGGTAGGGGGGGGGGGTGAACAGAAGTTGATGAATGTTGACGTTCTGAAGACTCAGAGAAAAGAGAACTATAAGCTTGAAACTCTGAGGCGTCTTGCGGTCTCGGCGTGAGGAAATCTGCCTCGTGAGCCTTCGTGCATAACCTGAGATGACTGGCAGATTGGTTAAAGACAGGTAGGTAGATCAGTCATGCAGGTATGTCAGGTAGACAGGTGACTCCACGGGTATGTAATGAAGGTAGATAGATGACTGTTCCGGCATATTGCCGCTTGGAGAGGGGAATGATACCATGCTACGATCTTTATTATTGTGTTAACCAAAACAAAACGAAACAAAACAAAAAATCGATCTGATGACGGGCATTTCATGTATGTTTACCATCTGGTCGCCATAGTGATGTCCTGAAATGTGTGATAAACAAACGCATGCTCGATGACGTAGCAATAGCGACACAGTACTGGTGTACTTGTGGAGGGGAACAAATTCAAAAGAAGGGGGGTGGGGGAAGGCTGAATGACATGTATCCCCACCCTTCTCCGCTAAAAGCCTTCACCCACAGACAGTGGATTCAGGATTGTTTCTGTCCATCGTGCGATGGTTGACACATTTGGGGGGAGAGGGGTGTGGTACTCTTGCCATTAAATCTAAAATAGCTAAATGCCACATTGTGCCTTGTAAAAACGAGAAACAATACGAGAAAACAATGAGGTGAGTGTGTGTGAGAGCTATTAGAGAGTGCGCGTGAATGTATGCCATCTTGTTACACTGTGAACCTGACAGTCCAAACGAGAACGACGACTTGGAAGAGTGAGTCTATATAGTAAAAGAAGATCACCATGCCAAATAAACTGTAAACATTCGACACATGAATGAATTCGTTATTTCTCTTTGCCAACAATCTAAACCCAGTTAACCCTTCCCCAATCGTATCATCTACATCGTTCATTTATTCTTGCAAACGTTCATCATCAAAATAACAGGACAGAAACAAACACAGCTACCAGTAGAGTTTGTTGTCCCAGCTGCAGCCGGTCAGGAGGAAAATACTCATGTGTCAACACTTACGCTTCTGTCTCTCTATTCCCTCAGTTATACCCCTCAAAATGTTGCTTCATAACAAGTCGGGTGGCTCTACGTCTCATAAAGATTGTCTTTGCTTGCTTTTAAATGTTCTCAAGGATATTGGGGTTAAGACGGCTGTGTACCTTTGTCTGCAAACGACATTTGGGGGAGGAAGAGGCTTTTAAAACATTTCACCCAGAGTAGCAATCCTAAAACAATGTGCTCAAACGTGGAGAATTTCATTTTATTCTAGCGGTTGGTAAAGTTTGCAAAACGACATACAGCGCGATAGTGCATTGTTAGGAGAGTTGTTATTTCGTCAGAAATGACAAATGGTGTCTACAGGAAACCCACTCCTTCAAGACTTCTTAAGTCAGAGATTCATTCGTGGCAAAACCACGATATTTTTCTCAGAACTAGATCTAGATAGAATATACTTAGTTGTTCAGCCGTCCATCTACTGCCCTAAGACCCAAATGTAGATGACGCGTTAGATCGGACCCCTTCAACACTTTCCTCTTTCCTCGGCGGAGGAGATTATTTTACATTCACTTCCACCCTCACACCTTCGTTCTCTCTGCCACCCCCCCCCCCCACCCGCTGTCTTCGTTCCTTCTAAAGCCCCTCCCCCCTCCCCCTTTCAACATAAGCTTTTGAACAGACAAACCAATGAGACGCTACTCAAGCTTGATGCTTACAAAACAACACAGCATGATAGGTAACGGTATACTCAATGCAAACTTAACGATGAAGAGCCGAATCACAAAACGCATGGATAAAAAAAAACAACACAATCATTTCGTAATGTTTACACCTCAAGCTGTACTTACGATTCCGCTGAGATCACCCGCTATTTACCTGTGGCACAAACAGCACACAATAATCCAATACGAAATAGGCACCAGGATAACGGTAAAACATCCACAGCAGCACAGTAATATCCACAGATGAATTGATCAGTAATCCAGCAGGAAATTGGGCAACAGCCACATGCAGGGAGCACAATGTGGCTGACACTTAGAGCAATCTACAGCAACACTCCACAGAAAAAAAAAACGTTTGGCACCCGATTACTTAAGAGCCAAACATCATAGCTACAGATCTGATCTACCCTGGAACATACAACGTACCCAACATCTATTCACCCAATCTCAATAACTCAAATACCTTACTGCTAAAAAATATAGCAACCTGATCATGCCCACTCCCTTTTCTTTACTTTTAAAAAAGTTCCTACTCTATTTCTTCACTTGACTATCGCACTGAATTGACTTCGCCCTTCCTTTAACCTAACGATGAGAGTTTAAGACTAAAAAATTCCACAATCTTTCGGGAGGAAAAAAAAAAGAAGTGTTGGAAACTTACCGGCCATGAGAATTCCTTGACAGGGAAGTAGAAGGTATTCTGCCTGGACGCCTGGACGGGCAAGTCTGAGAGCAAGGCAAAGTCCATAGAGTTGTCGCCAAGGACGGGTGTAGTAAAGTTGGCGAAGGTACATCTTGGACGGGGATTGGTGCTGATGTCCGCCTGGTAGTGCGCCAGGCACACCTTGAAGAACGTCCGGCACGGAGCCGAACAGATGCCGTCCTGGCGGAAACCGTTACAGCATGTGCCGTTGTTCGTTAGTCCCAGGTCATTCCGGAATGATTTGACTTGGAGCTCAAACACCCCAGAAGTCTCTGCCTGTAAAGTGGTACCGACGTTGGGGTGGTTTAGGTTGTTCAAGTCGCGGTGCATCCGTAGTATAAAATTGTGTATCAGGTGATCAGATAAACAACAAACATCAGTGATCCATCGATGGTTGGAGCATCAGCGAATTCGTTGGTGGTGGAGTGGTGGTGATGATGATAATGGCGATGTTGTTATCACAAGGCATGATGCATCAAGTGGTCCGACATCAGTGATAATGATGACAGATGGGACATGGAAGCCGGGTAAGAGAGGGTAGGATAGGTAAGGGTGGGTTGGGGGGAAAGATGAGAAAACAAATGAATTGTTAGTGCATATTTAACTACAAATCATGTACTGTTACTTTCATAGTACAGGCACCTCAGTCATTTATCATTATTGTCGTAGGATCGAATGCCGCTTCTGTCCTTAGAACCTGCCTTCACAAACAATACCAACGCTCACCCAAAAATGTGAATATCAAGCGCTTTCCTGATAAACGATGTAAACCAACAAGAGACATCGTTTACCAGCCCGAACAAAGGCGAAAAGAAGATAATTATTGTTTGCTTATGACTGTAAAATACAAAGGGGGGAAAAAGACATCCATTCCGAGGCAACTGTTTTTCAGTACTTCAAAGTTTACCTCAAACTGTGTCGTTTCGGCGCGGGAAAATTTTGCACAGAACAGTCTGCACCGTAGTAACGGAACCAGATCAGGCTGCAACTAGAGATAAGAACTGTATTTTTATCCTAATAATGTTGACTGCTAGATCTACGTTTGAAATTACGCTTGTTCCAGCAAGCCGTCCTGAATAGCACAGTACTATCTTTTCAAGGATCGTTCCGTGTTCTACATACTCAAATTCGTCCAATCCTTTGACCTAGCACTGGATCACGGAGAGATGATTGAAGAGTCGAATAGTTTCAAACATCCTGATATCAACCAGCGGATCACAATCTGCTTCAAAGTTATTCGTCAAGTAGCCTACATTGACAAAGGGTTCGAGAAACTCAAAATATTGCACTGAACTGAAGTTTTAGATTTCGAGTCTGTGCTAAGGAAACTGTTTGAATACGTTCTAAGTGGTAGCCTATACTTAAGCCGTGTACGACTTTCTCCAGCTTCACTTAATCAGTCCAACTCAAATTTGTCAAGGATACAAATTCTTGTAAATAGCCTGCTTACTGGTTCATGTCTCGCGCTCTTGACATTTCTCTCTCCCTTCAGCACGCCATGTCACTTTTCGCCATTTCAATACTTTTTTATCTTAATCCCTCTCCTCTAAAAACAAAAATGATCGCACAATCAATTGACAGCATCATGCCAGCAGTATGAGTACAGTAATGCTGCTTCTTCAAACGGTTACGTGAGCGAGAGTTAGAAAAGGGGGAAGGGAGGGGGGGGGGGGAGAGAGAGAGAGAGAAGCGCGAATGAAGATCAATATGTGCATAAAAGCATGCACACACGTGCAGCACACTGCACTGCATTCATCAAAATACTTTTTTCTCTTATCTTATGTTTGAACTTTTTTTTCTTTTTTTGCCTACGCCGGTGGAAGGACGCAAAAGGTGGTAGGTTTTTATTACTTGAACTGTACGCGTGCAAAGTTTTACTACGCTCACAACTGGCGCAGACAAATTGTAATGGGTCCCAGGAGTTGGTTCTTGACAACATTATACCTCTAGGCCTAAATCATATACACAACGATGTACTTATCCTAGCGCATAGAAGTTTCAGTTCTTCCAAAAAATCCCGTACGTTTTTACAGTTGTTCAATTTGATCTTCCTTCTGTCGCCCATGTGTTTGTGAAAGCAGGTTTCTTAAAACTAAACATTCAGTAGATAGTGACAGTCTGAATTAGCTAATTACCAGGTGTAGGACTGGCACTAAATACACTGAACTTGACACTTTCTACAACCAGTAACCTGTGTGGCTAACAAGAAGACTGTACTGTCATGTCTTGATGTCATGCATGAGACAATTAAGATTGAAGTTTTAAGTGCTGCATGTCATTAAGCAGGAGTAAATTATTATACGAGAGCCCGAGCACTCTTCAAAACAGTGAGGCGTTAAGACCGCAGGTTCATGCTTAAAAAGTGTTGTGTTGTAGAGCAAGTGCATGGGAAAAGGTAACGCTGAAGTGTGTGTGAGCATTAAGTATACAGTGTAGTTCTTGGTTGCACTCCAACCAGGGGAATGCCAAAGCAACAAACAACAGTAGTAATAAACTAACGCAATACGAGGCCTGTATGTGTAACGCGGTTTATTTGTAAACATAACTGCAATAAAAACTAAGGTGTTCAATAAATTATTATGCGTCCTTATTCTAACACTGAAGATGCAGAATTACGGGAATTGATACACAAGTTGTGCAAGGCCGTGTGCCTAACGTAACGAGCAGGGAGAAAAAAAAAAAAAGCATAAAGTCTTACAGTTTGATGGATGCCTAGCGCAATCCTTAGCAAAACCTGTACCCTACCTGGCCAGGCACGGCCGCTCACTGCTCTACCTTACAGGTAACAGGGGCGAGAGTGAGCACGCACATGCAATGCGGTCGCTAGGGAAGCGCTAAGTTAAAGGATCGAAACTTGGTCACCGAGTATTACAACTGTCACAACACTTATAATAACTTAAATCATATACAACACTTACCTCAGGAAGGCATGTAAGAAAATATAAGGTCCAAAAAACGGCGAAAAGTGCCGTTTTCCGCGGACACATGGCTGTTGTGTTTACTCCACTCTGAATCTTCTGTCGTTCTAGTCCACGTTTCCACACAGCAGTACTACTCTACAACCAACTTCACAGAGTGCTGGGTTGGTTCGCGTCGCTCGCGAGACCTCGCGCGCTGGCCCCGCCTTCTCAGCCGTGACTGACAGCTGCAGCTGAAAAGAAAGAAGAGAAAGGCACCGCCTTTAGTTACTCAGCTAGAACGACAATGGTGCGTGGCACGTGGATTAAAATCTTATAACCTCCGAACACCTACCCTGCCCTTTTCTGTGGCGCGTGCCGACACACACAGGCATTAAAATGTCCCATCCACCTACCCTTCTGTTGTTAGTGCCTCTGTGGACCCTACCTAAATAAACGCAATGTCTTCCCGTTTTCATGTCTAATGCTCGAGGTAAATGAATTTTTCCTACAAATAAAAGAAAGTTTCCTTCTCTTGCGTGTATTGCAAGCTCGCCTTTCAGTCGCCACGCGGCCGCACGGGCGAAGGGAAACAATCCATGAAATATTTGATGTTTTCCGCGCTAACTTTTGATACCGGGACAGTATGCAGTCCCTTGACATTCATCATCAAGCAATGGGTAAACTACACGAAGCAACCGTCATTTTGGGTGGTGTTAAACAATTTACTGGACACTATTTTTGTGTAAAATTTAGTCCCTGTCAACTAGACGTAGTCTACGCTATATTGAGGGCCATCCATAAAGTACCTACGCACCGGTCGTGAGAGGGGTCGGGGGGGGGGGGGGTGGAGGAATCGCCAAAATTGAGCTTTCCTAGTTTATGAATGACCCATTACTGTAAAGGAGTCCAGGAAACGGACTGCTAATTTGTCATCTGTATGATCGACAGTTACACATAATTATTACATGGCTGTAAAAATGAAAGTCTCTCCTCTAGCTCTGCGGTATCGTACAAGTGACATGAACAGATCCTTCACAAGATCCACTTTGTCATCATCAAAATGAGACTACAATTCACTGACAACAACCTATAGTACTGTCAACGGAGGAAAAAGAAGAGGGATGGGGGGGGGGGGTGTATTGCTCGCCGCTTAATCCTAATGCTTCTTTTATTACTGTTATCATTAATATTATTATTTCTACCGAGGTGTCGTTCCATACGCTTTATTATGTACTGAACATCATGGACGGTACAGGTCTAAATCAAATTCAATTCACGTATTATGGCAAACATCTGAATTTTTTAAATAACCGGAATAACCCTGTCACTCTGATTTCTTTCTGCACACTCAGCCGAACAGAGCAATGTACAACAACAATTTTTATCATGAAGTTGACATTTTAGCATATTCGATTGGCAATCCAGCTCAGGTCAAGGTCACACAGTCATTATGCGGGCAATTTGCTCTCTGCCGTAAACACAACATGCCCTAGTTTGTGAGCTTACAATGACAGAAATAACCGCAGCTGAGCAAGTACACCAGTACCAAACTACTGGGTAACAAAACATCTGAGACAAATTCGGCTGGCAATAAAGTGTTTAATTATATCTCTAATTTGTCTTCCACAGACTGCTTCCCATCTTCCCTTTTCTCCCAATCCAAAGATGCTATTTATTTTATTGGTAACAAAATGTTATACGACAATGTTTACCAACTTGACCATCTATCGTAACAAAAAGAGTAAAATATTGCGCTCTCTAAGTATGCACTAAACAGATATCTACAACGTCAACTTGGGCAAAATTCCTGTTCAAAGTTCCCCCATCATGTTTACACAGAAAAGCGTAGAAAGGCTAGGGTAACGTTTAGATCATGGTTAGTCACAGCACACGTTAAGGTTAAGGTTTTTAACTTAAGCTTTGCCAGTGGCAAATAAAAAGTTGGGGCACTATCACAAAAATGAATGAAACAAACCGGGGTGTCACCGTATCAACGAGAAGAACCCGGGGTCCTTTCCGAAAATACCGGTCCTTAGTTTTCAATTGGGAAGGAGTTCCGTACTCGAGCGCCAAAGACCAGAAACTAACTAAAAGAGATGATACATAGCTACCCCGGGGGCTTTCCCTGATATGTCAATCTGACTACTGCCCAGACGGACATCGGCCTACGGCCTCGATGATACAAACTGACTAGACCCTCACGTCGTTACTTATCAATCTGACAATCTGGCAAAGTGGCGCTCGAGTAAGGTGCTCCTCCTTTCAATTGTCTCAAACCAATGATGAATGTAGAGTTACCTGAAGCATGCCCTTTTTAATAGTTATGCAACCCGTTTCCTATGAATGAGCCCATTCATAAACTCCCTGTGGCCACATGCAATTTCGTCAATGGATTAGAGTAGACGTACCAATCAAGGATGGAGATCGGGTACATCCGGGCCACTTAGAAATCTTGCAATGCTTCACAAATTTTCTTTTAGTTTTCTAGTAGTCGAAAGAGTAAAAGGGGGTGGGGTGGGGAGGAGGGGTCTGAGAATAAGACTAGGCTTAAGGTTGGGGATACGGATAGGGACAGGTTTAGAGTTAGGGGTGGGGGTGGTCTTGACTGAACGCCCAGAATGTACGGAACTCTCTCCCACTTCATTACGGCATGGTATGACTTGGACAGACAAAAGATAAGACAAGAGATAGAGAGAAAGAGAGAAGAGAAAGCTGAAATATGTGATGCTACAGAAATGACCTGAACTGCCCTACAGAGAGTACGTAGTTGGATCACTACACATTTACAAATCAACAATGGTCTCAGATCAGGGATAAAAAACAAACTACATTAAAGCTAAAACAAGGTTCTTCACATACGAAATACCCTAATTTGACCCCCTGTCAGCGTTGCCACTTTCCACCAATTATACCATATTATAAAAACCACAACAATAAGAGGGTAATAAGAGCAATAAGTTGAAATAAGACAATGCAAAAAAGAAGGTAATGAGATCCTGTAAGTCTGCAGGGCGGAGAAAGGGGTGTGAGCGAGAGATGGAACCAGAGACTGAACCATGTGTTGGGCGAACTTGTGAGGCAGGAGAGGAAAGGAGAATGTGTTGATCATTTGAGTCTGTGCATGAAGAAATGATTATCAAACATCACGTGAAAAAAATGGGAGAGGAAGTGCGCGAGTGAGTATGAGACAAAGGTATATCTTTTCTTACCTCATAGAAATCTTTGGTAACAGCTCATATTCCTGATAACGACGAAGGCAATTGTTATCATTTCTCCCACTTTGAAAGGTAATAATTTCCCCACTTTGATAAAGAAACTAAAGGAGAGGATCATACAAAACTCCAGCTAGCACATGCAGTGAGTGAAAGTGTAAACTGTTGTCTTGCTCCAAGTTTAATGTCCACGCTTACAGCCTCGGTCTGTTTGCAAACAAATGACAATCTACACGGGCACAAGGCAGTGGTCTCTGTATAAATATATGGGTCAAATACAAATAAACTCATATAAGAACTACTAAAATCACATGCTTCCACCCCCCCCCCCTCACCTCAAATAACACCCTATTACAAGTCTACGAACACTGACTGTCTCGTTTCGTAGGTAATGCCGCAGTCTCACCAAGAAAACTCGTGTGCGAATGTGTCAAATTAAGTCGTGTACGTACGTGTCCACACGCACACGAGCTAGGCACGAGTTTGACACGAGTTGGTGTGTGAGGGCCAAAAACACGTGTCAAAACACGCCTCAGCACGCCTCAGAACGCACGAGCTTCATAATTATCAAAATCGCATGCGAGTTTCCTTGGTGAGACTGCGGCATTAGAACAGACTATGCACGGGTTTGGCATTGAGACTGAACGAACTGGATTGTTGCGTTGGTAAGCTGCATTTATAAGAACAGAGAAATTCGACTGAGGGATATGCAGTACCTTTGCTAATCCACGCTTTGTAAAGACAGATCTAACGGCAGCTCACTCATGCCCATCATCAGAATCATAATGTACACAAGCAAGACTTGACAATTACTGCTCAGCACAGCATCACAATTGATAGCTTTTATCCCCGCAAAGCATTTCTCAACATCTGAATCTGTGAAGCAAACTTGTGAAGCAATGCAGATTGCTTTCAACGTTAGTTAAAAACAATTGTTCCGTAGACTATGAACAATACCATTATGATAAAACAAACGATATCCAATTCAACCATTGGTTTTATGTCCCAAGAAAATGGTCCACAAACCAACACAACCAGACTGTGATTAAAAGTCGTAAGTAAAAGTCCAACGTTATCCTTATCACAGTGACGTCATTTATTTCACGAGAAACCATTCAGCATATCTGCGGTGGCGGTTGCTTGTGGTTTCTTAAGAAAAAAAAATAGCGGCTGTTTCTCTGAGAATTCTACAGCGTCTGCCAGTGCTATTAAAGTCGATAAAGTTCAATTTCAAGTGTGTTTCAGAATGTCTAAAATATGGAAATACATCATTCACAAAAAACAGGATAAAGTGAAAATAGAAGGTATTGTAGTTCACCGTAACTACCACTAGAAATGTCTGTTGCACTTTGAAAATTTAAGTATTTATAAATCAGTTTCTTTAGCCGAGTGCTCCACGTGGCGCGGTCTCTAACTGAATGACAGGAGAGAATATTCAAGATGTACCTCTGTAACTGTCCCGGTTGCCTCTTTCACAATTATACAACCGACCAATGGATGGAAAACGCAACAGGTGATTGATGACGAAAAAAGATGAATAGACTGAGCTGCCCCTACCCCACATAGACTTTTATCTGTAACCTCTGTCACCTCAAATCTGGCCCACCCCATGCTCCCTCCACCACCCTGCTTTCATTCATTCAAAAATCAAACCCACTTTCTGTTCTTACTCCTGGGGTCTCGTGGCTTCATTATTTCAGGTTTTGAATACTACATGCAGCAGGTGGTTGCTCTCCATATCGCACGACCTATATACCCCCACCCCCCCCCCCTCCCTTACATATCACCCACTTTCCCGGCCTACCTGTTGATGCGACAAATAAAGGACAGACTACCAGCTTGAACATCTCAGCCACCATCAGTCTTTAATCACCGACCTGCATTGTCTCACTGACTGTAATCTTAGGAAACTGCCATCTTTCCCCCACATTTTGACCTTTTTTGGATCTCTCTTCATCTCCCCTCCTTTCTTCCAAGGAAAAAAGGGTACAGACCCACCCCTAAACCACGTTGAACGCTGAATGAAAACAACAAGTTCAGAAAAAGCCGGGAGGTTGAGAATTTGCAATTGTGCAATTTCTGTTGTAAAAAGCTCGGGGGGGGGGGTGGGGGTGGCAAGGAGTCGCCAAATACGCGCCCTCCCCGCTGCGCTCCATTGCATTTTTACGTCTGAGTATTCAAGTGTTCTACATGTAATAGTTATCTCGGGAACCGTAACATCTTTACGCAAACCAGAGACATAGAAAAGCTCCTCTATGGTCTCTGCTCAAAACCCCGTATCTTTTTCTTCCCCCTTGAAACGAAAGCATGAGAAGATGAAGATGAAGATATTCAGAGGGAGCAACCTGTTACACAACATTCGCCAACAACGAATGAAGTTTGCGGTCTCACCAGATCGCAAAATGCCGTCTTTTCGCTATGCACGATGGTACAAAACCACCTAAACATTATTTTTGGCTGAATTTCTGGGGACTTCACTATTCCATCAAAGAAAACCGAATCTTGGAAACGTGTTCTGTATAGATATCATTATTAGGACGTTTTCATAAAAGCACATATCTGTATAATGTACGGAAAATGACTGCATCATTTGCGTAAAATAATAATGGAGATCATTTATATAGCGCCTAATCCAAACGAGTTCGCTCAAAGCGTAAAATACCGCGATCATTATTGGACTATAACCAATGGAGTGACACAAGAAAGTAATGGTAACTGTATGTTGATTAGATAGTTTGAATATCGTGCATCGGGAATGCTGGTGGTCACCACTGAAAGAATGGCACGAACAGGGAAAGAGAGCTTCAAAGTTGGAGTGTACGATATTCCAAAGTCTGGAATTCGGAGTGGCGAAAATATATGCATAATAAATATATATTTTTAAAAAAATCGTATCCCCTCAAACGTCATTTTTTTAATCCGGGATCGGGGCTCAAAGGTGTTTCCACAAAATAAATTGTTTCCCAATCCAGATTTAACTTCCAGACTCGTACAGTCTTGCCCTGCAAGTTTTGTCTGGAACTTTCATTTGAACACTTGAATGACAAAATCTAAACTATGGATGTGGTCACGAGAGAGAGAGAGAGAGAGAGAGAGAGAGAGAGAGAGAGAGAGAGAGAGAGAGAAGACATTTCCAACCATCTTCCATTGTACAAAACAATTTACATCTCGACGTTTAAAATTTCCTTTTTTTCTCACCTCCTCTTTTATTTTTTTCATCCTCTTATTACTTACAAGGGCAGATGGCTGGGCTTCCTGTGGTTAAAATGTACCCCCCCCCCTTCCCCGTACCCTAATTTAAGAAATCGTTACAACCCTAAAACTACAAATTTTAATACAATTGATAGAAATGAAAGAAGAAATGGCGCCAACTTAACTAGGCAGTTCCGTAAACCCCATCTCTAGACTAACAAGTTGAGTGTTGACAAAACTAAAGAAAACGAGGTTCAATGTCCTATGTAAGACTATAAAAGCTCACAATGACACAATTGTCTACGTCCTCATTTCTTGAGGGAGTAAAACCAAAATGAAAGGGTTTTTCACAGCTAGCATCAAGCACCCTAGCCCTTTTTTTTCAAGATTCTGAAGAACAAACCTGTCGCGTTTCATTTGAGCGACCCTATAGGCCTACAAAAGCTCGACATTATAAAGCAAAGATCGGTGTAAAGAGACGATTAAATCATAGAGCAGTAATCTCTACACCATTGCCGGCCGATCTAGACAACTTTTCATTATTCACTTGTGTTTTTCAATATGGTGGCAGGGGCAGATCCGAGATAGGCTTCTGTCACAGACAGTCTCCTCGCTTCTGTCTTCACAGAGACAAGACTGATCATCGAATGAATTATGTGACAAGAGGAAGAATAACTAGAAGGGGTGCAAAGAATGAAAGAAAGAAAGAAAAAAAAAGAATGAAAGACTGAAAAATACGGGAAGAATGAGGAAGGAAAAGGTCAGAAGGGGATTCCCTTCAAACCCTGCATAATTTATTTCTTTTTTTAACAGTTGTTTGTTCTTTCTCCCTATTTTTTTTTCCACCGAGGTTCCGACACTGCAGTCTCTATTGAATGCCCCGATAATACAAGGTTAGGTAGAGGTAGGAGCCGGGCGAATCCTCAATTTGATTTTGGGTTTCAGCTGCCGCGCACCTGCCGCTTGTACACCTTTGTGATTCTGTGTCGCATGCGCCCCCTGACCCCTCCCCCATATCCTACAAATTTTACAACTTCAGTGTTTGAGTCTGAGTGTGCGCGTGGTCGGGTCTGTGTGTGTGTGTGTACGGATTTTTTTTTAACCCCCCACACTTCAGGTACTGGCTGGATCATGTGACCAGGTAGTGCCCAAATATGGGAGCCGTTGTCGCGTGCCACCTTGCATCGCCTCGCGACCTGTAGAGGGTTTCGGTCGGTCGCCGTTCCTTGTCTGAAGGACCACCTGTCCACTGCGCCTGTACCGCAATGTATTTTCATACCCTCAGCCTTTTTTTTTTTTTCTCTCTCTCCTTTTCAAAATCGGCACCTGTTTCAGTGTATTTTCCAGCCGCCTTTTTTATTAACGGGTTCAAGTACAGCTCTGGGGGGCTATCATTATATCCCGCCATTCTACTGCAGTCTCAACTTTCTTTATTCTCAAATCTTCGACTGTCATCACTTTTCTGCTTGCTCTTTTCGCCAGGACACAATCTCATAAAACGACCGGATTTTCCAAGCTGACATTAGTTTCTCATGATCAGTTTTTCCCCTGCATCATTCGTGCAGCTCTTTCATTCTTTTGTGCCAAGGTGAGACGACAAAAACAGGAGGACAATAACTTCGGCTTCGAGAAAGCTTTTGATTGCTGCAAGCGAAAAACAAAAAATTAGCGTTATAATCTTCCATCCCTTTATTGAAAACTAATTTCCTTTTCGCCCGCTCCTCCCAACCCCAACCCCGTCCAAAATAGCACTACTTAAACTGCAGCGCACTGCTGGTGTGTTTGCGTTAGTGTACGTACAGTTTAGTTTCTTTCTCTTCTTTTCTTTAAATGTACTTAATTTTATAATTAATTTGAAGATGTTGCTACTGCGTTAGACTCTGAGATTTCAGGTCCAAATGCAGTTCAAAATTGAAAAAGGCATTATTATATCTGTCATAAATGTTTTAATTCGTCCGTATTTCAATTCGTACAGAGGAAATAACTATGATCATCATATTATTTATTATTAATACTTTTCTGTCATCTTTCCCACCCTAATTGGACGCCACACAAAGAATGTTAATATGTCTACAGACAGAGCAAAGGCAAAGCCAATAAACACTTGAGCATCACTGAAATGCCGCGCCTTCACTTGCCTGAAATTTATGGTAATAATTGTGTTTATCAATAAAGAATGCATTATAAAGCCCATTGATGCATGGAACAAAAAATTAAATCAAGCTCCTTCTAACTATACTGCATATTCAGCCCTTTACTGGTCACCTCTGAAAAGACATTTCTTTGTATCGTTATCAAAGAAGAACAGGGAGTTTCTTGTTTTGTTGCATCTGATCGCAGCCGTGTTTTTCCTATTGACCACTCCCTAAAGGAACCAGACAGGGCGTTGGTAACCATTCAGCAAAAGAAACCGCAAGTATGTCGTACTGGGCACAAAGTTAATACATGTACCAAGCGGCGTGAGGTGTAGACAGCTTTTGGGTGTGCTCTGGTGAGTGGGGGAAGTGGGGGGGGGGGGGGAGACAAGATGACCTGGGTAATGACAAGAATTAACCTGCAGCAATTAGTCAGCGAGGTGTCTGAAACGACAAAGAGACAAAGTGACGGGCAGATGCATTCGTGGCTGGACATACAGTAAAATATAAACGGGCAGACAGAAAAATACAAGCACCGCTCGATGTACTGACTACCTGGTTCAAATACAAACAATGCGCTCACAATGACTTGCAAGAGAACATAACTTATATTCTTACACAAATAGACCACACAGCAATAACGTCACTTATGACGCAGTAGTGGCGAGGTACGGTACCGCACCGGACCTTGTAGTTTGAGAGTCAATATTGACACCAAGCAATAATGTCCGTCTTGGAGATGCCCGTACAATGAGTCCAGGTCATGAATGCGCAGTGAAAGAACTGTATCGAACACTGAGATGAAAGCAGGAACAGTAGTGAGGATTGGAATCATCGTGTAACTGTAAGTGGCCGGTCGGGAATGGGAGGGAAGGAGAGAATAGGGTAGGGTGACGAAAAAAGTGGGGGGGGGGGTGGATGCTGAGGCGCAGAATTTCAGAGAATACTGAAATGCAAAATAATGCAGGTGGAAGCGATGCTAAAGAAGAATTGGCTGGGCTGGATTTTCTCCTCCTGGTCGCTCCCCTGGTCACTCCGTGCACACACAAATAAACACATTAACTCAACAAGAGATTGAGTTGAAGAGGGAAAAGAGGAATCGGCAAAAGATCCGAGTCGATATCGACAATGAAACTGGGATGGGTAGATTGAAAAGGGGAAGAGAGGAATGGGTGGATTGGAAGAAAGACAGGCAGCAGGTGAAAATTGCTCAGAAGTGATCAAAGACAACACATTAATTTTATTTCAAAAATGAATAAAAACCCGATTCTGGAATTGTGAAAACAAACAAACAGCAAACAAACAAAACTGCCAGGTACGGGTTTAATGAAAAATCACTGATACCCAATTACTTATTGTAAGTATGGCATTAATCCTATTTTCCCACTGTCTTTGACAAGATCTTACATCAAGCAAAGACGTGATGAATTTTGAAAGTATACTGCACCTACTGCAATACTTATTTGCTTTATAAACTTTATCTCTCATGATAAGTACTGGCATTTATTCTCGTGTGTTTTAACAGGAAGATACAGTATCTATCACTACAAGTTACTCGAGTGGAGGAGAAAAACATAGTGAGATGAACACACAACACATTACTGCACTGAATGAGGAAAAGATAGTGAAAGGGAAGGGGAGGAGATAGCAGAGCAGGGACATAAAAATAAGAATAAATAAACAAAATATCAAGATATAAATATCTTCTTCCTATAATGTATTCATGTCACATGAACACTCAAATCATTTCAATAGCAATACTGTCAAAGCTGAATCAGTGGTGAGTTTTCAGCACGGTAACGCTGATTGGGTAGGTTCAAATATTGACCCTGTGTCGTGACAAGTAATCATAAGGATTAGCATTGTGATACCAGCAGGCTCTGATGTTGCTGTTGTTGGGCGTTAATGTTGTTGGCGGTAGGTGTTGTGAGACCAGCTAACGCGGTAACCGCTGGTCATTGTCAGGCGTGGCTCCGTGAGGCCGAGTCGTGAGAACCGCCCAGAATTGACACAGGTGCTCTGTTAGCGCTACAAGGACTTGCATAAATCACTCAGGGAAGTTAATTGAATGCAAATACTGGAGCTCAAAAAATGGACAGCTTTACGATGGGCTATCAACTGAGGGAAAAGGCTGGCTTTTTACAATGCTACGTTATGTTTAATCTGTGCTAAATCTTTCCCCTGCAACCATCTATCACATAAAAGCATTACGACCTTAAAAAACAAAATACATGAATGTATTTCTTGCAGTTTCTATTGTAACAGGTTATCGACACGAGAATAGGCTCTCCCTGAAAACGTGTTACATGCAATTGTAAACATCACACATGGAAAAGAACCAGAAGGTCTAGTCTTTGCTTAGCTTTTTAATATTATTACTATTATTAATATTATTTAATACAGATTTACTCAGTGAAGGTTATGTGTACAATATGTTGTTTCAACTTCAAAGTCCGAAATTTAGAGATAACTGCCTATCCCACATCTCTTTCTCCCACCCCACCACCCCTATCCTTACCTTCCCCAGCTTTATGTCACATTGTGCTTTCGCTAAACTGTGTTTTTGCCACCTAGTACTTTCACCGCCGTGTAGTTCCGCCGATTTATGCGTTCACCGCTTCGTATTATTGCCGAGTTGTGCTCTAAGCTTTGCCTTTCCATTGCAAATGTCAAGACGGTGGTAATGTTTGGCAGTGCGTTCTGTTGTGCTCTCCCCAACATTTTTTAAAAGGAAAAAACAAATAATGAAAAAAATAATTTGCATGTACAAGTTTATCCCAGCCTGTTTATCTTGCAGATATAATGATAAAAAAAAACTGTGTGCCATCGTATGCAACAGTGTCTGGACGCTGTCAATGAATATTGTATGAAACGAAAAGTACATTTTTCAAAATGTCCTGCAATGAAGGTATCATTTACATATGGCGTTATCATCTATCATGTTCAGTTTTGTTATAACACAATTATGCCGAGAATGACACATTAAGGGACACACATTTCCTTTATTTTCATTTAAATATAAGATCAGGATGACTATAGCAAATAGTTTTGACATACTCTCTTAACAGAGCATAATTATCTACGCACGGTTCATCGAAGATGCGCTATGAACTTTTTTACACTGCTCTCGCAAGGAAATCCATGACCTCCCTGTCCTGACTGCACGATTCTAATCACATAATTTTCAACTCAGCACAGGGAGAAGAGTTCTTTCTGTTAAGGCTTGTATATCAACCCGGTGTAAAGCTCTAATGCTCTAGGTGGCTGATGACAAGGTTATGTTCCTAAAAGAGAATTTGATCGGTGAAAACTTGAGGGGAGAGTGCGTGAGAGAATGTGAGGTAGGCAGATGACAAGAGCATAAAAAAAACCCGATATTATAAGGTGTGGGAGTGAACACTATGCGGAGACATATTCAGCTTTCATAATACATCTGGCTATGTACGTTAAAATTTCTTCATTCACATGCTTTACTGTATTCAATTTTCGAAAAATACATTTTCAAAATTTAAACTTTAAAAAAAAAAAAAAATCTGTGCTCTCCTTGATGTCAAAAGCTGAACAGTTCTATTTACGATCGCTGCAACACCCTTTAATATGTTAAAATCCAAGGACGGGACAAGAATCGAAACTTGCTTGTATCAAAGTATACATCACCGGAAATCTCGTGATATTAGCTCTTCACACTCTTATTGGACTTTGCTGCTGCGTTTTCATTCCAAAAAAAAAAAAAAAATCATCCAAGTTCGCCAAAAGTTCACTGCCACCCCAGCCATCACCAGACAGACTAATGGCAGCTTTCTGTGGCTGTGAAAAATGGTGAGCAAACATGGATGTTCATATCAGGGCAATGCGGGAACAAAGGCAGCGTAGGTCTGAGCTTCTCTGAGCAAACAGTCAGAGGGTCGTTCTTGTGATCTGTGATCTTTAATTCACCCCGGCTTCAGCCTTGAAAGACTACTGATTTGAAACGTGCAAAATCCAGCATGATGAAGTATGATGAAGTAGACGTCGACAGCTTGGAATACAGTATGGACATCGACAATTTCAGGATTGATTTTTAAGAAGTCTTTAAGCATGGGGACCTATTCCTTGGTCGAATCCTCCTGTCTTTTTTGGCTCTGATTCTGATCACAATCTCGTATGCAATAAATTTGGATGTTTCCTAGGTGGTGATTTTCTCTCTCTTTCTCTATTTCTCTCTCCAGCCTCTAACAATAAATAAATTGATATTTTCAGAACTTCTCACTTTCTCATCCAATTTCTTCGAACAGGCGTTGAAACATACCAAGGAGGTAGATACTGATTTAAGACCGGATCAACATTTGAATCGAAAAACCTTTTCATTGACTGGAAAAAAATCCCCTAGACTATGATAACATAATTTGTGAATAATACTAGGCCCCTTGCAGTTCAAATGGTCCCGCCTCACCATATTAAAAAAAAAACGAACAAGAAAAGAAATTGCCGATAATATCAACAATAAAAAGTAAAGAGTGATGAGGAAAGAAAAAGGCTGCAATACTAATTTCATTTGAACTATTCACAATTAAAGCAAAAAGGTCGTTCAGCGAACACCCCCAACTCTTTTGTCTCTCTCCCCTTTTCATTCTCTTCTTTTCGAAATATTAATCGCTTTAAAAAACTCTCTTGAAAGGTTCAAATCCTGCACAAGTACTTTGAGCACTATATTATGTTGAAAGACAAGGCCAGGCATTCTTTAGACGTCAACATGAAACAATACTGAACAGTATCCGGCATGCAATTTCCCATCAGGGCCACAAAAAATGAAACAATAAGGGAGAGCAAATAGTTGAATCAACAAACAGAGGGTCCCGACAATGCAGGACTAAAGAGCTGCTGGGTGCCTGCGTGTGTGGACACCTGAGCTTGAAAGCGCCGCTCATTTTGTTAATTATTATACCACGTTCACATACTGGTCCCCCTCTCATCTGATGACCTTGGTCCCGGGAGTAGCATACACAACAACGTGAGCACATGAGCGCACACTCTCGCACGCGCAAAATTCACCCATGCACAGCGGCGGAGGGTCAGGGAGGTGGAGTGCGTGAGAAAGAACAGTTTTGTTTTTTGGCATTATTCCTTTCGAAATTTTGGGAAGACTGTAGCAGTGATCAAACGACTTTAGGCATAAAAACGATGGGGAAAAAAAAAGAAACTGTGATTCCAAAAAGATTTCTCCATACAGATACAGTTTCATTTTATCTTCAAATGCTGCTGACAACAAGACAAAAAGCCCACAAACATATTTATACCGTGCATAGAATAAAAACGTTTTCAAATCTGATAAATTCGCAGTTTTACTCTATAATAACAAAAACGAAGCTTGGCAACCGGGGAAGGAGGAGGAGAATAAGAGAAGAGGGAAGGAACAACGATCGGACAGAAAGAATGAAAATACAGAATACTACGTCTCCTGGGCAGTGAGACAGCAAAGTTTTCGTCACCGGTGACTGCCATAGTTCTGATACCCTCATCTAGTGCCGCCTCTGCATGCAAAAATACCAATGAATACACGATGAAAATTGAAAAGAGACTCAGTGATACCCTGTCCAAAAAAATTCAATTATCATAATTATTGGTACCATTGCTCGCGTTTACGAACTCAGTTCATTTGAAGTGATGTTTTATTAATATGGCATCGCTACTCAATACCAGCGTCGGCGACAGCAAATCTCAGACAGCTGTCACTTAGCAAAGGTCATGACCCATAAAACAATGCCAACCAAACTTGTTTGCAAGTTTAAATTTGAATTTTATTTCGGATTTGACATAAATTTGCAGTGCACTAGACAAGTTTTTTTGTTGAAGCTACGAGGAAAATTGAAGGAATCACTATCATTCTGAAACTGATATAAATGATATATTGTTTGTTGTTGATGCTGTTATTATTATTATTATTTTCATTATCTGTGAGGGCAAATTATCCAAATAAATAAATAGATTAATTAGTAAATAAATAAATAAATAAATCAATCAAAATAATAAAATTTCCCAGTGTCCAAAAACTTCCACTCCCTTTGTTGTTTACATACAGGTAACACTTTCAGTCTCTCTTTCTTTTCGTTTGAAAATCTGAGTTTTATCTGACTCAATTTGAATTATCTTGATTTGTCTGTGTGAAAAATCTGGTTTTCTAATTCTCAAATTTTTATTTATATCGTGACATAAAGTACATTCTGTCTATTACATCTCTGATTAATTAACTCATCGGAATATCATTAATTTTCCCATTTATCTCTATCTTCAATATCCCTGGTCTAACTGAGCCTTTTTTTTTTTTTTTAAAATCTTGTATTTCCCACAGCCTGTCCTCTTATCAACGTGAGAACGATGCACTCCTATTGCACTTATCATTGTGAAATTGGCGCCTTGGCTGGAGTATGATCACCGCTCAAAGTGCTAACGAAGTGGTGGACTTCAGTTGTGTTTCCATTTGTCCCTCACCCTGGGAATTTCACGCCTCCTGGATCACTTGGCCACGGCAAGAACTGAACTCCGACCATTCCCTTTTGTCCACAGGTGCAAAAATAACGCTCGTTTTCAGTTAATACCCGGGAATAATTGACCTCTGAGAATCTGAAGTGGCTAAAGGGGCTAACTCACTTGCGTCATGAGGGTGGGATGGAGAGACATCATACGTCAACATGTACAGCTGTGACGCTCTTTGAGGGGTTCTAGAAGAGACCCCACAGGCAATACAGAGTCATGATTTATTAAATCACACAATGGAAAACGTGTGTCGACACTTCATCTGTTGTCACATTTTTGGAGTATTGGTATGCGTCACTGTGTAACGTAACAAATTAAAATGACTAATTCTTCAAATCACACCTGTGTGAATAAGGGGAACAACAGCAGTTTCGAGGTCACTGTATGTAAGGGCTTCACTGAGACTGATGCGACAGGAGAACTGATTAACTGCTAATTAAAACAAATATAATACTAAATTAAAATTTTAAAAAGTCAATAAATTCTTCGGCATAATATCAAACATCATTTACATATTTCTTATGCATCTTGTACATTGGACAAACATCTCATGAGAAGCTATTTCAGTCTCATTTTTGCACCCAGTCGTATAATTTCGTAATTCATTCAGCCTGGACACAAAAAAAAAAAAAGGGCACAAAAACCTTAAGCATTTTCAGAGAAAAAGGGAGCATCACTCGATGTACACGCCCATTTCGCCATGATGTGTCAGTACTACAGAGGACTCTCTCGCATGTCACCGCAGAGTTCTTTTGGACTATGCTGATTCATTTATTTATGTAGCTAAACTCTACTTCAATCATGTTCAAGACCCTTGAAAATATACCTGATTATCGCATATGGCGAACGGGCGCAATGGAAATGGAAAAATCCTCTCTATCATTATATTATTGGGCTTTAACTCAAAACGGTTCTTTCTTCACCCCCACAGCAATTCCCTCTAAAGAAATATTGAATGTTACCGCAAAACACCCCAAATAAATGTATTGAACATAAAGGAGTTTAAGCAAAACACGACTGTAAAGTAGGGCACTATTCAAAGTTACTCACTGGAACCCTTCCTTGCCCCGTTACTCCTCCTAGCAATGTAGACAGCTTGACTATAACAAAACAGTTTCCACCTCCCTATAAGATGGAACAAAGCAATTTGTAAATTGTATTAGACAAATTTGTTGAACATTCCCATAAAGCCAGCCTGGCACCAACTCGGGCCCATCTCAGCCTCATTGGCCAATAGAACATCTGCGGTCTGACACACATCCACAAGAAAAACCCTAAATATGGCATGTAATTTACAGGGAAATGTTCAATGACCCAGAAACACCTCACGTCAGGAGGCAAACGCCAAGTTTATCTAGGATATGGCAACAGGTTTTTGTTTGTGTTTGGTTTTAATGTTCTCTTTTTTACTCCGCAAACCCGATCGACATCAGTTTACTCAGTTTTTTCTTTTTATACACTGGCAAGTGATGGAACCAAGATCCAAAACGAATGAACAACAACAATAAAGGTGCATTTCAGATTATTATAACCTGAAAATTCTGCTTTCAAATAAATGCACCTCACTGCAAAGATTACGAACAAAACATTATAGCTAGTTGTCTTCAGTTGGTGGCGGTGCCAGGCTCTTTCCAAGGCGAGACATTCAACGAATTGTCTGCGACGGCTGGTTTGAAATGGTAATTACACTGTACCTCAAACAGGTGACAAATGGTTTTAGAAGGAAACCGCTCCAGAACAGTGTCATTGCAGTGTCTTCCCCCACAAATAGAAAGCCGTTACAAAATAATGTTGTCAAGAAGAGAAGAACTCAACAATTTCTGGGCATCTGTTCAAGGCGCAGGTTCCAACAATTATTTGATAAACGCGAGGCAGACTGTCTTTGCTCAGCCCAACTTCAATAGTTATCCAACTGTCATCGAAACAAGTCTAAATCATACCTCCTCCACCCCCCCCCCTCCCCTCGGCCCCCCTTTCAGATCTCCAACTCATCATCTGGCCCGGTTTGCCCTCCGGTCGTTCTGAGATAGCAGGATCCGAACCTGTTGCCCATGAAAACAACAGCTGCACTGCGTCATGTTGCACTCTAGCTCTCGCTCCCCAGCCGTTCACAAGGACGTGAGAGAGGAGCATAATTTTATTGTAATTGTTGCTATCTCTTCAAACCTTGTCAACATGGCGGCTATTATTATCCAGGCTCCCCCCGGTGGGTGATTCAGCATTACAACGTAACATTTTGTAAAAAGACGGGCGGTTACAATCGATTCCAAAATTTTGAATTTTTCAGTGTAAGAATCGACGCCATGAATTTTGGAAGTATGACATTATAACAATTAGCAAAACAATGTGATATTTTCTAGGCAGCGTTTATAATTATATTCAAGTATCCATTCGAATACTTTGTTTATCAATGTGTATTTATGACATAAATATCCGTGCACACCACTGGTCTACATTTTAAAAATTTTATTAACAGTTTGTTTTTTTTTTCGCTCATTTACAAATCGTGAATTATATAGTATCAATTTACACCATCCTTGTGTGTAAGTAGCTCTTAGACCGTATGATGTCATGAATAAAGGAGAGAAGTGTTTTAAAGCAGGAATAAAGTACTGGATGGGTGAGGGAACTGAATGACAGACAACATGTAGATAGGTTACAAAGGTTGGTATTGATCAAGACAAGCATTTAGAAATACAACAACAAATCAACAGACGGACATTAAACGGCCACAGGTTCAAATAGACAAATAAGATCAAATTTTTGCCCGTGCAAAATTGAAATTAAAATTAATAGATTAAAATCTATCCCTATCACACCCCATCCCCCCCATATCACCAACGATAATTTATAATTCATTATTAAATAAATATTATATAATATATAGTCAAATCTATTATATATTTCAGTAACTTGCAACCCTTGGCATGACTAACTGACCAAACTATACACTCTTCAGGCCTTAAATTTGGCAGGAAGGTGGCAACTGAGATAAGGAAGATGATGGCTATGATTAAAAGTTGTTTACTTCAAGCGTGTATTTTTAAAAAAATTAACAATTTTTATTGCTATGTAACACCTGTATTTTTGCATGTTTGTTTCGTAATATTATATAGTACCGTGCATGTCATAAAAAGTAACCGTATCAATCGTTCAGTTTGGTGCGTAGTGTTCTGGTGTGCACGAGTTCTGAAGCAAGACTGTAGTTTATTGTAATTATGAGAGGGGGGGGGGGGAGAGAGAGAGAGAGAGAGAGAGAGAGAGAGAGACAGAGAGAGAGAGAGAGAGAGAGAGAGAGAGAGAGAGAGAGAGACAGAGAGAGAGAGAGAGAGAGAGAGAGGAGCACAATCATGATTGTTTATTCCGGGCAATGCCCGGTAGGTCATCTAGTAATATTATAATACTTTAGAATACATGTTGTGAGTTGTGAACTGCGCCTAACAGGCTGCGTTACAATTTGCTGAGAGATAGAGAGAGTGAGAGAAAGAGTGTGAGAGAAAGAAAGAGAGAGTGAGAGAGATGCAAATCGAGAGAACAAGATTTTCTGTAAAGCGCCTAGAGCAAACTCGTTTGGATGAGGCGCTATATAAATGATCTTCATTATTATTATCATTATTATTATCTATCAAAATATGTCAATAGGAAGACCGACATCTTTCACTGACGCACCGCGTAACTTTGTCTTTCAGTAAGAAGACTTGAAAAGCCCCACTGAACAACCTGACGTACATCGTCGGTTCACTGAACAACCTGACGTACATCGTCGGTTCACTGAACAACCTGACGTACATCGTCGGTTCACTGAACAACCTGAAGTACATCGTCGGTTCACTGAACAACCTGACGTACATCGTCGGTTCACTGAACAACCTGACGTACATCGTCGGTTCACTGAACAACCTGACGTACATCGTCGGTTCACTGAACAACCTGAACTACATCGTCGGTTCACTGAACAACCTGAACTACATCGTCGGTTCACTGAACAACCTGAACTACATCGTCGGTTCACTGAACAACCTGAACTACATCGTCGGTTCACTGAACAACCTGAACTACATCGTCGGTTCACTGAACAACCTGAACTACATCGTCGGTTCACTGAACAACCTGAACTACATCGTCGGTTCACTGAACAACCTGAACTACATCGTCGGTTCACTGAACAACCTGACGTACATCGTCGGTTCACTGAACAACCTGACGTACATCGTCGGTTCACTGAACAACCTGACGTACATCGTCGGTTCACTGAACAACCTGACGTACATCGTCGGTTCACTGAACAACCTGACGTACATCGTCGGTTCACTGAACAACCCGACGTACATCGTCGGTTCACTGAACAACCTGACGTACATCGTCGGTTCACTGAACAACCTGAACTACATCGTCGGTTCACTGAACAACCTGACGTACATCGTCGGTTCACTGAACAACCTGACGTACATCGTCGGTTCACTAACAATTAAAAAAAAACAACAACAAAAACACCAGCACAAAGACACTCTCATACCTGCAAAATGAACCTGTGCACCGACGGTTATCATGAATCATCGTTTGCCCTGCCCTGTTCTTGAAGTTCATAATGTCCTCCGGTTATGCTCTGAGATTGCCAAGTGTAATGATGCAAGTCGAAACAAAATTACCTTCTGGAACACCTTGCTTCAGAAGGTAATTGTGTTTCGACTTATAAGTACACACTTCAGACCATTTGGACATGAACAAAAAAAAATAGGGCTAAACTGAAAACAAGAAAATCTGCACAGGGCAGGAAGAGAAAAGACCATGCATTAGGCACAAATCAAAGTGATTTTCCGCGCCGGTGCCTTTAATCCTCCATTGCAATCGTCATTTCTGCCATTGTCCTACATCTGAATAATTTATTCTCTTCCCGATGAAAGTTGATAAAAGTTCCCTTTTGACGGGCGAATTTCCTCATTCCCTCTCTCATACATAAAATATTCACAAATGCACACACACACACATATAACATGTGCTTGCGCGCGCAAACACACAATTAAAGGATATAGATAAGTGTTCCCCAACTGAAAAGATATTATCTGGCGGGGTTATTCCAAACAGCAATTGCAGTGATGCAAATCTCGAAAACAAGGAAGACGTGGACCATTGTTCAAAGCTTTTTTTTTTTTTTTTTGTTACCTTTTCTTTGCACTTCAGCAAAGTGTGTATGTGGGGGGCGGGGGAGAAATAAAGGAGGCAGTGACTGATGCAGGTTTCCAATAGGGCGGAGAGTGAATGGAGAGGTAGTGTTTCATAGCACTGACACTGACGAAATAATTCATCTATCCCAGTGGAGAATAATGTTAAAGAAAAGAAACAACGAGGAGGAGGCTGTTGAGCAGTGGATAATAGCACGGGGACAGATGCAGCGCAAACTGAAGTGGGAGCCTCAGGAAAGGTGTAATGCTCCAGCCACGCCCCTGAGAAAGGGTTACACAAGATGAAAGAGTCTGGGAAAACACGGCATTATTTCGCCCATTTCCAAATTTGCAGCAGTAAAAAATGCATGTTGTGTGTGTTATGATGGGAGGCATAGTGCATATTCGAAATTACAGATGGCTTGTAGCAACAGGTCGCCCATTATTGGACAGTCTGCGACCCAACGTAACTTTGGCGACACGGACATGACTTAAAATAATCGCGGAACCATCCTTTTCTCGAAAGTTACTTTCGGTTGCAAGAGGGTCAGCCTGACATAAGCATTTCTTGTGAAGTCAAGAACCAAATCTGGACATACATTATTATACTCTCCTCGCGCAGGCAGGCAGCCTGACTGACTGACAGACAGACAGACAGACAGACAGGCAGGCAGGCAGGCAGGCAGGCGGACGGCATAGATAGAAGAAGAAACGTGTTCTTTTCAAATACTCTCAACCCTTAATTAATGTTTGTTTATCAATGCAAAACCTTCACACTACGAAGCCTACAGATGCATTATGTATGTACGTAATGGTAGCACGAACTTCATAATTGTGTTACTGATTCCAAGCTACTGACCCCAGGATTTCCAAGCTGAATAGCTGGTACTCAGCAGTGTCATGTTTGCTACCGGGACTTCAGTTTCTTTTGTCAATCAATTTATTAATTGTTGGTCAGAGTCCATGGTTCGCGTTGTGTCGGAGCTGGGGTCCTGTCCCTGGCCAATGAGAATTCAACGTGCCAGATCAAGGTGAATTTTATCATCCTTGATAGAAGACTGTCACGCCATGAAAGCCCTGGCACCTCGTTACTGAACCTGCCATCAGCTAATCAACGCACCGCGTCAGTTATTAGAGTTGAAGGTCGGTCATTCTACCGGGACACCTAATCCTCTAACAGACCAGACATGAAAGTTTGGCGATTTCAGATATTCTTTATTATGTCATGTCCTGTGTATGCCACAGGGCCGTTCTTTCATTCCCTTCTGCCCGTCTGCTGTGAACGAGTTCACTGTAATTTCAACTTCAAACATATCAGATATCTTGCACAACCTGCGCGTACGTAGGTACATCCCCTTTCTCTCTTACACTCCTCTCAAAACTTTCTCTTTGATCTTTCAACTTCTATACATCAAAATAAAATACAACTTGGCCATTCAGTTTCAACTCTTCATCAAAGCATAGTTTGCCTTCAAGATGATATCAAGAACTACAGAGAATAGAACGCTGACTGACAATCGAACTAATTCGTAGTTTACCTATGCTGTGATGAATGATTCTGTTATCAGTTCTTGTAGCATAACTATATTTATGAGGAGACAGCCTAGTGAGGCAAACATCCTGAAAATAATCCCAAGATCTTATTCTGGAAAAGCCTATTTCGCGTGATAACACTGTCTCTTGAAACTATATAATTATATAAACCAAAATTGTCACCTTAACTCGAACAACGTGTTTATTTAGGGGCAAAACCAACCACAATGCGGTCAATGCCATTCGGCGCTGTACTCCATCTTATTCAAATATTTGACAAAAAAGTCTTAACTTTGATAAAGAATACACGGAAACAGGTGGAGGCTGCCAATCTTGATTAAAAGGCTCAGCTAGACCTCAGTCTAGCCCTTTTTACTTAAGAGAGTAAAGAACATTTTTTTTTACCTTTAAAACCTGGGACATTTTTTTCTTCTTTTTTCTTGGGGGGGGGGGGGAGGAGTTCTTTTCAAGACATTTACCTACACGTGCCTTAAACCCGAGTAGTATCTAAAACTCCCGCCGCAGACAGGAAAAATGTTTTTAAAAAATAACGCTCTGGCGGTCTCATTTGCATATAGGTGTGTGTCCCATTTAATCAAGATGGCGTAACCGGCACGAGCCTATCAAACGCGAGCTGCACTGGATGCGCGCGAAATGATGGCCGCTACTGCACACACCTGTCTTCATTGGGGAATATCGGACGGGGCCTGACGGAATCACGCGTGTACGGCATCGCTTTACTTCATTTCAATATCTCTTTTAAGACGCCTTATTTTTCTTTTTATTGATCGGGCAAAAACCACGAAACAGGTACCGGGACGATACCTCGCTCAAGTTTCCCTTACGTGAACTTGTTTACTTTGTTGCAACTTTACTTTCTCTACATTTTAGCTGCGCTTAAGTTACATAATATATGTAAAATCCATAGGGTGGATATGGAAACCGGGTTAATGACAAAAAACTAGGTAAGTGGAGACAGTAAAAATACCCACAAAATAGAATACCGATGTATGTGAGGGCAAGTGAGTGCATAACAAGACAGTACCGGCTGATTAATTAAACAAAACTACACTGAATGTAAGAACCAGCGTAAAGTGAGGCATTCTCACTCCTCCATTCTAATCCAAAATTTGGCATTTTTCTCCTTCTTTTCCATTTTTAAAATCTTTTTTTTGTTTTGTTTTGAAAAATTTTTCTTCCCCAACAATTCATTAAACAACATCACAACACACCAAGTCTACCTCACATTCATCATTACAACCAAAATGAACGATATAATGGCCGTGTCTCCACAAGAAGGACCGTACCGTCAAAAGTAATCCGAAATCTTTTCGAAAAACATTGATTTTCCTCTTTCACATTGAGTAATCGTTGTCACGGGGGGGTATCGATGTCATCACGGCATGTCTTCAAATCTCAATCAATGACACGGGGATTTCATGGGGACAATGAAAAGGATCTTGCACAAACAAAATAATATGAATAAATTGTGTTTTTTACAATGAGCTTTAGTCTTCTCTGAATCTGATTATATTCTGCTTTTTTCTTTTTTGCCTCTCGCAATGGGGTTTAAAAAGTACAGAATAACCTGACGGAATTATTTAGAGGTGCAATATAATTGAGTCTGTATGCGCTAAGCTTGCCTTGAATTTGAATTGTGGAATACAAAAGGATGCGAGATGCCCTCCCAAAAATCTTGAAAAAAATCTGAATAAGAAAGAAAATGGGACATAGTGATAGCTGCTGATGCCATCAGATAACCTTTGGCATGGATATTGTTGTATCATTCTTCCAAAATACCGACCCAAAATTTATGAGATATTTTTTTTAGGTCAATTTCATCTGTCGAGAGTAAGTTCATGTTTTTCAAGCATTATAGGAGTTTAACTATTCAAAGACACGAATGAACAGAGAAAGGATGTTCAGAAGCAAGTGTCAATGACGTTCGGAACATCAGTACCATGTGAGAGTACTGTGGTAGGGCTAGTCTCATTTGAGGAGTATCATTCTGTTTCTTTGCGCACGAAGTAACTAAGGAATCTCACTGCACACTTACAAGGATCTCCAAATTCGTAATACTGCTACAAATAGTATGTATATATGAAACCAACCGATACCCATACCCGAGGGGCATTTGACCTCGGAATATTTCATATAATGACCATTTGTATTATTCATTATCTCAAGCGAATTACGATAATATTGCAAAGGCGGTCATATAAATGTATGTATTCGTAACAGTAATTAAGCGCAGGAGACAACTATTTATGACTTCTACTACTGCAAAAGTTATCGCATGATGCTGAGCTTTGACAATTTATTTCTTCTTCTTCTTTTTTTTTTTTCTCTGGCATTTCTACACTTTTTTTTTTCTTTTCTTCGCCAGCTTAAGTTTTGAATAATGTGGTCTATGTTCCAGGCGCTTTCCACTTTATCTTGTTCCTCACTTCCCCTCTCCCCAATTTTTTTTTCTTGTTCGCTCGTTTCTCGTATTTCAAATTTTCGCTCCCCAGAAGCTGACTGCAAACAATACGCATATCATTTCTTTTTGTTTACTGATCAATCCCCATTTCCTCCCCCCCCCCCTTCCCTTCCCTTCCCTTAAGATTGGCATCAGGTGTGAAGGGACTGTACCGCTAGCCAGTGACCACCTGTCTCTGGACCGTGATTTACACCTGCACCCTGACCACAATGCCGGCGAAGATCAAAGAAAAACCGCCTGTGTGAGCAGAGTCCAGTCAACAGATGGTGCTCACTGCTCATCTCGAGCAGGTCACAGGAACATTCTCATAGAATCGACTGGATGGCGATGGTGAGGAGAATACGACAAAAAATTAATGGAAGAACGACGCCGTTGCAGAAATCATACTAGGGTGCAGGTGGAAGGAGGAAAAACAGGGAGAAAGAGGAAATAAAGAAATAAAAAATACACACGAACAAGGACTGGGCTCAACAGAACGACAGGAAAGAAATATGGTAAAAAATGCGGCCATTAATGGTTCGAGAGCATTCTTCATTCTTTAGCAAAGCAATAAAAAAAAAATTGAAAAAATGAGCAGTCTCTTTATGTAGGACAAGGGATGAATATGAGAACGAACGAAAGTTGTCACTGAATTTTAAGAGGAGGAAATGAAGAACAAAACCCCTTATGGAAGGACAGAGACGTCAGACAATATGAATTGCAAATGAAACCTCTTAAGTTTAGTCACAATTGGCTTAATGGACAGTTGTGAAAGTCAGAGACGGCACAACCGACAATCGATATGAAAATATTCATTTCACCTGTCTGAAATAATAATAATTTGAAAAAAAAAAAGAAATAAACTTCTATGTGCTCAGCGAAAATAGAAATAGATCTATTACTCAACGGAAACACTGATGTACATACCTGTATATAATTATGTTTCACTATGGAATCATCAAGCGTTTAGAATTCTATCTTTTAGTATACATGACTGGAACTTCATCTTGTCTTGCTTTTTTTTTTTTTCTCCCCTTTCTCTGCTCCTTCCTTTCCACCACTCCCCTTTCTGTCTTCCCTCCTCCTCCTCCAAATCACCCCCGTTTTTTTAACTTTCTTCCATCATTTTTTTTTTTTTTTTTGCTCAAATTTCCTCTCCATTAAAAAAAAACAAAAAAAACAACAACTGTTATTCCTACACTGTCCTTTCCCGCGTTGTTCTTCAGCGTGAACCAATATGATTATATAAAGGATGACACTAACTCACTTTCAAGTATATCCACCGCTCACAGATTATGTTTGAAAAACTGTCTCAAACTGAGGAAATTATTTCATAATGGTTGAAGAGTCTCAACCCTCAGAACTTGAAATGGCGATAAAAGCTGCCAGAAAGGATTAAAAGGTCTTAACATGAAAATAAAGCACTCCCGGTGGAGGTCTATTGTACACCACGAACACGTGGTTTTGATTTAATATTAAGAGGGGTTCAAAGACATTATTGTCAACATGCGCTCGTGAGCCCACACAGCTCAAATTCAATTAAAACTGCAGCCTGGCGCGTTTCTATGGAAAGCGTAACATTAAAAGGCCCCTATGTGACAATAGCATAGGGGAACCCTGATTTCATGGTGTGGCAACACTCATTGTTCGCTTTTGACTCCCGGTGAATGCACTTTGTTGTACATGAGACAAGCGGCAAGACGAGCATCCAATTTCTCGTATGACTTTCCCAAACACACCAACTCACACACGCCTTTACGTTTTCAAGAACGCGAAGATTCTAAAGAAATGTTCATATCCAATTCATGGAAAGTGATTGTTTCATTACTGTTAACGCCCGGCGGCAAGTGCAAGGTGAGCATGTTTACACTTATGAAGAATGATCATTCTGCCTTCTTTAGAGGTAAAATTAATGTTGACACGCAGGTAGATTCTGTTACACAGAGTGCGGCAGAACAGTACGGCAAAAGTAAACCTCCGGAAACGAAAACCCATTGCGATGACTGACAACTTGCTTCAGACACAGAGATATTTGGTTGTGTGCGAAACTCTTTGAGTGTGGAAGTGAGAAAAAGTATAACATTTCGAAAAACAGGAAAAGACAAGGAAAGCAGCATTAATATATATAAAAAAAGAGAAAACAGAACTACTCCTTGGTTGCATTTCAGCTGCAGAATCACAGGACGGGTTGTATGAATGAAAATATGATGTCAAAACAAATAACAAAATGAACAATAAAAAAAAAAAAAGGCGCACACAAAATAGAAAGATGGAAGTTTAATTGCAAACATCCGCCTTTCTTTCTTTGCCATTATGCAGTGTACCACTGTTCTTCCATCTGATATATAAGGGCAATTCTGTCTGGAAGGAAGACACCTTAATTTTGGGGGACAGGAGAGTTAAACAAAACACGAGAGGCAAGATCAAGATAGCAATGTCGCAAACGCGATTGTGTCGTGCCCGTCAAATTTTTTGAGACGGAAATAGAAGTTCCAAACACGGCGTAGGCTATGATTAACTCACGTGAAGACCCCATCTCCTCCGTCCCCTAATCAGGGATACCAGCTGGGAGAGATCAAGTTACAGTTTCTGAAACAAGGAGGAAGGAAAACTCCAGGAGGAGTGGAGGGTAATCATCCTTCATTAGACTGGCTCTTTTCATGTACCCTACACAAACTCGTCTATTGTTGCTTGCTCCCACAACAAGTATCTTTCGTTCATACCAAGGGTATAAAGAAACCATTTTTGGCCTCACTGGTTCACTCGGACTTCTTTAAAATGATTGTTTCTAGTTTCGTAGAAAATTCCGGGCCTGAGCTCTATACTTTCTCGTCCTGTCTCTCGGAAGCACTAGATCGCCACTACCATCAGTACTTCAACGCAAGGGCAACAATCACGTCCCCCCGAGTTGGGGTAGAAGTTGAGAAAAAGTTATAAAAGTTCCGTAACTCCAGCTAAATGTGTTTCTTGCGCTCCTTGGACCATCTGTTGGCTGAAGGGCGCGTGTGTCGTAACCAATTTTATGATCACACCGGGGGTTAAGTTTGGCGAGGGCAGGATCTTGAAAGAACGGGGTGGGAGGAACTGGAAATAATGAGAACAAAATTGGGATACTAGCCTTATGACCTTTTTCTTTCTTCAGGTCTCCCCGTCTGGAGAGATGGGGAAATTTATATGGACTCCGGAAGTCGGGAAGTATTTAATCAGCACTGACAAAAGTAGACACTGGAAATAGGAACGGTAACCAGTGGAGTTAGCGTTGATAATACAACAGACACTGGAGAATACTGCCATCATTAAATTTCTTTGGTCAGGATTAAGGTGGCTCGTGCCAAAGGAGAAAAATAAGGTCGCTTGAAGTCGGTGTGTCTGATCTAGTTTTGAGAATTAGCCATCTGTACTTCAGCGTTCCAGTTCGAGTCTTTTCTCATTATTCTTCATTTCCTTTTGGCGCTCAATGATATTCAAGAAGGCATTTGAGGCCACTCGAGCTTCTTGAACAGGCCTGTCAAACTCTTGAAGACTTCAGTCCACTGATCCTTCCTTTCTCCAGTTTTTCCCGCTATTTCTCACAGCATTGTTCCACTCATCCTCTTTTAGGTCAGTGTTTGCTTGAAACACACGGTAAAAGAGTCTTCGAGGAAAAACACAATTTGACCAAAACTCAAAATTTTGATGTTAAATATTATATGAGCAAGAAATGGCATCACGAATATATGAATTAGGTATTTTTAGCCAGCGGTCAGCTGGTAGGCTAAGTCACGTGACCTAGGGAGCTTGTTGTAAACAAGATGGCGAAGTTCATGTCACTGAGTGACTCTCCACTTCAAATCGAAGATTTTTTTCTTTCGCCAATGTAATTGATTATTGTACTTTATTGAATGTACAACACAAATGTAACAATAACTATTGGTCACGAAATGAAGAAGGGGCACCTTTTGTTTTGTGACCGTTTTGTAACGGACATCAGATTCCTCTGCGACGCAAAGCAGGGTGTCTTCACAATAGCCAGTAATGTGAAAGCTGAGATGAAGAAACGGGAGGCCTACAGCGTCACCGTGTGGATAGACAACAAGAACGCGGGAAGTATTCCTAATACAGCTGTTGAGATTGATTTCTTCCTATCTAACCTGGGTCTAGTCCTCAGCCTAAGGGCCAAATGACTTTGAATTGTACAGTCGAACAGGGACAACTCATACTGTTTATATCACGCTACTTATTCCATTATCTTTGATGTAATCAAGGATTTTGGACAACGCGCGAGCCTGGCCTCGTTACTGCCGTCCAGTTTGCTTCGTTGTCTAGACTACTTTAAGTTTCATTTGCGCTTGCAGCAGAAAAAGTGGTTCCACAAATCCGTGTCTTTGTTCAGGGAGTGTAAAGAATACTAAGGAAAAAAATTCGGGACCCAGATCTTTGTTCACAGATACCGTGATTTCGATTTAAATGTCTTCAAGTTTTTCATGCTCTTAACTGTATTCGGAGAATATGGGGTGGGAATGGTCACAGATCGAGATCTATTCCAAGGGTCTTGCTGTGCCTGTACTTAAGCATGGTGAGCAGTTGCGAGTCACATTTGAAATCCTTGTCTCGTAGTTAATAAACTGCCTAATGAAAGGATGAAGATCAGTCATGCTGGCTTACCTATTGATGTTTCTGGCAGCTATTATGAGGCTGTATTTAGGCACGGTGAGCAGCTGTTGTATTTAAATTAGAGAGAAAAAAGGGTTTTATTTCAACCCCTGACTATAACCTTAAGGTAGAAAAAGATGCATTTTAGAGTGCACTTTACATAGGAGCCCATGGCTCACTTTCATAAGGGGTTGTCATTAATGTGCTTTAATAAGGGTGAGACACATTTGAAATCCTTGCCTGGTAATTAATAAACTGCTTAACGAAAGGATGAAGATCAGTCATGCTGGCTTACCTATTGATGTTTCTGGCAGCTATTACGAGACATACTCCCACACACTGTCTCTAACCTATTTCATGGTTAAAAATAAAAAAAACAGGCTGTGGCAGCAAACTTTTTGCAGTTGTTTGTTCAAATGTGAAATCCACGCCGCACAGGTCATTACCACACATGTGTAGAATTGTCTTATATTCTATAATGTATGCAAAAAAACAACAACAAAAAAGGTCACCCACATTTAGATTTTAAAGTGCATTAACCAAAATCAAAAGTAATGCCTACATTAGATCTATCTGGATGTATGCAAGGGGTGAAGGCTAAATACAATTCACCATTAGGCTTTCTTTTATATTATGACGATATGGCATTTTGTCTAAAATGTAAGAAGATCAATTTAGTAATACAAATGTCACTGGGTAGTCCTGACTGGTAAATGTTGTCAGACCATTTTCTTAAATACTGTTTTGCCGGTCACTAATGCGGAGTGTAAATGCCCTGGTGGGAAGCAACCTGCATGCTGTAAACACGTTTTTGGACTCCTGGTAGCCAATGAAGACTACAGCAGACTGCAGCTGCTGAAATCTCCAACAGAAAAGCTGCACAAGTGGCACCAGCCAAAGCCTGCTCTGGTTCGAGCTCAGACGATGTCAGATGTTTATAAAGAGCCAACGCCATCACTGGACTGTGGTGTCAATAAAGCCACCCTCACCCCCTTGCCACAGACTGCACTAATTTCTTCAGTATTGTCTGTAAAAAAAAAAACAAAGTACCGACAAATCTCCAAACTGAGAGTAATGCCACAGTCTAGAGTAAATGACACAACTTCATCAATAAACTTGAAGGTACGGTTGATTTGAAGTAAAATGTTGAAGAACTTAACCCTGAGAGTATGTCAATCTTCCTATTTTAAATACAGTATGTGCACATCACATTTATATTTGCACGACTGTTCTTTTCTTTCCCTCTTCTTTAGAACAAACAAAATAAATAAATGAATTAATTAATTTTGTTTTTAAAAATACAGTAATTCAGCCTTCCTCTTCTTTAAAAAAAACAACAACAAAAAAACATATCTCTGAAAACACAGGTACAAGAACAATAGAATCGGTTGGGTTCCAGATGAGAAAATGAATGAGCCGAACTACAACCAGGACAAATTTTAGATTTACACGTTATCAAACATAAAGGTAATTTCCAAGCCACTTCTCTGTGGTTGGGATAACGTGTTAACATGTGAATGAGAACTGCAGTTCACAACTTCTCACACTGTTAACCCATTCACAATTGACCAAGGCCTTTCCCACAGTCACATTTATCTGTGTGACATTGGTAGCTGGTTTACGGTTTGGCCTGTAGCGAAAAGCAACTCAATATGGGTAAATGTGGATTCGTACTCTGTTACGGCAGAGACTGACTTCGTGAAACTTGCCCTTTGTAAGGAACAGCCTAACGGACTTGTCACTTGCAAAACTATCTCTCCGCTGAATGCTAAGTGACACTGTACACGAGAGACCTTTTGTCCATATTCCAAGAACCTCGTTCTACCATTGTCCAACGAAGACATAGGTTGCTCATCCGATACATTTGTTGTGGTCAGAGTCCACTGTCGCCGCTACTTTGCTTGGCATGGGTTACTATGCCTTTCCTAGGTGTTAAGTGACGGTAGTTTGAGCTCCATTGTGATAGCCATAATGACTTAATTAGGTGCGAAGTTGACTGGATCCTTTTCTGTACACCGAAGATGAATGAATGACATGTGTTAAGGCGGCGGAATGGTAGAAACAACTTAGATAGATGATAAAACTTCTGCTACATAAAGATTACCAAAGCCTGTGGAAATGCTTTGAGAAAGGCAATAAACACCTAAACGCTTCTTGTCTCCAATCATCTTATTATAGCGTCCTAGCAATTCTCTCTTTGGCTTGTAAAGTACAGTTAGCTGTTCACAAGAACATGCTGACTGAAGATGTTAGAAAAACTCCGCAGGGCCGATGATATTTTAACAATTTGATACAAAAGAGAAAATGCGGTAATAATTTAGGAATCTGTATGGGTACCGTAGGCTTATAGAACGGCCCAACAGGTTGAGCAGCGAACTTAGACCCCCTGGTTTAATTTTCGTGTTCCCAGCGAATTATCTGGCGATGAGACAAGGATACTGGAAATTGTGAATTATTTCTTATTTACACTTCCAAACTTGGTAAGTTTATAATCGGCGGATAACCTTGATATGCTGATGCAAAATTCGTGCAGATCTATAAAAAAAAAAAAAAAAAGTCTAATTTAATGTTATACGAAATAATCAGACTGCAAGAAAAACACATTAAAAAATACGTGAAATATGTAATTAATGGCCAGACTGCACAAACCATTCAGTGCATTTCCTTACAGCTGCTAGAGAAAACGCGGGAAAGCTTACATAACATAAAAAGAAACATACATTTCACCAACATAAGCTTAATTGACAAGTACGTAATGTGCACACAAAAAAACAAGTTTACTATCTCAACAGCCTTTGTTGAAAAGGAATATTTTGGCGCCAAATCTGAGGTCGCGTGCCGATTGTCACCTGTCTGTCGACTAGAGGGTTTATCCTAATCTATAGGCCAGGTAAGGCGGAAGAGGTCTGCGTCGCGCTAGGTAACACTTCACTAGGCCCCGCCCACCACAACGGGCCACTGAAGGGAACAGGACAACGGGGCCCTTTCTAACTATGATGAAGAGTAACTTTTACGGTTCTTTTTGCCATGTTGCTGAGCAGATCTGCGGCACTATTACATTGTTGTCACGGACAATCCATCGCCGTTCTTGGGTAAATTGAACTTTTAACGCAATCCGACGGTTCTTCTTTTTTCCAGCTATTAGTAAGACAATGAAATGGATTTGGAACAAGTGAACAATGAGGAACTGACGACAGGTGCGTTTTCGTGCCTGGAATGATGAATCATGGGGGTTAGTGGGGGTGGGGGTGGGGGTTGTATGTGTGGGTATGTGGAAGGGGGGGGGAGGGGAGATCTTGCGGGTCACCACATGAACAGATTGAAACAAACAAAACAAAAAAACGACTGGTAGAAAACAGACGTAACCGATCATGTCCCAGCCTTATACATGGGCCCATTAGCAGAATGTTTTTGGGAATAAACAATTAATAACATACATGAAAAAAAATCAAATAAAATTTGACAATAGAGGGAACAGACAGATAATAATGAACCTGGTTGAACGAGGCATGGTCAGTGACAGCTGCAGTAATAATATTTTCACTGTCTTACAAGCAAATGGACAGCCTCGGTAGAAAACGTACCGTTAAATCCTACTAAGGGATGTAGCAAACGCTAGGTAATTTACGAAAAGAAGATCAGGAGGGAACAATGCCTCTAGACAGATGGGACTCGCTTTAACACGAAGAAATTTATATCGGGTTTTCCGTGCGCATGCCATAAAGGTGTGTGTGTGTAAATCCACACTTTGCAAAGAGAAGGAAAAAAAAGAAACAAACTTAAAGTTCTTTATCTCTGGGTATGTTTTTTATCCACCCTTGTCTAAGCTGTCCAAACAGCAGATGGAGGGCCAGACACACAGGTAGCCTAACATACCGGTAGACCTAACAGGTCGCTAGCGCTGTAGTGTCAGCTGTCGCCAGGCGCTGAGTACCTGTATCGTGGCCCTCTATGGCCCAAAATTGTCCCCTCACGCCATCTGGTGTTTCCCTGGGTGACAAAGATTTCCTAACCTTCCTATAACGTTTTTCTCTTTTCAGCTCTTGTAGACTGAACCTCAGATCGACCTTTGTGTGGACTTCGGAAGTATACCATTGTCTCCTCTTTGCTGGTGCGAGGACTTGCAAAGTACCCGCATGAACGCCCGTCCACTCTGTGATGAAATTTTAACAACAAGGAAAGCAGATATATTCAAAAGGCTGAATGTGGCCAAAAATCTACTTAAAATTAAAAGTCAGGTGGGATCTACGCTCATGATATCTTTAATAACAGACTGGTACTGCTGCTGGACCCACATGGATTAGAAATGGACTGCGTTCATCGAACCTGCCAACACTGAAACATGCGGCCTCTCCTCAACATGCAAAGCATGACCATACACTGAAGAAATATAATCGAAGTGTCTTAGTTTCGTTCTCATGTAGATGCAAGTAAGAAATACAGCCCATTCATTATGAGCAACCAGACATAATCGCTTGACTGTTGTGACCATCGACCAGTGAGTGAATAAAGAGATCAATGACTTCATTTCAAAGTGCTGTATATTACTATCAAATGAAATGCATATCGTTCGCTGAGCTAAAGTTAAAAAATATGTTTATTGTACACTCTGGTAGTGGTAACAAATTCCTTTTCTATCAAATTGCAAGCACGATTTGCGATAAGGTTCAAAGAGTGCAGTGAAATGGTTGCAATAATATTCCTATTAAATACACTGAATCAATGCAGCTGTTGCTATTATACTTGCCTTTCTGTCACTCTAGTCCGTCCTTTTTGATTCATGGTTCATAATGATACTGATTTCTGGTACTCTTACCGAGTTTATATTGTAGGCTAAGCCGATTTCTCTGAAATTTAGTTTGCCCGTCGCATATCTTACAAAACTGTTTCAAAGCTATGTTTGAGTGCTTCTCAAGTTCCTTGTGACCCCTTGTTCATATCTTTATTATACATAATTATTGCTTTCCCGACCTAAGCTGTTTACATCTGTGGTATTACTGGCATCACGTCCAACCGCCCTCGGCCTTCTCGTTCGACCCTCTTTTTTTTCAAATTTCAAAGTAAAGCTCATAAGAAATTCAGTGTTATAAAAGAGGTCGACTGTTGCTGTCAACCTGTTGGTGCCTTTTGTCATTCAAACACAGACGCCTTTTCACTAATCCTCCGATGAAAGAAATTACATCCTCTCTTTTCCCTACGTCTTATCGTTCGGGTTCTGGATATTTAGGGCTTGCTGTTTAAAGGTCCCTTTGACTCTTTGACACAATACAAAAAAAGGGGGAAAGCTCAAAAGGACACGGGTCGACGAGCCTCGCGTTACCTGTTGTCGTGTGCCGAGAACAAAGCAGGGTAGGGTCACCATCACAAAGAGGGGGGGGGGGGGGAGAGGGGACTCCCCCCTAGCACCTGTCGGGGAACCGAGCAAGCATGCAAAATATCATAACAAGCACTCCAGAATAGGCGGCACGCGCCGCTCGGTTTTAATCAAACGGCAGGCCAATAATTGCTAAAGATCGGTTTCTGCTTGGTGTCTTTCTTTCAAACGTTAACTTTCACTTTTAGTTGTACAGGTAGTGGGGCTGGAGAAAGGAAAGAAGGGGAGGGAACGTTGTGATCCATGCTCAAGTTAACGAAGCGTTATCGGTTCTTTACGGACTCGTGTGGCTAGTGCAAGGTGCAGGCTTTGAATTATTGTTCACCCGTTTCCGACACTGAGACATACACAGTCATGTCCAAGACAAGGACTTTGCTGATACTTTTATTTTATTTTTTTTGGGTTTGTTTCGTTCGTTTTAGAACAAAGACCAACCGGTCACAAGTTTGACAGAACAAAATTAATGGCGATGTTTGAAGTGCCAAGTGCGAGTACCTGACCTGCGTCATTATGACCCGGGGGGGGGGGGGGAGGGGGGGGTGTTGTGAAGCAAGGTAACACCAGTATGAGCAGAATACCTCTTGCAGATTATGACAAATCGCTTCCGGCCGTACTCGTAATTTGAAGGTTATTTTTTTTTTTTTTTACTCTCTGACGAATTAATGTGGACTTGAGTTCCTTACTACTGACTTCCCTTGCGTTTGCCCCAGATCAAAGCGCGGCGGTTCCAGCCACAAACTATTTTGTCTTCTGTAACTTACGAAATGCATCTACGGGATGTCTCATGCAGAAAATGTTTTGAATTTCGCAGAGTACCTTTTAACTCAGCCCAGACAAAGTAAGATATTTATACATCAATTTGGTTTTGTGTCTTATTATCTTCTGGACAACGTCACATTGTTTCTCTATCTTTCATGTTAGTTCCTTAAGGTTCAAAGATGAACTTAATGGTCTATTTTCACACAGTCGAAAAAGGTCAACCGATGGTCTATTTTCAGTGTGGAATAATGTTTTTCCTTTTCATCCAAATGCAAGTAAGACTTGCGGTAAAGTTCAGAGAGTGCAGTGATGTGGCTGGAATAATACTCCTATTAAACAGACTAAAGTAATGCAGCTGTTGCTGTTGTGTTTGAGCGACACCGCATAAACTCGAGTACTCTGCCACTGTTCACTGTACTTCTAATTGCGAAGATCATAAATTCAAGCTAGTTCAGCCAGAACACTTGTGCCTAATCCGACATGGGGGACAACATGTTCAGCAGTTTTTCGTGCATTAAAATGGTACGGACATGGCAGTCTTTAGTGCGATACCATGATAACAACATGCACCATGTATATAACCAGAGAATGTAAATAGAATTGAACAAAATTCACAGAAACAGATACCGTTGCCCGTGGACTATGCCATGCCATTATAATAATTATACTCACGGCAGTACAAAAATATTGGAAAACGGCCGAACATTAGTTGTACACATGAAAACTAGAAGGCCAAGGCCAGGAGTGGGTGTTGTCCTAAATCGCCCAACTTGGCAGTAATAACTGAAGTTTATGGATTCCACTTTCATTTAAAACTGTTTCGGGAATGGGATAAAACAGTTTGAGAATGAAGTAAAAAAAAAAAAGGAAAAAAAAGAACTCTGGACTAATTTTCACTCAAAACATACTTTCATTCTTGTGAAATCTGATTTCATGTAGCTAAAACGATATTTCTGATTTGGGAGAAATATTTTTAAAATAATTTTTTTGTTTTTTAGTTCTGATTATAAAATACCTCTTTTTTTTTTTTCAACCCAATACAGACTGGTTAAATCAATGTTTAATGTCAACGTCCAGGTCAAAATGTGCCAGTGCCAGCCGTCCACTGAGATTGGTTTACCCTCCCGCTATTTACTGACATTACTGCGGTCACATTAAACCAGGGCACCAGTAGTTCACGGTGACCGCTCATGAATAAAAGAATGGCTATTTCATGCTAATGCAGGCACCAGGAGGCACGTGCCCAGACAGAATTCTGCGGTGTGAAATAGCCTGTTATGATTCTAATCAATAATGTTACGCAAACAAGGCAGATTAGCGGTACTTAAAAGCCATCCTCTTCGTTTTCCACCACAGGTAGTGTCCACAATAGCTATTGACAAACAATAGCGACAACTGAGTCCAGTGATTCAGTTATGGAATCTGTGAAATTTTGCCGTAGAATACAGAACATGAATCAGAGGCAAAGCTGGCGAGAGGAGTATGTAAGAGGGTAATATTAAGAGGTGTTCACTGACCTCCTTGCGGGACATTTCGCCCCCCCCCCCCCAATAATCGGGAACGTAGTAAGTGTGAGTTAATGTACATGAGTAACAATTTCCGTGGTGATTTCGAACACTTGTATTTGCGGAAAACTGACTTGCAGTGAGATAGTGGCCGCCGCCCTCCTCGGCAACATTATGAAGTATGATTGTAATAAAGTGAACATTACACCTTAATAAAGAAAACAATTCTGTATAAAATTTAAAAAATTCTGATATGTATTTAAATGGTGTGTACCTTCTCTGGATATTGGAATCCGTTCAAATTCCGCAAAGTCTATTAATTTTCAGCAAGAATAGAGTGAGGACTGAGAGAATGCGAACATAGATATGAATAGAGTCTGAGGCAACCATAGTACCTGGCACTTTGCCATTCGTGGCGTAAGCAAACAGGTGTGGACGGTACAAAACCGTTAAAAAAATCTCATCAGTGTCACACATCTACTTCCGGCAGAATGGGACATCCCGCTAGTAGAAGGTGAGCACCAGTGGAGCCGATTTTAGAGGTGATAGCTTTTCCCGGAAGCATCGAGATATGACACTCTAGGTCAAAGATCAAGCTGGATGAACCAATCTGTCGTCATTTAGTTTAAGAGCCAGGGGCGTCTTGATGATCAAAATCAAAGACTTTTGTGAGAAAAGACAAAACCGGTGGCGGGAATGGTTTGTTTTTTGGACTGTCAAAGCCGGAAATGAACTGGCGGGAAAGCTGAATTGAATGTGATGGGGCTGAGTCCACGTGCACGTTTTACTTCCTGGAAATATAACACACGAGGGGCTGGCGGAAACCCTCTGGCCTAAAGTGGAGGAGGGAAAAAGAAGACATTCGACACTGATATCGAGAATAACAACCATAAACGCGTATTTCGTAGTCTCTTCCGGCGTTCACAAAACTGAAACAAAAGGTCACACAACGAACAACAGGGTGAAGTTACAAAAATCATCATGTGTGAATGAAGACACCCTTGTTAAAAAAACAACAACAAAAGTTGATAAACAGAGAATCACTTTCAATCTAGAGTAAGTTATCAACGTAGAGACGCATTGGAATGAAAATCATAAAAGCTTCACCCTAAAAAAAATTTTAAAAAGTAAAAAAAACAACAACACCCCACTGTTTTTGTAATGGTTATCTAGCCAGACTCGACAGTTTTCCTCCGTGCTTGGTTTCGGGCAAAACAATTTTCTCATCCTGTTTTGTAAACGATAAGAAAGAAAACTGAGACGCCCAATGATTCAAATTTCAATGAACCACGAATGAGATCGTCTAAAAAATTAATAGACCAATTAATTCCTCTCAAAACAGTCTCCATTCTTGAATGACTCATTCACGTCGGCTACACGATCAAATTATAATGAGGGAGGAAAAAAGAATTACATGACCGAGACTGGAGAGCCCTTTTGCCATCAGAACAAAAGCTTCTCACGCCAAAGCCTGACGATGTAGGGCGTATCAAAATCGGAAGCTGAGGTGGCGGTGATGGCATCACCTCCCACAGGTGTTTCCTTTGGGTGCAACAGATTGGAAGCACCGTGTGAATGCATTTTGTCTTCATGCAAAGACTTTTGAGTGAATGAACAAAAGGCAAGTGATTGTTCTGGAGTTTGCGAATGTCCTAAATATGAGAAGTATCACCTGTCTTTCCATCTTGAATGTTTTTTGGTTCTTTTCTGGTGGAGGGGATTAATTCCTATTGTCTGAAAAGAGCCCGGGGAGCGGCTTAACCTCATAATGAACTGCATTTTTGAAATTGAAGTTATTGAAGTATATTTGTTTTTCGGATAAACTGTTAGCATTGTCACTTTGTGCGACCATTATACCCACTACATATGCCTTAAATGGCGAGACTGCTGTGTGCCCGTAGATGTACTTGGTGACATCTTAAGTTTATTAAGTCGAGGAGCCAAGCAATTGGAAGATTATTTTAAATGTTTTGCACCGGTCCAATTTCCTCATTTGATGCTGTGCTGTATCTTGTTGAAGTTTTCTTGGCCATGGGGTACTCCAAAGCAGCCAATTACGAGCCTTTTCTTTGGATAGAACCACCGAGAGGGATACTATTTACAGGATCCCAAAATTAACGTCCTGGCGGCTCCAAATGTGAAGTTCATTGTGACACAATAATCATGAAAGTGGATGACTTAGAAGTTCAAGTTTTTTAAATTTCTTTTTTGGGGGGTAAATCTTCACGACCGCAGCTCAGGGCTTGAAGACTAACACTGTCACCTATCTGGCGGCTGGGCTCTGTCTCTTTAAGTTCTGTTTTTATTTTGTCTTTAGTTTCAGAAAGTTCCAACATTTTTTCTTGCATACTATCCGCGAAAAGCTTCCTACAATCGCCCATAATAAAAAAAAAAAACAAACCCAACCAAATTTCACCCTTTATCAGTAAAAGACGCATCCTTACCCAATATGCAACCAATCAACCCAAGTAGAGGAAAACGGAAGAAAGAGAACAGTGATGACAGTTATCGATTTGAACAGACACGAGGACAGAAAACTTTAAGCCTGGGCTCAGACAAAGGGGGGGGGGGGGCAGACGAGACATGACAATCAGAAAGGGATTTAAGGGGAGACTTCACAGAATTCAGAAACGAGGGTTTTCAAGTGCTCGCAAAAGAGAATTTCTCAGACAGGGCGGCAGACCACAATACTCAATTACGGGATAACAGGTTGTTTCCTTACGGTGCACTGCCTCCACAAGAGGATGGAATCACCTCTGAAGACAAAGACTTGGCAGAGACGTCAATGAAAAGCGGAACTCATTCTGAACACTAAGATTTCCGAGACAGTGGTGATAGATGTATTGACAGGGTAATGATTTGGGGATTTCCAACCATGTACCTTTTACCGTCCACTTGAAATTATTACAGAATTAGTAGGAACTCTCGTTCTGATTATTCAAACTTCGTCAACAGAAATTGTATTTTACTCGGTGTAAGACTTGTTTCGTATGCCCCGTAACCATGGCTGCACCCGGAGGAAGAAAATGTCATAAGACAGATGCAGTCAAACACACCAAGGACAGCCCTTTATCTTTCCATCTAGCACTAAAAGTGCTGGCTATGCAAACACAGACCAACAATAATAATAAGAACACGTAAAGTAACCACAAAACTGAATTCAGAGGGCGGAAATGTTCAAACGGAGACATAAAAATCACTGTTGATCCTGGTGATCTAGTGCTTTTAAGTCAGGAAGGTGCGGTTGATGTGAGTCAGATGAAAGCTAGCGAGGAAAAGAAAGAACATTTATGAAGAAATCAGAGAGAAAGAAGGAGAGGGGACAAGGAACCAGAAAGAAAGGACAGAGTAAATCAGGAAGGAAAAAAAAATATGGAGGAAAACACAAAGCGCCAGACCTTCGAGACACTGGCAAAGATCAAGATGGAAAAGAGGGGAGAGGGCAAGGGAAAACCTCCAGGAGGGACGGGACGGGGAGGGGGGGGGGGAGTTTGACGGGTGAATGAGTGGCTGAAGTATCCACAGGGGTGTACTGAAGTCGCCACCTGTCGCTACTCACAGGTGACTGCTCCGTTCCTGACTCCAACATGCACGTGCCTCTACTAGTGAGCCCAAGACGACCACGGGAAAAGAAAGACCAAAAAAGAGGAAACCGAATATTATAAAAAAAAGAGATTGAATGACCGGGACCCCAAAATGTGGGAGAGATGGAGATGGGGATGGGATGGCCGAAAGATACTTGAATAATGAAGGAAGCGTTTTGTGGTGCCTGAAAGGTAGTTCAAAGGTCAGAGTGGAAGATTTTGCTGATGAAAAAAAAAAAGCCCCCCCCCCCCCCCCCCCCAAAAGCAACAACCCATCTATTTTAAACATTCACACGACGATAGCTTGTAATTTTTAAACACAATAAATTCAGGGAAAAAAAAAAAGCACCCCCCCCCCCCCCCCCAAAAGCAACAACCCATCTATTTGAAACATTCACACGACGATAGCTTGTAATTTTTAAACACAATAAATTCAGGGGAAAAAAAAAAAAAAAGAAAGCATGAAATCCTCTACCTATTCCAATTTCAGTTATTTCAGCATTGTGTCTTTTTTGCATTACATGTGATTTAAAGCAAAGTACAAGTTAAGCCCAATCAATAATTATTTTGTATAAACTTTAAACACCTGTCAAGGTGTCATGTCTGAACTTGGAGCTTGTGCCAAACATGACAAGGCTTGCAAAATATTGAATTTGAATAATTGGTTATGTCTACTCAAAAAACACATTAAATTTCTTCGTTCTTCCTCGAAATCCATAAAATACGAGTACAGTTTAAACAAAAATTATCGTTTTTTATCAGCTACCCCCCCCCCCCCGCTCCCCTTCCTTTTGTTTTTCAATGTTACCCTTTTGCCGTTTAAAGAAAAAAAAATATTCAACAAGCCTATTGCCTTATTTCCTTTTCTTGTATTATAATGTACACACCAAACGGCTTACGGCCGATTAGACAGGGCTCTTGGGTCCATTTGTGCGCGAGCAGTCCGGTCACTCAACTAGAAACATGTGGCCCGGTGCTGGCCACACCGGGGGCTGGCCACAATGCCAGTAGCAGATGTTCCTGTCGGAACACGGTGCCCGCTTGGTCAGACCTTTTGTTTGCTCACAGACCAGGCATCAGACGCTGGGGTGCTGGGGGGTACGACCCCCCCCCCCACACACACAAATGCCCCTGCCATCACCAATCCTCTTCCTCCAAAAGCTCAGAGTACATCCTCCCCTCCCCCCTTTTTTTTGGCGTCATGTCCACTTGCAAACCATTCCCGCCCCTTTTTTTTTCTCCTCGAAAGACTAACAGGAAATTCAAAAGTCAGCTTCTCCATATCAAAACTGAAGAGACGCGACACGCGTCCTTCAATGCCAAAAAAGGGGTGGGGGGGCATGGGGGAAGGTGGGCAAGAGCCAAGACATTAAAGGGACAGGTAAGCCGTTAACTAAGGGTTCTGTCGTTGGCCTGTATGCCTGTCTGTTTGTGAGCATCCCTAACTGAGACAGATAGATATTTCACGAACAACTAACTTAGGACTTAAAACACAGAAGCCATAATGCCGGACATCTGCAGCGTGTGCTTGCTTGTTGTCTGTCTGTCGAAGAGCCCTTCTATCACAATAAAGTATTTCTAGCTTTTTTTTTTTTTTTTAACGAAGCGGCCTCGAGCGGTTGTGATTGGTGTGGGGGTGGAGGGGTTGGGGATTTTCAGATTTTAATTTGGGGTGGGGGTGGGGGTGGTAAAGTAATAAAACAATCAAAGAAAGCCGGCTGTAAAATCTGGAACGTCATAATTATATACCACAAACTTAACCATCTCCACTCACGCACAATGTGAAGGCCCTAATCTTTAAATTCACGATGAAATCTTTAATGCTCTAGATAGAGAACCGAAGGGATGTCAGCTGTGTGACAGCGCTAGGCTCAGCCTGTGTCGTCTTATCATGCGGGTCTCCGTATTTTCATAAACGGGCTTTAATTTCTTGCATCCTTTGAACTTTTAGCGCCATAAAGTTATCTGTATTTAAATGAGTGGAACATGTGGACAAGAATATCTCGAGTTCACAGAGAAATGAAACGGATATCCAGTGAGTGGTGCTTTCCGCGACCATTTAAAGTAGTAAAATTTACTACTACAACCGCAATCAGCAGATAAGTGATAGATCAAAGACAAGCACAGTAGCAGAGTCAATATTTGATTCTCACAAGAGGATGATTTATACCAGTGCTTGGAGCCTCAGCCCTACACATCTCAAGTATTGTTAGCAAAGGGAGTAAAACACTTCAACTGCCCAGAGAGGACTGACCGCCACGACCGCTCGTTTACTGATAAATTATTAAATGTCTCAAGCTGCCTAAATATTCTGTGATGGAAACAACGCTGAAGTTCAAACGCAAATTTTCCTTTGTTTAAACCACCTAATGGCCTGTCCATGTTCGACTGAGCAAGTTCAGATTTAAACCTCTACATAAATGTATTATGTCCATTGTTAGAACCTTTGAGTTAAAATACGGCCCACGAATCAATTAGGCTTTTGGACAATGAGCGCTACAACCACAATCACTCCCGACTGTCTTCTTTCGGTATTTAGCCGAGAAGAATTGAGTGAAACCAAAATAATAACTACTATTTGCGTCTTTGATATTACTATGACAAAGTTACAAACGGCAGGCAAATCTAGTGACTTGCATCCCTGATTCCTCGTGTTTTGTTTATTTCCTTTTCACTAAAGGCGAGGTTTGATGATGTTCACTACAAATACAGCGAGCCATCAATTTCAGGTCAATTTAATTTAATGTTGCTTTCTTTGAGACTATCTATAACTCAATGATAAACATGCAGGAATAGGACAGGTAACTCGGGAAATTGTGTTTCGAATTTCTGGTTATCACAACTTGAGTTAGAATGACGAGAAACATAAATGCATAGTGTTATTGCAAAATGTAGTATCCCCATCGTCATGATCTTTATCTATATTAACTTCACTAATTCAGGCGCCAGTATGATAATATCAGGTATCCCTTGCTATCCTGTCACACTGAACTCAAGAAATACCGGCATTTTATTTCCTTACAGGCTGACGAATATTTATTTCATTTTTCATGGCGTGATATAAATGATTTCTGGATTATCCATACCAATTACTCAGACTCACTGAATAGGAAGGGTTTTGCTGACAAGAAATTCACAGCCGATTTGTTAAGGAGTGAAAACTGATCATTCATGCACTTGCTTCCAAATCGAAGGCTGAGAACGGCAAAATATATGCTCACACTGCATGTCCACGCCCAGGCGAGTGTCACCACAAAAATTTGAAAGACAGACGGGCATGGCCTACTTTACTGCGACCTTGACCTGCAACATGTGTCCGGCCCACACCGGGCCTAGCCACCGCGCCGGTCAGCGAGCTCTTTTGTGGGTGTGCGCGCGCGTGTGTGAGCCAGAGTGCCCGAACAGAGGAAATGACCTTGAGCCCCAGGATCTGCAATCTGTCATTGTAAATGAACAGGTGTACGGACGCCGAATAAAGACTTGGTCTCGGATGTCCTGTCCCCTCTCCTGTTGGCTGGACGAATCAGAGGACAGACGGAGGGATTCCAGTTGAGGCATTTGAGAGTCCCCGAAGCTCCCTCCCGCTACGTCTCGATTACCGAGCTAACAATGAACATTGGCACCACAACAATTCTACACAGCATGTCGTTTATCGCATTAATCCCATATCGAGTGTCCTTTCAATTATTATAGACAAGAATTTTACAATCTCATTTTTTTGTTTTTTTTAATCCGGTACATTCATCTTTTCTTTGTTTTTCATTGTTGATGTTTTTTGGTTTTTGCAATTGAACATTACGTTTTCAGTGATTTGTTCCCCTGCAAAGGAGTCCTTTTATTCAAAGATGAAACTCCAAGAAACAAAAGAGAAGACGAAGAGATACAGACAAACTGAGAGACATAAACGCCATCAAAAAAGATTTTTAAAAAGGGGGAGGGGGGGGGTGATTAATGGTTTAAATTTGGCATGAATAAAATACAGAAAACACTCAGTTTTTGAAGGATTTATATATATATTTTTTTTTTTTTTAAATGAGGAAGACAAAGACTGGCTGAACAGGAGAGAGAATGGAAGACGGGAAGAAAACATAAAGGAAAAAATACAAAACTACAACAAAGAAAGAAGACAGATGTAAATGGATAGAAGTAAACAAAGAGTGGACCCCAGAGAGGGATAAAAAGACAATAAGAAGAGAGAGAGAGGGAGAGAAAGACAGGGGCGGGGCGGGGGGGGGGGGGAAAGAGGGTGTGAGAGAGAGGGACATAGACAGAGGAACAGACAGACAGACAGACAGACAGAAAGGGGAGAGAGAGACAGAAAGAGAAAAAAAGAGAGAGAGAGAGTCTTGCCACAGGAAATACACATAATGTCTCCACTCTTTCATTATCTGGGATTTGAAGAAATTGCCTGTGGTTCATAAAAAAGGTCTAGCTTAATGAACAACTTTTCATCTCGAATTAGGGCCGAAAGACGCCTTTAATGAATCTAACTCTCTTCAGGATAAGAAAGCAATCATCTAAAGTTCCGAAGGCTTTGCACATGGAAGTGGAAATTAAGATTTTTCCGTCAAAATCTCCGTAAGCTCGTCCTACATCAACATACGCAGAAAGTCCCTTGTTCGGCACAGACATAATTGAAACGTCAATGACAGTATTTTATGGTTGAAAATAGCAAATAATTAGCCTCTACCCAGACATTTTCTTTCAGGTTCTTTAAGTCATAATAATGATGAAATATAAATCCTGGTGTCGTCTATACTAACCAAGTTAGTCCAGTAACCCAAATAAGCCATGACGCCGGAAAGTCTGGCTGGCTACCCTATGTGAATTGAGTGGCTGAAATTTCAAATTTTCGAACTCGTTTTGAAAGTCAACTATCAACCAGAACGCCCCCCTCGGGCGTGGTCAGCGACAAGATCTCTAGCCATGCGCGACGAGCCGGTTATTGTCTCTGCCCTTTCACGGACCTTGGCCTGTTGTGAGCGCTACCTGGCGGGTGGTTACAGTCAAGAGTGACCAACACTGCTAATGGCTTTCAGTAAAGATAGGTGGGTTTCACTCCAACAGCTGCGTTACTCTTTTGTAACCACGAACTTGGTCAAGAGATGCTGGACAATGGGTTGCCAAATGCTGACACAGATCTGAGCAAGGCCAGCGGACAGCGGCCAAACTGAAATAGAGACCTCGAATAGGTCAATCGACGAAAAGCGGATCGTCAGACACCGCGTCTGGACTGTTACTATTGGTGAAAATTACGGCCAAAATGGACGATCAATGTCTGCTGTTTAGGTTTACCTAGGGCGATGTGAACAATAGTTACATCCAGGGGTCCACTCGATATCCAGCAGCGTACGTGAACAGTCTGCCTGGGAACATGATTGCTTCACACGGGGATTTGTCCGAGGATCAAATGGGTGGAAAATGTAACATAACATTTCTCCAGTCTTTCTGTGTTTAACATTCATTGTTGACAATAATTCATACTGCGGTGTGATTGTTTGCGGTTGTTACACAATCATGAGAGATAATTGTCAATAGTAGCATGTTAAATAGATCGACAAGTAAAACCTTAGGAATCTCTATTCTTAGGACCATTCACCACCCTTGACCACAGCCATCCTGGCGTCGAGATCTGCTCACAACTGGATAAGGTTCTCACCAACAAATGTCCACTTTATTTCTACACTATCTGAGCGTATGTATAATCAAGCAGGCCTTCACTAACGTAAACAGTTACAATAATAACAATTCACGCATAAAATCCTTTATGTTCATTCATCCTTATTATTCTCACTCTACTTGAACAGTTCCTCTTAAAATGAGGCACCACAAAACAAACGAACCGACAGCTCTTCTAATGTCACAGAATCACAGAAAATCTAAAGTTAATTACAGGCGGTTCTACTGTTTAAATGTAGATTTATTTCAATGTAATGTAGATTTAGAGTTTAAATGTGGATTTATTTCAAGATGAGTATAATGATAATAGTGAATGGGCAAGCGAAGACTGTCATGATGGAACAGATATAATAAAGATCTAAATAAATACATTTTTTTAAACAAACCACTTCTACAGGACTTTAAATCAAACGAAATATGAAAAATTTAAAGGTCAGTCATCGTCGCTTGAACCTTACTCTCACTGCAGAACTCTTTGCCGTATCTCTCTGGACACAGTAACTGACAAGACGGATGAAGTCTGGCTATGGCCAATGTATACAATAATATATTAAACGGGTGCGCTCTCTGCCTCAATGAGATTTACCACGTGAAAGTGCTGAGATAGATAAACATAATGATGCTGTACCTGTGACATGTCAGTGAATGAACCCAAAATGTAACGCTGAAATCAAATCCTCACTGAAACTCTATATGCCTACATGTTCATTGCCGGTTTTCTTTGTGATGGGATTCTTTTACTCCAGACTCATGGTTTTTCCATTAATTTCTACGTCTTCCTCCTCTGTATACAGGCCCTCCTTCCTCCTGCTGTCTCTCCCACACATGCATACATTACTATGATACTGTGAGTCCCTTTTCCACTTTCCCTTGACCTCAATCTTCTCAAATGTTTAGCTTATTCTTGTCCTTAAGATGTTCTTGTTTGTGTTTCTGTCCACCCTCGTAATTTTTCGCGGGAGTCTAGTACCCTGGTTCAATACGTCAGCCTCAGCTCCACTCGGGTGGCCAGAAGAAAACAGCACCTTAGTGGTAAGGGGGAAAAACAAAAGACTGCCAATAGGCCAGGAAGAGCAAACAAGACAAAACTATAGGAGAGAGAGAGAAAGAGAGGGGAAAAAAGGTAATACATGTACTCGAGCCTATAGCAGTTCTGAATGAATCGATTTCCTGACAAGCCTTAGTGATCGATGTATTAGCTGCAGATCGATACGACAGCTCACATGTTATTGTCACATGTTATTGGCCTCTCGTCCAGAACTCCCTCTGTTCCCCCATTTCATGTGGACCACCGCAATTTTCATGGTTATATTAGTACTAGTAAACAGTTGCTCAATTCGGAAACTCTTTACATGCTCGTTTGTTCTCCATGAGAGCAAAATGTAGGCAATCTTTAAGCAGTGAGCAAAAATCGAATGCTCATTTAATGCTTTCAATGTGTGAGTTCACTGGACAGTGCTTACCTGTTTCCCCTATAAGCCAAGGTTCATGAACAAATTTAGTGCAAAGAGCTCACCCTAGATCCAAAGTGTTACCAAAGAATAATCGCTTTTCGCGGATTCAACCCAAATTTACTGTATCAACTTTCGTCGCAATCTGATTTTCGGTGCACAAACTTCGTGTAATAGCGCCACACGCCTGACAGCTGTTATGTGGTCCCAACGATTAGTTATCTAAGCAAACGCTTTATGTCACCAAAGATTACTATGCATATTAGTCACAATGTCCCACATCCAACCGGTACAACTGACTTTTTCAACGGTATCTCGTTCCTCATTGGTGAACAACAGAACGCGGACAGTAATGGAACACGAAATACGAGAAGATCTTCAAAGAAACGGTTATTCGCTATCACATACAATATGATGACAACTAGACATCATGGTTATCATGTGTCTTCCCTGATGCTACTTTCACTCTGATGCACGTATTATTGTAGCCACGCCGTGGACCCGTCCTCAGTTACAGTTTAACTCACAGCAGAGATAGCACTGTGGAAAAAAAGCGTTACCGAACAAACACAGAACTTTTCATCATGTTCTCTTTCGCGTGGAAGAATCTGAGAATAATAATGAAATGACTACAAATAGCCAAAGCCTTCTGCGAAAGCCATTACTTTCATAATACTCTCCTCTTCAGTTCTTGAACCCAGGTCCCATCCCTTCTACTTTCTCATTTCTTTATTCACCCAGTCCAGCAATGAATTTTTACTTTTTCACTCCTCCAAGAACGGCATACCAACCAAACCACTCTCCGTCCTACGACCTGAACTCGCTAGAAACTCCCCCAGACTAATGCTTGTTCCAGATGTTACGCCACTGACCACTAGAAACAGGCATCTGTCTTTGCGAACTACCTTTCCTTCGCCCCTGTCTTTCAACTCTTGTATTGGGGCTCAACTGATTGCTTTGTCAGATTTAGCAATTGTTTTCCCAGCCTTGTTCTTTTCCTTGCATGACGTACGAGATGGTCCCGCAATATGGTACATGATTACCGAGACGTTTACTCTTTTTCACAGCAGTTACTCTAGAGATGGTACAATAGCTGCTGTTCTGTGGACAGGGAGGAAAACTCAACCCGAGCAATCTGAGCTTCATCTAAGTGTAATCTTATGCAAATCTTTAATCACGCTATCTAAGTATCACAAGCAGATATTTTGTTGAAATCTGTAAAATACGATTTCTAATTCACAACAATGACCAGATAATACAAGGCATGCCTTATTTCAGTTGCAGTAACGGTGAGAAACAAAAGCCATGAACATGATTATTGTTTCCCATGAACATTTGATATGACCGACACAGCCTCTGTTTGAATGGCTTGGCAAATAGCATCTGTTTCCCCTTTTTTCTTTACTTTTTCTTCCAAAAACATCAGCACTTGCAACATGAACTGTGTCGTCGTTACCTTTCAGTATACCCGACTTTGTTGTACATGAATTTCATTCTCTAGCTCTGGTAAGCTTTTGAAGGGGCATGTAATTTCGGCCCCAGACAATAATCATCTCACTATCAGGTGAAGGATGTTCCGTCTGTTACATTGTTTGTACATGATGGGCAGCGCTTATCCCACTTCTTTGTCATACCAGCCGTTGATAATAATATGTCTTAAAGAGTAAGGAAATGCTTCCCAGCTAGGATCACCCGGCATAAATGGTTAGAAAGCTGTGACCCCAGAGTGGTTGATATGCTTGAACACAATCCTTACTTTCATTCTTCCTGAGGCGTACAGAATTACACACGCCAGCATCTCCCAGACAGCATTACCGACATTTTTTGTCCCTGTTCAAGATAACAGATCCCTTCCTTGAAATACTCAAAAACACAACTGGCAACAAGAGAAGAGCAAAGAATCGATTAGCAATACTCATGCCTTGCACAAATGCCTTCTTGAAAATGTATTTAGATACAATCGATCAGATAAAGATAATTTATTACCTTTTATTACAACGAGAGAATAATAATAGTTTTTGCTATACCTGGGAAACAATCCCGAAAACGATGCACGTTCATCACTGATCATCTCTCCATTTTTCAAATCAGAAAATTATTTTGCGATAGATATTATCCCGTAGAGAGTTCCGACTATTGGTTTTATATATCGTGCTACTTTTTCTGAAATAACAATTCTTTTATGCATATTTTATGTATCTTTCCATATCTTCCACTGTATGTTACACCAGTTCTGAGGCGATCTACTTGCGTGGCAGGGGGAATAACTGAATAAATAAACGCCGCACTTTTCAGTTAGCCTGATATTGAAAAGTTGGCAAGGGGAAGGGAAAAGACCAGGGTGTTGAGACGCCTGCCATTGAACGCGATTTGGTTTGTTAATTGGACAACTCTCGCTTCCGTAATTAATACCATACAATTCTGTATACATAAGTAACTTCTGTGATTGAAATTACATCGTGTGGAGCCCCGTGCTCCAGGAATATTAGTTTGAGATGCAGGTGGCAATTGGAGCAGGAAATATAAAATAAAATGATCATGTAGTAATTACGCTTATCATATTCAGGCCCTAAACCACCAGCTTTTCTCCAAAAGCAGGCGTTCAACATTGGATATATATAGATCTATATACATTTCAGCTGGTTTACAAATTACGGGAGGATATTATCTGGATCTCTGGACTTGGTTCACCTAACACTTTAACATTCGTACAAACTGGTCTGATCATGAAGAAGGAAGATCTTGATTCCCTACCTAAAACGAATTCTTCCTTGTTCACAGCAGTATCTCTGCCCGTGGTATACTATAAGACTGCTGAGATGTATCTTGGAAAGTTCGGTGGTCTGCTCATTAGGGCGCGCGTGCCCTCAATCATGACGCTAGACAAACATACAAGAGTGCTCACCCACGGAGTTTACAAACACACAAAATTTGACTTTTTCGTCTATAATAATCTGATAACTTCCTGATGTGAACATTTCCTGTCATCAGAGATAATCAACGTAATACCTCTAAATTTACCTATCACTATCACACTTCGTCTCTCTCCCTCGTCATGACTTCCGAAAGAAAATAAATATGACACCTATGAAGGGACATACCATGAGAATATTACCCCCTGAAAGAAAGAGATGAAAAAGTTACCGAAGACCTCTACCACATTATTAGTCGATATTTCCAACGCTTCAGGTCTTGTTTCATGTCTAAAATCTATTCCATTATGAGGCGTGTGGTAAAGTGAAAACTGAACTGTCTAATCCTTATTAATTTCCTGAACGTCTGAAAGATTTCATTTTTTTTTTTTCATGAACTAAATCCCCGAAATCTACATTCACAATAAAAAACAAAAAAACGGAACGGACTAGTTTCCACTTTCTCTAGAAATGAGATCATCTACTAAAATACTTTGTCTATTTTTGGAAACCTGTAATGTTGTTTCACCTCTTTAAAAAACTTTGCTGAATGAAAGTTAAACTTTTTTTTCCTCTACTAGCTGGGGTTCCCGGCATTATCCGGGATAAACTTGTGAACCCACCGTTCTCTCTTTTTGGTCTAGAAAGCTTCAGATCCCACATTTTACAGCCTTACTACAGATTTCAAGCGCACCAGAGCACTACGCACTCATTTCTGATAAGGAAATTGCGTGCACCGAATTGAACGCGTATTAATACATCATTTCCCGTGCGGTGGGCTTACTACAGGGAGCCAAAACAAAGATCATTGTATTTTACTTATTTACAACTTTTAATTTAAAAATACCTGAAACTTGAATCAACACAATCGGTCGATATGAAAGCGATTGGGCTGGATTAGTTGACACTTGAGTAAATTAACTTTATAATTTTTGAAACTGTCATTTAGGCTGTAGCGTAGAGCAAAAAAAGAGCCAAGATTGTACCACAACGAATTACTCCCACCACTATTGTTTTTTATAATAAGATGTCTGATCGGTCACGGAAGACTGATATTTATCAATGTATCTACAGAGGAATGAGCTGGGCAGAGAGGAACCAATGCTATAAGGTGTGCAAGAACTACAAGGAAGTACTGCTCACGCTACACCAGGGCTAATGTTGCCCGCAGTCTATATCATAAACAATGAGATAAAAATCATCAGTCCTATCCTTGGAGACAATAAAACAAGTTCAGTTTTGAAAGCAAGCATTTTTCTCGCGATCTCCAACTGAAACATGGGGCCGTCCATCCTTTCTGAATGTCACAGACAACTTTTAATAATGACTTGCCAATGTCAAAATAGTCACGGCAGTAAAACGATCGCCGCCCAAAAAGTCAAATGTCGATCAACTTTAACTGTCCTCTGAAAGGTGACGAAGAAAACACTGTCAATATTACAGCCCATTACGAAATCCGAACAGTATAATCACCATTCCCTGGTGCGCTCGCAATGCTTCTATTCCAAAACCAAAATAAATCAACATGTGATTACAAACTGACCAAGCATGTTAAAAAAATTACTTTCTCCTGGCAAAATCAAGACATCCAAAGTAAGCTGAGAGAGATCTGATGTTCTTAAAAAAAAACAAACAGAGAAAACTAAAATGTCTGTGTGTGTTTTTTAGGCATTTCCGCGGCCAGTCTGAAGCCTGAGATAACAACAAAGAGACTTGACGGAAGCAACTTCCACTTACAAGGAAATCTTTAATCTTCACTGGCACTTGTTTGTTCATGCCCCAGCCCTCAGCCATTCCCCCCCCCCCTCCCCCAATTTTTCTTTTTAATCCATAGAAGTCCTTGAAGCAGCTCCCTCTTTAGTTTCATCTCAGACAACCATCCTACCTTCTATTCCTTCGTCTCCTTTCCTCTTTTTTTTTTCGGTTCTTCCTCTCCTTATCTACGTGGCTTCCTGTCTCTACCAGTAGTTCTCACAGTCCCACGCCACATTCCTCCTCTTCCAGTCCTAGGTTTCCTCAATTCCTTCCCCATTTTGAACTGTCATCTCTTTACTTTTTCACCATTGTACTTTTACAGTGGTAATTATTGAAACTAGTTATGACATAAAATGTGGTCTGTGAATTCGCGATCACCCACAAAGATGTATACAGCGTATATTGTTAATTCATTTAATTGGAATTCCTCCTGCGACTGAAATTCCCCCCAACTTAACAACCTCCCCCCCCCCCCCCCCCCCAAGCTCAAACACCTGCCTTTGGATTTAAAATTCCTTACCTGGGAAGTACCCTCCCCGTTTGAGAATTACTGGTCAATACGTTTCCAGCAGCGCAGGACATACCATGCATGTATTGCACTCCACACCTACCAACATCTCAGCTCACCTCGCAAGCGACATAGACTGCTGTTATATAGCTGCATGCAGTCATGAAGATAAAAGGCGTTCCCTTACCAGAATTAACCGTGCAGCGTTTCAGTTTTATCGAGGACTGCCCATCTCCACATGCTCACCTCGCAACCTCATTAAAGCTGTTCAGGGTGCGCTTGACCCATGGCAAACAAACAGCTGAAAGTTAGAAACTGAGGTCTTGGAGTCCTATCGATGAGTGCTATCGTGTGAAAATTGCATCAAATTTTAATAGTTGGTGAGAATAAATCATACTGATTGTCTTCTATCCTTTCAAAAACTACGGGACCCAACTCTTGCTTTATGCTGAGAAAAGTGACAGTAGATAAAAGCATCATTAGGATCCACCAAAAAAAAAAAAAAAATGAAACACAGGCCATTTAATTAGCAGGTAGTATTCGTTTAAATAAACTCCAATAACGGGTACGTATAATTTTATTATGTATTCTCACTCACTCCTTGAAACAAACAAACTTCACCGATTCTCTCTTTCATTCTCTACAGCTCGCTCACGTACGACCAAACCAATCTGTCTCCTATACTATGTTCACAGCTGGAATCAACAGCCTATGCTGTCGGCTTCACTCTCTCCACCTTCACCCTGTACTCATTCAGTCCACGCCAGCACAGAACACGGATCATCATCGGCTGCTCTAATGGACTGTGAATGTTTTCACAAACAAACACTCTGGCTAAATGAGACCGCTGACCAGTCTTGACCACCCAGGCCCATCCCACACACACTCAGCAAAAAGCAGGATAAAATTCAATACGGTGCCAGAACTAGTGAGCTAATGAGTGAACACCTGACTCATCAAGAGCCCAGGTCAATCCTTTCCCACCTCCATTACAATAATTATATATAAAGAACTAAAAGAGTACATTGCCATTCACTACGGGATGAACTTTTAAAATGAAAGGATCAAGAGTTCAGCGTAAAACACTGACTCTGGCCATCGCTTGCGCAGAATCTGCACACAGAACATAGAGGCTGCACATCATGGGACATGTTTAACTTCACAGGCTGAACAATAAAAGCAGCTAAATAGTAAAATTCCGTCACAGAATGGGAAGATTATTTATACATGAAAGATCCACCAAAGCTAAGATCTTTCTGCTACAGACAGTTCAAATTCACCACAGCTGTAGAAATCTCCTTCTCTGTGATGCTAATGTATGTACAGTATAATACCACAATTTTTTAAAACCGATATCGCTCCTCAACGAAGGAGCGAAACGAAGCAAAATGTTCCCCCCTTTTTTTTCCCGGTCCTCTCATATTATTCTGAGTTTCTAAACTTCCGTACTCTCTAAAGGCTGAAGAAAAAAAAAAGAAAATTACGCTTTCATAAACAGATGGTAAAAGAGATGTCAAACTGTACAAATTAAGTTATTTACAGAATGAGATAGATAGATCAGGTCAAAGATACCGCTGTCTCGTACATCTTCAGCCTCTCCACTAGTCGGCCACTGTTTTTAAACACAGGAAATACAGGCGAGTCTGAGAGCGGCGCTGAGCTGTAAACATGCAGACACTGGCGACGTAAGGCCTGCGGAAGGTGTCAATTTGGTGTTTAAAACTGCTTGACTGTGGCAAATGAGCACCGGACTCTTCAGCGATTTGAGCTCTCTCCATTGTCATCAACTTGTAACTCGTTGACACTCTACATTGCTCTGGTAATGTGGGATGGGGAGGCGAGGGGGAGACACTGGTTTACTTGAGATGCTGTCCTTGTGAGATGCTGTCCTTGTCATACATTCTTATTTGGGAGGGTGACGTGTGGAGACACTGGGATTAAAGGGTGGATATAATTCTTATGACGGAAGGACCGAAGAAAGAAAAAGAAAAGAGTGAGAGACGACGTTGGAGAACAATGGGCGGAATGTGTAGAGGATAAAGTGAAGACGGATTCTGCAAGAGAGATCAGAGAAACGTGCTGGAGAGGAAGATACAGACTGATATTGGAGGAAACCAGACACTCAGTTCTAATGAAAGAGGGATCAGAACAGAGAACAAAAGAATGAAAAAACGATGTACCAATATTCAAAACAAGTAGACTGGGAGGTTTAAAGACAAAATGAACTCTGGTATACCCAAAAAACGGAGAACAGTGAATATGTCCGGTGTGTGATATACTAGATTTTATTTCTTCAAGCACTGCTGGACCGTGTGTAACAAAACGGAGGATACAGGCAGAGGGAGAGAGGCTGGGAAGCTAAAAAGTCGAATGCAGTTAAGTGGTGAGATGATGTATACACACAATGGAAAAATGTGTTATTTGCCCAGGCCCATTTAAAAGAAAAAAGACAGACAGAAAACTAAAGACGGAAACAAATCTTCCTGCGCCACTTAATGAAGAAACCTTGACAGTGCTGAGTCAAGTGAACGGAAATTGAGAAAACAATCTTCTTTAAAATACAGACACAAAACAAAACAAAATTTAAAATAACTCCATGACTTCGAAAAAATCTGAACAAAAACTGTGTCCAACACACATTTGAACAATTTCCGTACTACAACAAAAGTGTCTTTCTGCAAGTTTCCACGGGCTAAAATCTTTCAACAAGCAGGAAATGGTAAACTCTCTTTGCTCATCAACAACATTTAAAGATCTAACAATCCATATCTATTCTATGCTTTCATTTGCATCGGTGCACAAAAGTTAGGTAATTAAAATTTCCCGGAACACTTTCTTTCATGCGCTTAAGATCATCACTTGTGACTCGGAAGTTTTACGTACGTAAAAAGAAAAAATTAACTTTAAAATGAGCCAAAAAATGTCAGAAGTTATTTACGGAAACCTGTTTCCTTATTCTCCTTCCCTCCCTGTGTTGTAATTACTCGCTTTATGTACAATCATGCGCCGTACTGCCATCAGAGCAGTCCGGGGGCCGTGCTCGGGGGGGGGGGGGGGTTCTTTCTTGGCCCCACCCTGTGCTAGACTTCACGGTGCAGGATGAAAGTTACCCCTGCTTTGATTTTAACGCGGGCACGATATGGACAATCACACCCTTTCACGTGTCTGGAAATTGGGTGTATAATGTAATTAATGACCGGGGGATGGAAAATAAATCAGGCAAATTTACTTTCCCATGAACAAAGACTTAAAAACACTGACTAACATTTTCAAGGCAACAGAGGACATGTAGCAAGATTGCTTTAGAGATTAGTTTTACATGTAATTTTCATGTTAGCTAATACGGGCGTGGGAGAGGTTAAAATAATTAAACCTGTCAGATTGTCCGACTATGTCTGTGAGAACTGAATTCACACATTGTTCTAATCGTGCAACTGCATTTTAATGTTGTTCTTAACTTGATAGACCTTTGTTCAAAGCCAGATGAGGGTTCACAGGAAACCTAGTTTTTTTTAACATCAGTTTATTTATTGATTGTTCATTTGTTGTTTGTTTTGTTCTGAAAATGATGATGAAGAAGTTGTGCTTTTCAGGCTTGAGCGCAGAGTCTGAACAGAGGAAAACAAACCATCAAATGGCAAGGTGACAATATGGCAGAAAGGGTAGAGTAGGCAAGCAACGTAAGGGTACTTGCGAATGTGCTTTGCAAGGATTATAGAATAACAAGTGTTAAAGGAAGTTTATGTAGTGGGGACGCTGGAATCATGAATTTTTTCCATGTTCTCAGATCCCCCTTTTTTTTTTTTTTTAACGAAGTTTAAAATTCTCAACTGCTCATTACCAGTCGTAGCGCAGAATTCTTATCTTTTATCTTATTGGCCGGCGGCCGCTGTAGACAATGCACTGGATTATGCCATTCAGTCAAAGCAAAAATTTTGAAAATTTTGGGAATGTCTACTCTTCGCTGGTCTATGTAAAAAGACTATCCTTCATGTTTTTTCTTCTCTTCTTTAACAAAGGTTCACCGGAGCCATGCATCGAATAAAGACATGAGATGATGCACGCTCACTCTTCCGCATCATTTCTTTTAGGCAAAGCATTGCTCTTAAGTCAATCGACTTTGACGGCGCCCTTCAAGAGGAAGAGATGAGGCCAGGGAATGCAGTGATGTAAAGGAATCGCTTCTGTTTGAAGTGTTTGATAAAAGAAAAGCGTGCATGTAGTCACACAGGCCAGACGTACACAACCACACATACACTCAGAGATTCACACAGTGTACTTTGCTTACGAAAGACATTGCTCGCAAACTAAAGACCTCGTTAATGTGGTTTCTGAAAATAACAGGGACTCGATTTGGGGAAGAAAGCAAAGACCTTCAGTTCCGTGTGGATTTTCAATACACCAGCGACAGTGTCAGTTCTACAAAAGTTGGGTGACAAGGAATGTTTACGTCCCACTGAACAAAAAGACATAAAATCACAGCAAATCAATGTCACTTTGAACTACATGAATAAGATGTGAACAAAAAGACCGGGCCGCCGCTGCTATTTTCTTTCTCTAATCCTCGGGACGCGACTGCTTCTCAAAATGCGCCCAGGCTTCTTAAAACGGAGTAATTACACATTTTTTTGCAAATCTGGGCCATCTATGATTATACCCGATTTATCTACAAATGACTTGATGCCAAACTGATAACCCCGTCTAAGTCCCAACTGATATCATAAAGACTGTTTTGCTTCGTGTCTTAGCAAAATATGAGGGCCAAGCTCAAATGATTCTGGAATGTCATAACACTTGAAAGTTCGTCCGACAAGAGTCGTACCTTCTTTACTCAGCGTCTTCCCTGCAAGAACTGTTTCTACATATCCCTTACTCGTATCAAATTTTGCACTAGCGGACATTCTGAAACACATTGAAATAATTGTAAATAGCCGATATCTGCAACATCGTCCTAAATGCAAACCGTCAAGTGTCTAATTCCAATCACTGAAGAGAATTAACCAAAAGAAAAAAAAACGTCAATTCCGATTCCAGTGAACGAAAACAAACAACAACAACAAAAAAGACGCAACGTTCTTATTCATCATCTCACAGAATGAGAGAGTTATCCAACACAGAATGGATGCTGAGCTTCCACTGACGAAATCCATAAAACTGCCACACTCATCTTGCATAACAGTAAACATCATTCTGTCATCAAATGAAACGTCGGTCACTGTAACACTGCACAACAGCTGACATGATACATACAGTAATGACAGAAATATATTTCTAACGGAATATGCATGTGTGTAAACGCGCTCTTGCGCGTGCCAGGCTGTGCATGTACAACTCTTGACTTAAATAAAAACTTGCACTCACGCTTGTGCTGGTATGAGAAAATTCATTCACAAGTACGCTGGCAAGTCTGAAGAAATAACACAGAGAAGGACTGATGCAATTTTGTCTAAAAGGTAGCAAGAATTTTCCAAAGATGATTCAGAAAAGATTATTCGCCTCACATAATAATGCAATGAAATGCAACATAAAACATGGGGAGCAACAGGAAAATACGGTGACATGAACACTATAAGGAAATACAGTGGAATGACGGTGTGGGAAAATGATGCTGATCTGAAGAATTACGGAGAAATTGGGAGAGATAGGAAAAAATGAAGAAAAGAAAAAAAAAAAAGACTCAGACAAGGAAAACTGGGAAAGATCTGGGCTTGGCAATTACAGACAATGTAGAGGAATCATGGGACGGATGGAATGAAAAAACTGGCATATGTCGGTATCGGAGAATATTAAGACTAGCTGTATTTGTTACCATGCAGAAGTGGTAGAAAAGGATGGAGAAAGAAATGATAGGGCGAAAGAAAAGAGCTCCCTATTTTTAAGCACTTGGTTATTCACAAGCACTTGAAAATTCATAGCACTCAGAGCGCGGCGAAGAGGTCTTGACTCCGGCGCTCCACAATAAAGTGATGGGCATCTAGTCTGGCCTGCCCCTGAATTTTGTACAGAAATGCGTGTAGACTAGAAGGGTGCGATGATAGGAGAGGTGTGGCGATTTGGGGGAAGTATTTGTTGGATTTCTCGATTGGGGGGAAGGGGGAAAGGTATTTTGTGGGTCGCAAACATACATACAACCGCGCCACAAGCTTAAAAATCTGAAGGCCGGCTCAAAACTTGAACTGAGTTGGAAAGAACTCGTGGACAAAGGGGCAGGCTTTGCAGTTCTTCAATTCACCCCAGAGTTTTTACGCCCCTGACAAGAAGTCCTCCTTCACATATGTCTCTGGAGACGACAGACGCACTTAAGCACTTATCACTCATTCCTTCACTTGAGAATCCTATTTCCCGCTCTCCATGATTTCCTTATCTTCCTTTCAATCTCTTTTCTGTCCTAAATTTTACCTCCACACACTCAATTTTTTCCGCAACTTGCTAGAAACATAGGGTTTCATACATTTTTAAATGTCTCGAGTACAACACTTACTTCAGTCCAATCTCTCTTCAGGACGGGCTGGCTTACGATTAATGGTTATTTTTCCGATACATAATTATGTAAGGCCTACACTGCCCGCACTCCTTTCTTCGTCCACCGATCTGGAAGATTTCCTAAACAGCAAATGTTAATAATATAAAAAATGTTTCTGGGACCGCGCGTCGATCTTAGTATTGCCTGATGCATTCCCTTTGTCAAAGCTAGTTTCGATATACGTCTCCACTTTCCCTGTTTTCCCACTCTAATTCTAACTCCGTTCTATCCTTATGCCCTCCAGTCCTGAAAACAAGAAATGGTTCACACTGTAGATTAATCGATTGATAAGACTGATTGATAAGAACAGTAACTGTTATGAAAAAAAAATTAACCAAAATGTTAAATTCAGTTACAATCAACCCGTTTCACTGGCCAAATCCATAAACTGCAGTGGAAAAAACACAAATAGACACAGTAAATAAAGACCGCCCCAAAAACCAGTTGTTGCTATTCATACACTCTTGGTACCACCATTCCTTTGGATCTTGTGGTTTTTGTTCGGTCTGATATTACAATTCAGTCAGTATGGTCTCGCAGATCTATTGCTGGTAGCTTAGAGGTCTTCCAACACCCAATACTAACTAACATCACTCCCGATTCTGGCAAATTTTGATTTTTCGCACATAATACGGTAAATTTTAATGTTCACACTGATAACATGTTAGAGATGTTCAAAGGATAAATTTGAACCGGGGCTGCTTGTATTATGGCATTCGTTTAACTCCCAAGACATTAAAAAAAAAAGTTAAAATAGCAGCAGCTCTCTTGACGGTTAAAAGCAAAATCGCTTGTTTGGACATCAGTCCCGAGCCGTTTCAAAGTCGAGTCCAAATCTTCTGGACATAGCGGACCTAATCCTCCTTCTGTCCTGTCGTTCTATTCTATCTCCGTCTACCGTCTTGCTGTTTTCTGGCACAGAGAGTCCGTTATCATGTCGACCAGCTTTCTTCCAACTCAAACGCCCTTTCCTTACGCCTCAATCACGCCCTTTCTTTTGCGTGTCTGTGTGTCGTATCAAGGAGAAGCCTGTAGAACTATCGACTTCGTGGAAAACACAGTAGCCTACGTCATCAAGGACTTTGACGTAGAGGAGTGTGCTTTTACATCTGAATATCGTATTATATCTCTGCTGCTGTTAAAAAAAAAAAAAAAATTCCAACAGCGATACCAAGACTTTCAGAGAGAGACGACCGCTCGCCAAACGAGTGTTTCAAAGCTTGGCTCTTAATTAAGGTCCTGTTACCATGAAGTTAGACGTCTTTTGATTTGTTTGTCGGAGTTTCGATTAACAGTACCTTACCCCTCTCGGGTCCATTCCACAAAAACGTACATTGTATACTACAGTTTCAGCACCCGCTTTCCTGTCCGGGCATGTCTATCAAAGACAGGTTGCAAGCATGTAAACAGTTCATAGGTGAGTCAATACACACGCGCTTATGCACACCTGTATCGTGTCTTGTGGCACATGGTCTTAACCACACCACGTGTAACACTGTATCATTTTGGGCTCCGGTGAGATGATCAAAGGCGGCCTATCCTCACAACCACATGTAAATATACAAACAAATGTGTTCACACATTTCTCTCATTCTGTCTTCGGTTTTTTTTCCGATCTTCCTGTTTTTCTTACTGCCACCCTGTCCCATCTTCGTTCATTTTCCAAAAATTCTTCTTCTTCTGCTTTCTTATCTCAATAAAATCTGTCATCATCGTGATGAAAAAAATTCTCTTATATTACTAATGCTGTCTCTTTCAGCTGACATAGCCTCACATAGAAGGAAACCCTACTTTCCCCTACCCCACCACATACAGGACGGAAAAGGAATTACTCTGATGTACTGGTATTGCAATTAAAAAGTTCCAAGCTGACCATGAAAACGAACAGTCCTATACAACTATGCTCGATTAACAGTCCATTCTCCATCTCTCTCTCTCTCTCTAGCCCCTCGTCCGTTTTATCATTATCTCTGAAAGCGATACATATAACATATTAAAAGGTTTTTTTATATCACCATGAAAAAACTCACCACGACCAGCTACTTTAACAGCCTACATTCACTGTGTCCTGGCACTTCTCTAACTCTGCAGTCCACCACTGCGCACAGAATAATAGAATACTAAACTACAGAGCTAGGCTCATCTATCACTTTTAGTTTTCACCGCCGGAACATTAAATTTTTATTCGTGCAGTCAAAGGGCCTATTTTCAAAGAAAGAATGATGAAAGAGGAGGTGCATCTCATTTATCTTCCTCTATTGCGCATATTCTCTGTATTGGTTGCTGAGCTGTTCAAAATGAAACTGTTTTCTGTTGCTCTCTCTCTCTCTCTGTTTCTCTCTCATCAGCTTGTTTGTTCAAACTATGCCATTGAGAATCGACTTTACTATTCAAGGCATCGCTCGATAATTATATTTTCAACCATGTAGAAACAGCTAGACCTTGCACTTAGTCCTTCCCATGATCATTCCACCATCACTTCGGGCAATTTCCGAAGTCAATAATCCTTCTCAGCATGCAATAACATATCGCATTGAAGCGCATACATGTTTGCTCTCTGCCCCAACAGCATCAAATTCATTGAAGGCTCTGGCAGGGGTATACTATACAACAAGTTTGCCTACAAAATAAAGAAATCAACAATCAAAAACAAATGAATAAGGTTGGAGGTTAGAAGTTGAGTACATACACATGTCTTTTTTCCGGGATGGCGCATTCCTGCACTTTGTGCAACATACTTCACGCCCTTTGATCTTTGCCGAGTGGAACTGACGGTACAAGATTACCTTTGATACCTTCTGTATAAATTCCTCAATATTATGCAGGTCATGGTGACAGACCGAAAGATCAATGTATCACTGGGGTAGCGAAGACCTTCAAAATGTAGGGGGGGGGGGGGGAGAGAGAAGAGGTCATTCAGAGCGACTGATATCACCTTGACCGGGCGGAGATGAACTGAGGCGGTCGAATTTCAAGAGAGTGCGTATTAACTACTAAAAAGTTACATAGAATTCTATCCACTGCAGTTATTATCGCCTGAGACTGACTGATCGTATGCCCATGAGCAGTTGTTAATAGTTGCCCAGAAAGGAGTCTGTCAGAGACTTAGAAAGACGTAGAAAGAGAAGGCTGTCGGGACCGGCAGATAAGTATGCTGGTATAGTAATAACAATAAAATAAAATTTACAAAAAAAAGGCTTTGGGAAAATTCACGAAACGACAAATCAAAATAAGGAAGTGTGAGCGACAAATGTTTACAGAACATCGTGTGACCATAAGCTTTAGAAATGGACATTGGCTGTCTACGTTTACCTCTTTCTCCTTCCACGAACGATTTTCCTATACATAATAGGCAAAGAAACACAATTTTTTCGAAATCACTTTGAAAAGTATGAAGAATTTTTTTCAGAGACATCAACTGCATTAGGAAAACTGCACCTACTTGCAATTCTGCAAAAATAAACTCAGATTCTTCTTTCCTCCTTCATTCATTCATTCATTCACTGTTTGTGAAGATTGATATAGCACTGCACAGATTATACCGGAAACATATTAACGCTCTCAACTGTGACACACATCTCACTCCTGTGATACCTGTTGTGGTCTCAAACTACATTTTCATCAACAAACGATCTGACCGATTTTGCAGGAATTAGGAAGGGACAAGTTCCCTTGGTAGAATTGACAATAGCGAGGCTTTGCGCAATAATGGAAGGGACACAACTCTTGTAAATATTAATGATTGAACAGGCATTTCTATTATTAACTCCCTCTACCGACTTGTTGACTTGGTAAACCGGCAAACAAAAGGTGAGATAGAAGATAAGCAAGTGACGTACGGGTAGATAGAATGTCAGACAAACACGCAGACAGTCATTTGCACAAACAGAAGAGCCAAGAGAAGTTCAAGCGGCCAAAAGACAGGCAAAAATCGTGTTTTTGCATTCTTATGACTGTAGCACAAGTAGGCCTATTTTCCAGGCAAGACCGAAAATGTAAACATAGCGTGATCCCCCAAAAAGAAAGATGAGTTATAAATGCCTAGAACAGCGATTCTAAAAATGACAAGCCCTTCAAAAGATCTTCAGTCAGGCTGCTGACTTTTTTCTTTTTAAATTCAGCGATAGAACTCGTTCCATTGTCGTGATGTCAACCTACTAATTATTGTGCAAGCAATCATAGTACGATTTCACAAGCTCACTCCTCAATCAAATTCCAATTTTTTTAAAAATCAATAATAAAAAAAATCGGACAAGCCCAACACACAAGCTTGACTTGAAAAGTCGGAGGAAACAGACCTTAAGTACGACCTAGGAACACATGAATAGGCAGGAATAGTGTGTGTGCATGCTGGGGAATAGAAGGGGGAATCAAATGCTTCGACAAATGGGTTATACACATGGGCTATGGGGACAGAATGGCTGCAGACCTTGACTGCCATTTAAACTATCATTATTACACTGGATACATACTCGTACTGGCAAGACGTGCGTGTGCCTCAAAGTGTCTGAGAAAATGATTTATGTCTTTCCAATGATCGGGCGGACCCGACAAAATAATATGGTACCATCTGGCCTCTAAAACCATAAGTAGGAAAACCTTCAAATGGATCTTGGAACGGCTAGAGGAACACTTATGGGGATGCCCAGTATGCCAGGAATCTGGTTCCTGTCATCATATCAAATCAAATCAAATGGTATAGTATTGGTCATAATGTGTGAGCAAATCCGGAGATGATCAGCTGGTAATGTCAAATGCGTCCGTGACAGCAAAATTAAAAAGAAAAAAACAAGCCGGACCCAGGGGGAGGGGCTGGGGCATCAAACACCACGGATGGCAAGAAGTGTTAAGGGTTTAGAAAGAGACAAAAAAGTCTCACAAGGAGCAACCGCAGCCCAGCCACTGGAAAGAAGACAATAAGAAATTGACTACAAAATCTCAGGCAGGTCGTGCAAAGAGATCCACGTAACACTGCAGGGTACAAAGTACATGTAGTGAAAAAAGACCCCCCCCCCCCCCTGGCATCCTAAAGTGTTGTTTTCAATGTGCAAGAATGTCATCATGTTTTAACAATGTGCTTGAACAATGGGATTTCACTGGTTCTTCTTAAGACGCCCATTTGACCTAAGATTCACCGTAAATGAAAAACTGAAGCGTTGTGCCGAGAGAAAGGAGGGCACTACTGTTTTGTCTGGCTCTTGTGAAAACAACGTTTTTCAGACAACGAGCAAATTATTTTCAATGCTCTATCAGCCCATCTGTGCAAAACTAAGCCGTTTAACGGACCTCCAGGGCTGTCCAAACAGTTTTCGATGCAAACGAGGCCATCAAAGCTTGATGGATCCCAGGGCGCTGAGACAAAGGCGGTTTACTCAAGTTCCAGGGGGCAGTTTCCTCATTATTCTAGAGGTGTGGACTCTGCGTGTTTGGATAACTACGCGTTTGGAAATTGTGATTTCCAGTTTCCACATTCCATTCTTATTTTTCTTAAAATGCTGTCTTCTACTTTAATGCCGTTGAGTACGGCCTATTTGTGGGGCTGTTTGATTGAATTGATGGACCCAATGAGTGTTGATGTTCCAAACCTCCAACACACTTTTTATTGGAGGCATTTAGCAGGTTAGTAGGTCAATGTGAACTCAATGGCCAGTCGGAAAGTTCAAATCCCAAGTGGGCCTAACTATTTTCAGCTGAGCTGTAACTACCTTTCACAATCACTTACAATCCTGTTACCCATTTTCTTTGTGTGTTTTTTCCCCCTATGGGTTTCTCAATATTTGAAATAACAAAATATCCTACGAATGAAATTGAAGGTTTCCGATGTTAGAGTTTTCCAATACAGTCCGGTGTTTACGCCAGTGTTTTCAAAATTAGTAAAACCTCAGGTTCCCATGGCTTTCCACCAAGAATTATACTCATAAAAATTTCACGTGCGCTGATATAATCATTTGAATTAGTAAACCAACAACCAAAATACAGAATCAAACCATCGTTTTCAATTATTGACACCTGTTTTCTCTGCATATCTAGAATTTAGAACCAGCCAGATTTAGATCTAGCTCTATAGGTCTTGATCCACACCACACCAATGCACAGATGGGCCCGCAGAAATGGTTGATCGACAACACAAGTAGAACTGTGTTGACTGTCTATCATATGGTTTTTATAATCAATGTCCAATGTGGATTTTATGGATTTAAGTAATCAACGAATACACAATAATATTCACCATGCAGCCCTTCCTTACAACACTTGCAGATCTAGATCTATATAGATCTACATAATTATAACTGTGAAAGTTGCGATGCAAGTAAACTTTTTGGTTAGCTCCAGATTCTAAACCTATTATAGCCTATCTGGATCTAGACCCACAATCGCCGACCTGTGTTACGTAATTTGCCTTATATATGGCACAGAAATCCTGAAACCTGCACAAGAGAGGCTTTAATTTCATAAGCCGTTTTTAAAAAAGGGAGATCTGCAGTTGTGACATGAAATATCGCAGAGGATTAAATCTACTTCACAGACATGACATTCATCCAGCCACGTACCTTAATATATTGTCACTTATTGTGGGGGTTTTCCGGTCGCATACAAGTAGGGCTAGGCTACGCCTACTGAGTTACATCTAGACCCAGCCAATCTGGTTTCACAACAATGGCCCTGACCCCCTTTTTTGTTTTGCCCCCGTTTCCCATACTCCTTCTAGCACAGCCTAGGTCAAGATCTACACACAGCTGTGTTCTCGTAGCAATGCGGACGCAAGGCTCGAAAAGCTCGAAATCGAACAGGATGATTCAGAGACATACACCTGACAAAGATTGCTCGTACACGATTATTTCTTCACCGACTGATGTAAATGAAAAGCTGAATAAGCATCTAGATCTAGAATCTAGAGTCTAGATCTAGATCTAGAATGTAGATCTAGATTCTAGATCTAGATCTAGCCTATATATTTTTCAACGACATAAAATTTACGCATGATTGTACAGTCACTGCATTTCCTCCCCAAAGCCCGTGTACCGGTTTTTTTGACGTAGGCCTAGATCTAGCTAGCATTTTCCTAAACGGCGTGCTCAACTTGTTCATGGGACGACATCTGTGCGCAGATCTAGATCTAGATCTAGATCTAGCTCTAGATCTACACTAATTCTTCAAGAAATTGAGCACAGGGTTTCACTGTCGTGTTCCGCTTAGTTCTAGATTACTGCTGTGTCTTAATCGATATCAGCTGCAGTAGTCTACTCTCGACTTTGGCCAGCAGCGCGAGTACTCACTCCGAAATGGTGAATTAGATCTAGATCTAGAGTCTAGATCTAGATCTAGATCGACTCTAGATGATCTACCCTAGATCTACATTCTAGATTCTAGATCTAGATCTAGATCTAGATCTAAATCTAGTCCAGATCTAAATCTCTAGATCTAGCCGATACCGTAGATAAGCCTATCACTGTTTTATTTTACATCACTTTTACCTTATCTAGACTCTTGAATCTAGATCCAGATATCTAGATCTATGTTTAGACTATTCTCAGCATATTAATTTTATCCTGGCGCACTTGCTGGAAGTTGTGTGGTTTGGCGCCAGGGTTGCCAGATTGAGATTTTAAGTTTAAGAAGCCAAACAATGCTGTAAAAAAGAATGCAAAACAAATTTCAGTAGTTTTCATACTAAGAGCACACGAACAGCTCCAAAACCAGGTTAATTCCACCCTCCGTACTAGAATCAGTGGAACATTTGGCTTAAATCTTATCATCTGTGAATTTTTTTTTCAAAGTATTTCTGGTGAAGCAGTGAAAGCCTTTAGCACATTTTTTTATAACGCAAAAGTACTGCCCCTATTCTTTCAATAGCATCAAGATGATTAAGCTGCACTCTGTTTTTAGTCTTACTTTTAATGGAGGATACATGAGAAAATATCCGCTTAAGTGCAGCTTTGCTGACTCGGGTGTTTAGATAAACAAAGACAAAGGGGACCAGCTCTTTGTAATTTTATGCTTCATGGTGAAGTAAATCAATCCCGAACAACAGTGTGTATAGTAAGTCCTGAGGTGTTTGACAGTCTTTCAAAAAAAAAAAAAAAATGCAGCAGTTTGAAAACTTATTTAAACCATAGAACACAGTGTCAACTGGACACTGTTCTTGGCGGTTGATTTTAGTATGTATCGAAAAAAAAAGCCAGAAAAAAGCCAAAAAGCCAAATGAATTTTCTGACGCCAAACGTCTTTAAAAAAAGCCAATTTTCTTTCCGCACTTTCACCACTTTAAAAAAGCCAATCTGGTAACCTTGTTTAGGCTATAAAACCTAAACTCTAATAAATAATCGAATACTTGCCAATATTGATTAGGCTTTAGCTTAAGCCTGAACGTTGATTTTGCACAATAAGTTTGTCAGTTACTGACATCTTTTTTTTTTCTTTCTGTGAGCATTTAGCTGTTGCTCTTATTGTACATTGCAGTCAGCACAATGGGCAGGTGAAATGTCGTGCCTGGTGACGGCGAGCAGGGTGAACGTACTCAACGGCTCGCTTTGTTCTTGAAGAGTAGTCATTCTGTTAGCTGACAACTTTGCCCAAAAGCGGATGTTCCTCTCACCTTTCTTTACCAGAAAAATTCGATCTATGTTTTAATACAGATAAACCGAGTCTAAATGTGTGACTTGACAATTGAATTTCCAAACAACAATAGGCGAATACTGCATTAATTTGTCTGTGGACTATAGAAGGGGGGGGGGGGGGCTTTTAAATATCACATTAACTGTGGCTTCTTTCAATGTCGATTACTGGTGGAAGAAACTGTAACTCGGCTATCCAGCTCGCAGCTACTTTTAGCACAGGTATATTATTTCCTTACATATTAACAAAATGCTCCTAGCGCCACTTTAATTGACAACATCACAACAGGTATTCATCAATATTAGCAATGTAATAATCGAGTACGCTAGCCATTATGTCAAAGTATCAGTTTTGCCCAGTTCCGGTTTCACACAAATTCAAATGCGGGGCGATATTAAATCAGCTTCTGTTGATTTATAGATTATAGTTTCAATCGGGTTGTCGCGGGTGGTGACGAAAGAAGATTTTGGCACCTTTAACTCAGAAAGAAAAACAAAACAAAAACTGGTTTCGCTTTGTAAACACTAAACCCTTAAACTTCTTTTTTTCTCTTCGGTGATATAAAAATGCACAAGCAGGCAAGTGCTTTCCCATGAACTGACTGAAAGTCAGACAGACAATTTATTTACCTCCCAAGCCGCCAAACAACCCCACCTCAAATGGTTAAAAAAAAATAGGTGGGGGAGGGGGGGAGGGGAGGAATAGCAGGAATAAAAGTGAACAAGGCAATAACCAAAGCTGAGATATCTTTGCATTCTCTCTTTCTCTTCTCTCTTTCTCTCTCTCTCTCAAACACACACACACACACACCACCCACAGAGAGAAAGAGAGAGAAAGACAGTCACAGTTTTGTCCCGCTGGAAAGCGGAACAGGTTCTCGAGACCGCGTGCACACGAAAATACGCTGACATCTCAAGCAGGGTCGCGCTTCGGCGTCCAGGGGAAAAACAAACTTGGCTAGTTACCTCTGTAAACCAAACGGCCATTGTTTCATTCGTCATGTCAACATGGCGACGCCTCGTCACTTCTACTGCTGGCAGGTTCTCATTTTTTAGATCTTTCCGCACTCTTCTTGACAGACGAGGGCAGATCATTTCTGCACACTGAACAGTATGTCATAGTACAAGCACCATAAGAAACATATTCCAGACTATGTGTCCAAAGATAACGTATGCCTTTGTCCGTGGGTTTTCTTTGTAGTTCTGGGAATGAAAAAAGCACCCAGAGCCAGAATATCCAGTTAATTGTTGCTGCGGAGTTGCATTGCCACTGCTTTAGTTTAGTAGCAAGGTCGCCTCTTTTGATTTAACAGCCTGTCTCCACAGTCTACAATACTTTTATGAAGTTGCAATCGCAACAAGAACACAACAGTCGAGAAACACAAACAATTTTGTGATAAACAACAACAACAACAAAAGTACACGTACTAAATACAAACGGAAAGGAATCAGAACAATGTTGTCTTAAACGAAATGAACTTGTCGGAAGTGTAGCAAGCTGTGACTGAACATATACCCCTAGCGTCTCCTGCCATTAGACACAGGAAAGATGCATGAAGTTATCAGCTGCTTAGTCTAAACTAGCACAAATTGTGCTGTTTTGCAGCCTTTGATTGCACTGCTAACTTATGTTGGGTAGAAAGCAATGAATTTCGTCTACAATTTGCAGATTATAAAAATGTGAGATTATCTCTTGCCTCTGACAGGTGCTGTGTTCCAAATGGTGTATACCAAGACAATTTACTTAATATAAGCTGCCCTAGACAAAAATTCTCCACGAAATGGCACGCCTGATTTAGTAGGAATTTGCCTGATTCCAAGAAAGCAGAATCATTCCTGAGACACATGCAAACAAAGAAAACCCGAAAAAGACAGGCCATTTTTTTTTTCAAAATGTCCTCGTTACGAACTGACAAACTACGCTAAAAAAAAATGAATTCTTTTTGGCCCATGGAAATACATTTTCTAATGTTTAAATTACGGGAACTGATGAGAGTTCACGTGTCGCTCCGATTAAAAAAAGGTCAAGTTCAGACAAAGCTTCACCAGGCTGAAAGTGCAGTGATGTTGCATTTTGATACAAAACGAAAGTAGAATAAATGATGTACGGCCACTCTCTAAAACGTTGACAAAATGAGGGTCTTGTTATCGAACGCATTTGGGCTGTTCGAAAGTGTCTTCAGTTCAGCACAAATGGTAAGGAGGAAGCAATGTTTGATGTCATTATGTGTGAGTGCCATAATGGTGTGAGGCGAATATGCATTTAATATGAGTAAGAAATGACAACATTTATTGTGACTTTTGGCTCTCCTTCTTTCTCTCCATCTTCCCACACTCTTTCCTTCTTCTTTTTATCTTTTTTTTTTCATAAGCCCAAAAAATTAATGGTAGAGGGAGATAGTTACGATGGAAAATAGAAGGAAAAATCCTTACAAAAGACTTACCTCTTCACCGTTTCCTGGCTCCTCCAAGACTGTACAACAATCTCATCTTTGTAATGGTTTACCCTCTGACATTGGTGCAAAATATAATGGACATTAAGCTAAAGGGACATGTAGCAAACCTCTGCGTCAAAATGCTACGATTAGAACTTCTTATACCACAATGTTCACCAACTACACACTTTCTTAATTATATACTTCAGTGTCTTCCCCAGACAGCTTCCACTGTTCGAAATATAAAATCACGTCCTAGGCCAAACATCCAATGGCACGAAAAAGCGAAAGTTGAATAAACCGATGAGAAAGCTTTCCAGTGAAAAAACCCTCAGCTATGGCCTTTGAAATTCTTCCTGGCTAGAGAAATTTGCACTAATGATATTGGTTCCTCAGTGGAATCGATGAGTGGAGTAGCACGCTTTCCCTTTCACAATGTCTCTCCCAAAGCATGAGCACGTGATACACAGACATCAGCCGACCACGTTACCACCAATGACCACCAATTTTATGACCCCAACTCCGGACACTGCTACAAAACAGAACGACAGGAGGAAAAACAAAAACTTGAAGTGTGCTGTCTATAAAATAATCGATACAATTGTCTGGCGCAGCGGTTCCAAAACTGATTCTGGTCAGAATAGAAACTCTTTCCTATCATTTGCCTTTCATAACAATTAATTACTTCTTTGTTGTAATTTGTCCATACAGAACGATCTGATTTGAAGGCGTTTGGGTAGAATCTCCACCCACCCATTCTCATTTCCTCAAAAACGTGACAAGACATTTCTATAATTTAATGGATCTTGTGGTCTTCAACTGGTTCGTCACTGATACTCTGAAGAGATCGAATAGAAGATGTTAACAATGACCACATCTTCAAGAGAGCTAGTATTGGATATCTGAGCTAGCTTGGATACTGGATTACATAATCTACCATCACCAGTCACTGCAGAAATCTCTCAAATTCTGCGTCTGTGCAATACCATGTCACCAGAAATAGCAGAAGCGGCGGAAAGCTCTCCTACAAACTACCGAGCCCACGTATTCTCGTGCCTTAGGACAATGAGAAGTAGGGGTCAGAATTTACCTTGGACCAACTCAGAAGTCTCGATCTCCCATGGAGATTTTCTTCGTACAAATTTGTTCTCTGTATGCACTTTCACACAGGCAAACACACGCATACATACATACATGTATACATACACGAACAATGCGAGGGCTATTTGCCAAATTATAGTATGTAACATTTTGCCGATTTCGAGGTTTCGTCTCTCTCTCCTAATATGATTATGTAATGTCATTCCATTCGGTTAAAGACATTTCGAGATACGTGTTTGTGACATAACGTTTTATGCGTTTTAGTCCAATGGGTGACCAAATTTCAATCCTCATTTTCTCGAAAAGGCAACAATGGACACACAGTAATATGACAAATACCCGACGAATTGGAGGACATATTTCGGCAACCGAAATCCAGTGTTCAGAACCGCTCGCCTGGTAAAAATTACAGAACAGTTTCATCTTTCAGCTCTCGTCGAATGTCCTCATGTTTAAACTGTGACGCAAATTTGAAAGGGTAAGTGCGAAAAAAGTATTAATGCGCTCTCGTCAAGTGAAACTGGCTATCTACGTCATTGCGCAACGGAGAAAGGCAGAAATGACTCAAATGATGTGAGGTCACCTGACAGAAAAGAACGTATGATCTGACATGAATTCTAGAGTAGGTTCCCTTGGTCACACGAGCAGATCTGATCAATGAAAAAATCAGGACACGTAAGATCGGCTTGAACTCAGTCTAGACATCCCAGACTTAGAGAGAGGTTTTTCTGCCCTTTTTCAGATGTGGAGTGTCCCAATCGATAGCGGGTTTCCTGCATTTTATTATAGCAGACAGGGCAAAGGAGCGGTGAGTGGGCTTCTGTGGTGATTTCATCATCATTGAGGAAAGAGGAAGTAGTTGGTAGTAGTAAATGAGAAACGAAATGCTGAATCTGAATGGAGATAATGGAAGAGAGGCTGGTCTTGGAATGATATGAAAGACCACGTACCACCAAACGGATTTCCTTAGCATTTCGGGCTAAAAAATTTCAGGATTTCAATGGTGAACGAATTTCAAGTGAGAGAGGCAGAGAAGTGGCAATTTTGCCTCTTCTCTCCCTCCCTCTTTTCTATCTTTTCTTGTGTTTCTCCGTTTGTCTCCTTTATTTGTTTTCTTTTCTATTACCCCTGTATAATTACATATTTGTATCTTAAATGCTGCACCCGAGTGTCCTTTTCGTACTCATTTGATCTCCTCTACTAATGTCATTCTTTGTCCATTCTCTCTTCTCCGTACTCCGTCTTCACTTCCTCCATTCATCGGGTTTTCTCTTTCTCTCCCTTGAACCAGTTCCGTCCTTTCCCTCTACCTTCCTTTTCTTTCTTTTCCTTCCTTCTTTCTCTCTATGTTTAAAATTCCCCCTCCCCCCTTTTTTTTGAGTTGCTTTTATTTGTAATTTCCGTTTTGTTTTGAATCTCCCCCGTTCCATCGAACGTTTGATTGGTCGGCAGTCTATAGTTTGTATTTTAAAGATTTTGTCAAACAATGAAGCATTTCGCCTGTCACAGTCCGTAAGGTCAACCGTTCCCAGACACTGAAGGTAGTAGTACTTTGTTCCCCACATGTCCCCTAAAAATATCTTTGTCAAAATGAATAAATAAGAAAGCAAACAGTTGAAGCCAAGCAGTAGACATGCTGGGAAGCACCTCGGCGTGTTTGCTCTATCAGGAAAGTCCAGTACAACTGGCTTGTGTTCCCGTGAGAAAGCTAACTCCACACATCAAAACTCGGCATGATAACACCAAGTCCGTTTGTCAGAACGACCTTTTACTTTTTCGTTTCTTTCCTGGCTGCGGCGTCTCCAAAATTTTAAGTTGCCCAAAATATATGATATAAAAATGTGTTCCGACCAGCCACTTTTAATAAACGATAAAAATAATATTATCAGACACGAAATGAGTCTTCTCAACCATTCAGAATGCCGCAATTTAACCAGATGATGAATCGCTTCGTCTCCTATCATCGTCATCTAAAGATATTTTCTTCTTTCTCGGTGCGGAAAATCTCTAAAACTTTACGTCCATGTTTACACCACTGCTCATTGAATATCCCATGTCTCTACAATTTCAAGTGTTCATATTCTTTTGAAGGGTTTAATTACAAAAGTTATACTCCCAATACGAAACTTATCCTTCAAATGATTTTGTGCGGAATGCAAGTGCACTTTACAGCCACTCCCTGTATTTTTCTATCAACAGTGTCCTGATTTTTTATACATTTTCAGCCCCACTCCCTCCCCGTCGATTCCAGGAGCTCAACAATGTACACACCCTCCTGGTCCTCTCCTGGACAGAAATACAGAACGGTACTCGTATTCCTGACGAAGTTGCAGAATGTAGACTTTTAAAAATATTTTTATAATTGGCCTTCAGAAGGCAGCAAATACGGTTATTAAACCACAAAGTTAGAAGATATCTTTGCCCCAGAATGACATTACTGGCAACAAAAACAATCAGCCTATCCCTGTGACCCAACATGTAATTATCATAATATAATGCACATTCCTACATGAAGCAGCAGGGCCGCGAAGATTTTTGTCCTGTTTGAAACATCTCCATGGAAATGATTTTTCAATCCCTAAAGAACTTGTCTGAAAGACTTCCATTTACGGTTCAGAAATTCCATTCTGGTATAATTTATCCCGAATACTTGACGTCAGAAAATATCACCACGGAAAATGACATGGTGATCAAATTTCACAACAAGCCTGTTTAGAAGTGCGGGCGTCAAAATGCCCAACATTTTTTGAAGGCTTATGGGTGCCTGCATTAAATTGGGGACATTCATATCACTACTTGTCTAAATTCTCAAGGAATATCTAAGCTTCCATACCCATAGACATAGGATAACAGTAGTGGAGTCTAGCTGCCAAATTTCTGAGTTGGTCGTGTTTTTCATATAATGTCTAGTTTTCCCATATCCCTTCACTCCTGTAAGACTCTACAAATACACCCCTGCCTCTTTTTTTCTCATTTTGCCACACAATAATCTTGCACCTAGCCCCTTTGTGACCCACTGCCTATCTATATCCATCTGAAACTTCCAAAGCACGGTTTACAATGCTGTGATAAATCAAAGCAAATGACATTGTGCATGATTGTGATTTATCTTTAACAGGGGATATTTGGATTACAATGAGAAGTGTCTATTTTTTTTTTCATTCCCTTCACGTGTGGACAAAACTAGACAATCAGATAAACTGCCACACTCAGAAATAGACACATAAATAGATACACACACAGATGGACGGATAGATAGATAGATAGATAGATAGATAGATAGATAGATAGATAGATAGATAGATAGATAGATAGATAGATAGATAGATAGATAGATAGATAGATAGATAGATAGATAGATAGATAGATAGATAGATAGATTCCGCTTGACCACCCTTTCTTCCCGAGAGTCGTATGAGGTCAAAATCACAAATAAAATAATAAGAATATACACACAAATCTATAGACAAACACAGAACTAATGCACTTTCTACAGTAGAGATCGTCCTCATTCAGAAGAGATCAGCAACAGTCCTCGCGCTGACCCAAAACCTCAGGCCAGCGGCTTGTCATCTTTCGCAAGCGACGTATCAGGTGACGTAAACATGACTGGGGCCTGTAAAGAGCGTGTGTGCTGTCAGTCTGGACCAGGGGCTAGTTTGTCACGGGAAGGATCAGCAAATTGACCTCGCTCACTCGAACTCTGTACCCTGGAACTTACAGTAGCTGGTTGCGATAATTCGTCAGCGATCATCGAGTACAGTACTAAGAATAAAAACTCCTCGTGACATCCTGCCCAAGGATAGGGAACTATTAGCAAATGTAGTACTGTTATCTAAATACAAAATGTTCGTTTTTCGAAGCGAAGCTGTTGAATTTCCGGGAATTACTTAACTTTCACAATTGTGGTCTAACTAAATCAGGTAACAGCAATTGCCAAACATGTTGGACTGGAAATGGATCATTCCGTACCGTCGTCACACGAACAACAAGGAATACGTGCGACGTCTCCCACGCAACATGCAGACAACTTAATTGCAAGGATGGCAGAAAATGTAGCCTGTTTTAAGACACTGTTTCGCAACAATAAAATTAAGACCATTTCGCGTGTTTTAGAATATCTGGGAGTCTGCACCTGGACGGCTTACTTATACATATATAAATTATGCTTTATTTGTTAAGAACAATTTACTGCAAATGGATTAATTTGTGACAAAATGTCAAGAATCTCATTGACGCACACGTTTTTATAATGTCCAAGGGGGGGGGGGGCGTTTAAAAAAAGGCCATTCACCCCCAACCCCAATTTACGACAGCATCACATGAGCGTTCCAACTGGAGACCAGAAATTGTTTTTAGCTGACAATGGCGATTTGAGTCTTTTCTTGTTTTTGGAACACATCTAGTCACATATTCCTCACCAGTCCTGTCGCAATGTCTGGAACTGGGAGACTGGGCGCACTGAACCTTTAGTACGATGTGACACGCGTTTGAGCTAATGTCTCACTCAGATCAAGATAAAAACAAACAAACAAACAAACAGTCCACCGACAAACTGCAACAAGCGCAAAGTCACCACGTGAAATGGATCGTAGTCACCCCGAGACAAAAGGAAAAACATCGTTTGAAGATGGACAAACATGAAATTCTGGCATGGGAGTTAGTGACAGGGACATGCCGTAAGGGGGCAGAAAAAAGAAAAACGTCCACTCAGGACAACGGACGGGAAGAAAGGGGAGGGTAAAAACCAATGTCCAATGAAGACAAATGACCAGGTTCAGAGATTTGTTGTTGAACATTTCCTTCGTTTGATAAGGACCAGGATGAGCGACTGGACATGACCAACCAGTCTAGCCAGTTGTACAAGGATCGTCTTTGCCTTTGTTGTAATGTCCACCATGGACTTCTGTGTGACCCAAGAAGGGCTCATTTCAAATGTCAGAAATAATTACTTTCAAAAAAAAAATATTAAAAAAGGCCCTTCCGGGGTAGGGAAAGGTTGAGGTGGGCATGTTTGGGTTTTAAATGCAACACATAAACAATTAGCTTGTGCGTATGTCTGTACTCGTGGACGTAAACAATATTTCAACAAACTAAGTAAACCTGACAATTAATGCACTGCAGAAAAGTGCAGATATCCAGTTTGATTCTCTTTCATTAGTTTCTTTACTTTCATTCCCTGTTATTCGGGGTAAAAATTATGGCTTTCCATCAGACACGGTTATTATCCGATTTCCATTTCTATCATTCTCACCCGAGCTCATTGTAATTAAGTGCTTTCGAACAGTCAGCAGTAGATCTATTTTGATGTAAAAGTTAGAGAACAACCCCTCCACTCCATACTATACAGTGTCCGAGGGTGGTCATTGTCTCTGGATCGAATGTGGACAGCAAACAAACTAAAGGAATGAAAAGGAAATGCTGAAAGGGGAACCATGCATAATGAAAGGGACATGATTCATTCATTTGTGGCGCGACATCAAATTAATTGTGATGGAATCAGGCAAATACCCTGTATTGCATGAAGGCAGGGAAAGGGCTTTGATTCATGACAATAAATCTCTAACTATGCTATACTTGATTCAGTGTTGGTGGTTCATTTAAATGCCAAAGCAAATAACATAAAAGCAATTTTTTTGGTAATGAATACCATTTTTATTTTTATTGCATTCGATCTTGAGATCGATCCAATTATTGGTTGTCATTTCATGACAACGCCCAAACGGTGGCGTTATATTTTATCATAAACATTTCTCTCAGACTTGCCAATAACTGACGCCTTCACCCACGATGTTTAAGCAACGATACTATTATAGACAGGGTTTTAGCTAAGATGTAAAGATGGTGCAAGTCATTTGTTTTAAAGGCCAAAACAAAAACAAAAAAGTCACTTTTCTTTAACCTAACTTATTTTTTCACATTTAGTGGTCTAAAATGATGGGCCTTCTATTATAAGTGTATTTGTCGTTGATATGTTTTTGTTTCGACCGGCCAACTCCAATACCTGGCTCTTAATGTCGACAAATGACAACGGATTCCTTTATGTGTTTCCCCTACATATATCATATCCTCATGACACATTTAGCCCACGATATAAAACTTTGAGCGCAGTGTACAAGCGCGATGAAGTGATGAAACCTGTCCTTTCTTGTTTTGTTTTTAACTGCATGGCCTCAGTGTCTCCCCACACCTTCCCCTCTCCATTCTTATTCATTTAATTGTTGTTGTTGTTGTTTAAACAAGAAGGTTACTATTTTTAACATACGGGTTTTTCTTACATTTGTTTTGGACAGGAGTCATATCACGTTGTGGATAAGAGGGCTGGGGAGGGTAAGCCTTGGCGCATACCAGCCAATTTTGATCGACATTAAAGGTGGATGGGGGAAGATTTGCGAGGGCAGTGTTTGTCATGCCTAATGAGCTCCACACTCTTTTGATCAGTGCTACCTCCATCTCACATGTAACCAAGCACTTGAGACATGCTGACGTGTTACTTAAAACCAGCAAAACTGATTTAAATTTTACCCTTGCTGGGTGAGCAATCATCGCACTCTACTGAACCTTGTGTGATGGCGCTCACTATTATAAACTGTTAATAGAGCCCTATCCTACACACTGACTTTTCATTCGAAATATATGTCTGAGGCCTATCATACATAAGAAAAATACGTTTATAGGCCTTAAGTAGGTATGTATCCTCTCTCGTTAGGGTTTAAGAGCTTGAAATTAAAATTTTAATTGCTTTGCAAACCCGCCCCCTTTTCCTATTCCTTACGAAACGTCTGTTTCCAGATCAGTTCTTCCTGAAGGCCCCCTGGGAAGTTTTTACTTGATATCTCCGCCTCCTCTCCTTCTACAAAGTATCAACGCCCCTGGGGTTTCATCTAAAAAGAAGTGACATGATCCACCTGTAACAGGGCGACAGACAGGCAAGGTATAGCTAGCGTGGGAAGATAGCTAACGGCGGGGAGACAGAGTTATTGTAGGCCAGAGGGGGAAAGTAGCCGATGCAACTGAAGCGCTTTGACACCCGAAAAGGGTAGTGTTTACTTGACCGCCGTACTTGTCGATCAGATCACCTGGGAATTGCTTGGGGGGTAGAGCTGTTTCAATAGTATTTGACGTGGAGTCGACGGGGGTGGCTGTTAGGATAACTAATGTACACTCGGTGAGCGTCTTGGGACGCTACCTGACTGGGTATAAATCCCCGAACGCTCCTTCCAACTTCAGACCGCTGAGAGCACTCACCAGCTTCGTGCCGAAGAGGAGACCACAACCGCAACTGTAACTTTGTACTAGTCTTGTGAGTGGGGAAGGTCAGGGAACCCGCAAACATCCTTTGTCAGAGCGTGGTATCTTTGGTATCTTGTCGGCATTTGGGCTGTTGCTGAGTGGTAAGTTAATTGTACGATGTATGTGTATTTTACTTAATGTTCATGATTGTAGAACCTAAATCTAATGGGTTTACTTTGGTATAACTACTGCCTCTGAGAGAGTCACGGAAACGCCGTTATATATATGTTACGAAACCTTATAGGATGGGGTCCGTTAGAGAGAGCGTTATTCTTCGTGGGGAACGTGTAAATATCATTAAAACTGTATTGATCGTTTATTCTATTGCCTATATGGGAGCCTGTGGAGTATGGGAGCTGCAGCCTGACTTATAACAGTGTCAGCGGTTAAAAGTGTTAATGATGAATATCCGTCATGGAGTAAGTATGGAAGTCATGCCTTCCAGCAGTAGATTAGGACTTTGCGATTGTTTTTCTACAGAGGAGGAAGAACAACACCTTCTTGGCTTCTCAACTTCTTGTACTTTGATTAACGACATCGTGGCTTCTTGGCTTCCCGACCTATTGGTACCTGCCGATACCTGTTGATCTAACTGCGCAGTCAAGCCAGGGTAGAGAGGAAGAACCAGTGCCCAGATAGCGCCATACACCCCTAAAGGAGAGGTTTCCTTATGCTGAATGTTCCCATGTGTTTTATAAAATGTGCTAGAGATTGAATATTACGAAGCCATTTAATTAGCATGTACTGATTTGCATCAACTTCATTCCATCGAAATTCACATGAAATTGTATGACCTATGTTCCTATTATTATTGAATGAATTAATAATTATTGTATATATGTAAGCAATACAGATATCGTTTGTTATAACTTATAGAAGAGAGATAGTCGATTATTTAGTGTGTTTGTGCCGTGCCCATCACGGCTGGTGTCAGAAGAAAGTTAGTGAGAGAAAGTGGAAACATCACACCACCCCGTCATCACACCCCCCCCCCCCTGGCCCCCTCTCCCCTACATGAGCCCAGCTACCTATGAGCCAAGCACCTATCATAAGACCTGAGCTCTTCACATCGATGGTCCTATCACTATCACTTCCCAAACTTTCACTATACAAGATCTCTGCTTTCACTACCGGCATCCGAATGCCCAAGGCAAAACTTGTTTTTTTTCTCTTCTAAGATCAGCAAAGTTTCCGGCGTCCGTTCACCTCTTGGCAATCACGGCAAATTTCACTGCACAAGTTCTATTTACCTGAGATAAGCTGACCGTAAAGGGGAGGTGGGGGCGGGGGGGGGGGGGGAGACTCTCTCAAGTGCATGCTCTCTCAGGTTACAGAGTCTTAATAGAGACGTTTCGGCCACGGTTTCCCACGCTCGGCGTTGCTTCGTACGTAAATAATATCTTATCTCGCCCATTAATAGCGGGGGTAGCAGTGGCCTTTTACGTTGAGGAATTGTCGCGGCTGACAAAGGGAGGGGAGGGGAGGGGGGGGGCGACCTTTTCTTTTCTTTTTTCTCCCCCCCTTTCTTTTTATTTAAGTTCTAGGTGTGTGTGTGTGTGTGTGTGACATTGTGTGACGGTTTCTTTCGTGCGTGTACGAGTGTGTGTGTGTGTGTGTGTGTGTGTGTGTGTCTGCGCGCGCGTGTGTATACGTGATGGGTAGATGGAAGTGTGCGTGGAGGTTCGGAGGAGGGGTCGGGGTGAGGGAAGGGGTGGGTAGTTACCCTACCTGGAGAGGTTGAGTGGAGATGGAATGTTGGTGAAGAAGATGGTAACGTAACTAGAAAAGTTCGGTAAACAGAATGACAAAATACGACTATCATCAACAATATTTTCATGGTCTGACGTGCACAAGGACAGATCATGTCTGGTGTGACCTTTCAGGGCAAAAACAGGACCTTTTTTCTCTATGTTACTTCAGAAACATGTCATGCTGACATGGACCCTCCATCGATTTTTTTTTTCTTCTCTCTCCTTTACGTCGTAGAGAAGGGGTAAGAATTGAATGAAACTGAGGAAGAAATTGAGTCCTTAAACAAAACACACACGGGGTATCGAGAAAACAAAGCTTTGCTTGGCGATGTTAGTATCATTCTGACTGCAAGCAATAAAGATGAGACATGACTAGGTCAGCATTTCAACCGTCTAAAGACGAAACCAGTAATTAAGACCGTTTTTGAGATTGGCTCCAGTGGAATTTGTAGGGACAACAAGCTCGATTTTAAAATAATGGCTGATTCTCAAGGTTTGCCAAAATTGAAAAAAAAATTGCCACTATAATTGGGGGAAACAAAACAAATGAACCTCCAGGGGCCTGGTGTGTTGTAAAGCCTAAAGTCAAACGTCTTAAAAATAAGATGTTAAAAAAAATGCCTGATCGCCATGAAATGGTCGACTGATAAAGTCAATTCAAGTTTTCAGTTTTGGCCTTTGAACTGGGGATCATCTATTCTAAGGTATTTCAGTATGCTTATCAAACACAATAATGCACAATAACTTGGAGTTGTGCTTGAGCACACACACATACATACACATACACACACATCACATCACATCACATCGGTTACAAAGATTCCCCCCCCCCCCCCCATTGTCTCTTCCACTGTGTGTTGTTGGTTAAGCAGTGTTACTGTTGAACTTTGCATATTGCCCGACCATTTTGTTCTGGCTCAGTACACTTGTACGTATTGTAAACTTGCTGATTATTTGCAATTGGTAAAAAGGTTTTCAATCGGTTGGTGAACTTGCTACCAACGACAGAGGAGAGTGTTTTGGTGTCATTGTGTGGAGATTAGTATTGCCGTATTGCATGTCAAGCACTACAGTCTTCTAACCCCATCTTTGTCTGTACAGAGCAGATCAGTGCGGATCTTCCACTGAAATGATTAAACATATTGCCTCATCGACTTTCTCATTCCCAGTTCTCAGATTATGTAATTGGAATAAACTTGTTGCTTGGACCTGTATTACATAATATGCTTGCGACAGTACCAGGTGCAAAAAGGTTGGATATGTGAACTGCAGATTAGAAGATCAGCACCGTACCCCGACTATTCTCAGTTGTCTGGCTTATTTACCAGTGTATAGATTACACACTCATGCATCTAGCTCTTAGTCCTCAATTTGAAAGTCAGGTCTTAACTTTATGTTTGCAATTTTAACCTGAAATCCTTAGAGAAATTCACGGTTGTCAAAATACACAGAGAAAATTTCAGTCACGCACATGGTTTTCATTGATACGGTAAACCCCGCAATTATACGCCACAATGTGGGCCAGGATGATAAAGATGAACACGAAAAAGGTTCATAAAAGCTACATCCACTCTTCATAAAAATGTTCATTGAAAATACAACTCGTCCATCTCGCCAAGTGGCATTGTGAAAGGTTGTCAATGCTTACAATAAAATTGTGTGGAGCGAGATGAAAATTGCGCTTATGCGTTTTCACGATCGTTTTCTATGTAGATACAGACATGCGTTTTGAGAAGGCGTAAAGGTTAAGCTTGGAGAGATGGCAATGTAATTATTATTCCTGTAAGTAAGCGCTTTCTGCGTGGATAACACCGTCATCGTACCTTTCAGGGCTCTAAGACTCAATTACATCTATGAACGGTTTCTATTGTCACCGGAGCGGTTGACAGGAAGTACACTTTACGGTGGCGAAGATTAACAATACCGGTGAACAGGTTTGATGTGCTACTCAAGTTGATTTAACTCATGGATACCGCTCGCAGAAATGGCATGTTTGGGCTTTATACCTATCTGTAGAGACATTCATAATTAATGAAAGTGCAACGAGAAGTACCAAAATAGAAAGTTTTACATCTACAGATATACATAAACTCTGAAAGTATGTTTTACCTATCTGTAGAGATATGCACGTCATACCTATCTGTACAGATTACATAAATTCTGGAAGTATGTTATACCTCTCTGTAGAGACATTCTTAAACGCTGAACGTGGAACAAGAAGTATCAAAGAGAAATTTATAAAACAATAATGCATTCTTGATTCTATCGTCACATGGCAAGACCCGGCGTCATCTTTGATATGACATAAATTTGCAATATCTACAGGCCCGATGTCCCAAGACTGTATCGAGGCTCTCACTTTCACACTGGTAATATTCGGAATAATCGGCTTTACACGGCACCGCCACCGCCATCCGTCCCCTTCAGTTACACCACCAACAGATCTTCATAGAACGGAAATGAATTTTAGAAGCTCTAAAAATCCTCTATATCGAGATTCCTTTTGCCGCTAAAAGCCCTGAATGATAAAGCGGTATTCTAAAAACAACAACAACAGCACTAGTTTAGAACTTAACAAACAACCAGCAAAGAAATAAAAAATCAAACAAGGAAACAACACACAAGTAAGAACAAGAAGAGGAGACGCCAATACCAAAGGCAGCGTGACGCCCGTGACATTGCAGGGGTCGTATACAACTTCTTTGTCAGAAAATGTCACCATTGAACAGTTGCATTTTAAGCTTCTTGAGTTTACTTAATGTTTTACACTGGTTTTATATTCACATTATACATGTAAATTCTTTCTTCTAATGACTGTTGGACCCGGCTGTTTGGCTTTCTGTGCATAATGCATTTGTACAGGTCAAATCAAACATAATTATTTTCAAATCAGTCCAACAGGAGACCCTACATTTTGAAAGTTACGGTTAAGCAATGTTATTGTTGGTATTGAATGGGAGTGTTTTTGCAATCAGCAACTTATGAGCTTTAATATCATCCTCTCTGAGAATTTCTGTAATGGAGCAAAAATAACTGTTCTGCTGACGCACAAAAGGGGGATAAGAAAGGAAGTTTTCAGGTTCAGTGCCCCTTATCAGTTCTGTTTTTGATGATTGTATCAAAAAGTAATTTGTGGATTTAACTTGCCTTCACTATAAACCCACAGTGTCAACGGAAATATTATATCTGATCTCTTATTGTTCAGTTATCGTAACATTTCCCTGAAGGATAATAGTGGCTTATACCTAAGCTAAGACTACCATGGTATTGCAAAACATCGACACCAACAATGACATACTTACAAAGACTTTCCCTAAAAGTGAAATGGCATCACGACCGAGCTAACGACCTTATTACTAATAGGTACTTATCAGTGTGCCATCAAAGCTTGTAAACACCGTCGTGGGAATACGTAGAAAGTCTATTTCCCTTACGACCTGTTCATACCAGGGGACCCGGAGACACCTACTCAAATCACCGTGTCCTCCTTCTCCCTCGTTTAATGACTATGTACTTTTTTTTTTCTCGTCCTCCCCCCCCCCCCCCCCCCATCTCCTGTCTTCACCTCGCCGAAGCGGATCAACAACAACAAATCCAGGCGCCAGGTCGACCTTGGTAGATAGAGTTTAACCTGGCCTGTCATGCGTGGCTCAAGGAATCCGGGGAGGACCAGGTAAAGTATGACCTGTGACCATGGTCGCACAAGCTGATTCTGACTGGCCAGCTAGTTGGCTGGCGACGTCACAAACGTAAGTGTCGATGACATCCAACTGGTTGGCTGGGGCGCGAGCTTTCACTGAAACTCAATGTCTTGTCGTCATCAGCCAACTACTTGCCAGATCGAAATTGACTGGTGCACGCCTATGCTAATGGTACGGCTCCAGTGAAAACGGTCCGGCCTTGCTCAGTTCGGCTTGGCCCGGCCAGATCCGCCACGATGATCTGAGTTATTTCGACTGGGCCCAGCATTTCTGCTGTCGGCAAGAGCACTATATAACCAACGTTTAACAGTAGATGCCATAAATAATTCGCAGGAAGATAAAAAAACAAAACAAAAGAAAATGAACTGAGTTGGGCCGACTTCGTTGGAATACTGGAACAAAAACGTACCATTATAATTATGATTTGGCCGGTTTCAGAATAGTCATGAAAAACATGTTCAAGTTCTGCTGCTTATGTGGAGATGCATAAGAGTCTACACATCACAATACACCTTTATCCGCATTGCTTTTAATAGAGTGCTTAAGCTCACATTCTTAGGACATCCAATAAATGGCATATACCGCCGGAAGCAACGCCAGCAGTTTGTTATGTAATCTGAGTATTTTCTCATTTTTATGTGTTTTAAGTCTTTTAATCTTCTTAGTCATGTGACCTCGTGGGTAATAGGCCTACAAACTCATCGCTGGCATGAGTAAACACTTTCCATTGCGAGTTAGTGACTTTTTTTTTTCCCATGACAAGCAAGAGACTACTCTGAAAAACATAATAAAATTATCAATCCATTATCACTATCTAATACTGGTAAGCTAACAAATTCGCAGGGGCGTCAACGGTGACACAAGCTGAATAAATTGCTCTTCTTTGCTGCTTTTCTGAGGACCTCAAAAATAATTACGACTCTCTCCCCCGGGCACCTCAAAATTCGGAAGAAAAAAAAAAAGGTAGAACCAGTATCGGCGACTGTTCCTTTCTTAACATATTGAACTCAAAGTAAATATATAAAGATGATTCTTTACTTTAGGGGCGGCGAAATCGGCTTTATTAGAGTGTGTCTCAGATAGAGTGTCAGCTCTACTGCACAAGTACTTTGTACACATTGGTAAATTTTCAGACTTGAGCTTCGAACAAATACCAAAGAAAAGCTTATATACGCCCTCCGGCTCTCACTGGAAGTCTATACATTTTCAGCCCAGACTTCAACATTTAAGGACCAAGCACTTCAAAAATACACATAATTATTGAAAGCTTTTAATGTAATACAACAGATGTTCTTTTTTCTTTTAAATGGGCAGAAGATGCCATAAAAGGCAGAGTAATTCTTTTGGAGAAGAGAAAAAAAATCCTTTTGAAAACTATCTAAGGTTCCCACACTACCAGATTTGATCTTTTTCTGGCCATAGGAGAGAAGAAAGAGCTTTAACGATGAAAACACAATGATAGTGTTTGTACTGTTGCATTTAATTTTAAGCACATGTCAGTAAAGATTTTTCGATGTCACAATCTCAGGATTTTGATAACGGCAAAAAACAACATCGGCTGACTTGAATGAATGTTATACGCCAGGATTATAACAATGAAAATTGCGAAATAATGAAACACGACAAATCAATATTGCCTACCTACATAACAACAAGACTCAAACCTACCTGAAACGAGAACTCCAAAGCTTCTGTAAAATGTCTGTTTTCAGAATCTGTTATTAACCGTCTAAGGAATGCAGTTGTTTTTTTTTTTTCTGTATATCAAATGTGGGCTTATAGCCTGTACTCCATAAGAAATCCACTCAGACAGCTATGGTGTTAATTTGATTGTCAAATCAGCGTGGGGAAAAACACAAATCGTCCAAGCTGAACCCATACTAATCTTACCATTTACAACAAACAGCAATGAAAAGTTCAGCATAAGTATACTTTCGGCAATAGCTGTTATCACTAACAGAGGTACGCTCTCTTCTGTAGTGAAGTGAGGCTTGAAAGTTAAGCAAACTAATGTAAGTAAAATTAATATTTATTTTATGGTCACAGAAGTGGGTAATCCCTGATGAATGATGCTGTAGACACTGACTTTGTTACTGACAATCCAACTCTGGATATGTCGTCATTGAATCTTTCAAAGCTCTTTGCAACGACCAATTACTCTTAAGTTATTGCAGATATGAAATGAAATCATGTCGATTCATACTGAAACAATATATAGTACTGAGTCAGCAAAGTCGGTGTGATCATATCGATCTGAGTCTCCACACACGGGGGTTTGATGGCTACTTCTGTCATGGAGTACTGGGAAATGCCCTTCTTCTCTTTGGTTGTAAATTGTAAATTGACTCAGTCACACATCGACGATGTCATACGAATGCTAGAAATACACACAGTGTAAATGATATGTTCTTGACAACAGCTTACGATATATTCCACACGGTATCTGAAAAGAGAAACGAAAAGAACATAAATTTCATGTTCGTCTCTCTATGAAGCCAATAAAGAACCAGACAACAATGTCTCATACCGCTACCGGTACTAAAATGGAACCATACTAAATTTACCGTGTAAAAATAGACAGCTCTTAATGACAATTTAGTAACCCAACGTTCTTTCTGTAAACACGCAAGGTGGAGGCGGCTGTTTGTCTAACACATAAAACGACCTGAACACATTCTACGACGTCTATTATCAGTAATGGCCAACAATGAGTTCCAAACATTCACGGGGTGGAGGCAACTAATCCCCTCCTTAAATCACTATATTATTTACACTTAGCGACAACAGTTACTCTTTGAAGAACCCAATATTGTTCCCCGTACTTATGACTTTCTAAATCCGGACGATCATTTTACTTCTGTTATCTCCTCATTGAAATGGAATATGATTAAGTTGAACCAGAAATATTTGAGGTAATTAAAAAAAAAAAAATCCATAAAAACCAATCTTGAATTTGATTTTTTTTTTTTCTCCAATCTTTAACTTGAATGCGATTTAATGACGCTACTGTTGTGAATTCCGAGTAAGGTCAAACTTCCACTATTCCATGCCGGAACAAGAAATTAACTTCAGTGTGATCATTCGTGTGTTCTGAATTTGAGTGTGAATTTGGATCTAACGGCGCAGCGCCACGGTAACGGTCACTTAGCGTTTCTCACGGCTGTGGCTGATCCTGCAATAGCCATAGTAAATACTACGACATTTGGGCAATGAAAAAAAAAAATGGGTGAATACATATGATGTCATTTCACACCACTTGGTTCTCAGCAGTTAGCAGTGACATCTATCATTCTTCCCTGTGAATCATTGTCCAAACATCAGCAGTGTTGTCTTCGATTCCACATCCCGCACGCTGAACATGAGATTAATCTGGGGTTGATATGGCATTAGTGATAGTTCAAGCAACTAGATCACAAGCTCATAGTGAAGCACATTCCATGGTGCACATTTCCCACGGAACCTCCCTCTTCTTCAGTTTTCCTCGCCAAGGTTATTCACTTCCATCCCTGTGAAAGTTTTCAATATATCAGTATTTCATGCAAGGCTTACTGGTGGCAGTCTCACTGTTCTGGAATGCTAACAATGGTGGATTCAAATAATATATTTACATTACAAGAATCGTAAGCCGGGGACAAATATTTACATAATTATATAGTTCTTTTGTTGCCAAAGAAAAACTTTCGTCGCATTATTGTGCTAGTTGATTTTTTTTTTGCCTATTCACACGATTTGTTGGTTCTGGAAAGTTCCGATAAGCCAGTGAAGTTCATGTAGTTCACAACGTCCAAACGAGTATCATAGCGTAGCCGTAAACTGATCAGAATTTTGCACTCGGACTCGGCGCGACAATATCTTTCTGTAAGAAAGACTTACTAAGCTATTGGCTTATTAGATGGCAACATTTGAATGTTTTACGAATGCTCCCATTAACAGACTTTGCAAAATTTCAGCAACCCTCCAAATGTATGAAAATCTCATGGGGCTAAGAACACTTTGTCCGAAAAATAAATGTATGTATCGCAAAGAACCAACTGAAAATCTTTATTTCTCAAGGGGCTAAGTCCATTTTCTCCGACAAATAACAGTATGTATCTCAACAAACCATCGATTCTGAAAGTCTTGCCAGGAAGGAATGAGAACTTTTCAACACGGCAGAAGCCAGCAAACTCTTGACATGACAGCGAATGTTAGCAGAGGAATGGAAAATAAAAAAAAAACCTGACAAGAGCAGGGAGAATAACATTATAGTCTGGACCGAAGAGAACGAATAGGATGTTTTCCTAGACAAGTTTTGCTGACTTCCTGCAGAATTGCTACAAGGAGCCTGGATCACGGTCCGTTTGTCTGCGGGTGACCTTTAAAACAAGACGGTAAACATGAACGAGCGACTGGCCCGCAGTCAAACAATGCTCTACATCTTGAATCCTGATGCTCTCTATTGTTGGCCACAATGCAACAGTTTGCCGAAGAATCAGCTGCTGCATGGAGTGGACGCGGCGTCCAATACAAGAGCATACTTTAGAAAATCTGCAAAGGAAAACATGGAAAAGTAAAAAAAGAGAAAGCGCTGAGAAGGCAAGGCCGTTGAAAGTTGAAAAAAGGGGCAAGGAATGAGTTACTGGCGACAGATAAAAGGTGCAAGGTAACTTCGGAATCCAAAAACACCCAGTGATGGTGGCGTGGTGGATGTGTGGTTTTGGGGGGGGGGGGGGGTCTCTGAAAATTAGATCAAGGAGGACAAAAGGGTTAAGACACTGGACAAGACCAGAAATACAGCTGGGGTTTAACAATGACCATAATACTAGATTGGAGCGATTCAAAGTTGAGCCAACACAAAAACAAAAATGCTGCTCAATTGTTATAAATAAGTTCATATAAACGCACCTATATTTTATGTCTTAGCCAAAACTTCCGCTTTGAGAACATAAAAGACAAGAAAAAAACTTGCTGAGTTTTGCGACGGTCAGATTTACGACAGTCAATTGATTCTTCAGGTCGTTCAAAGAGAGACAATCAAGTGTATTCCTCTACAATAAAGTGATTTATAATTATTCTTAAGATCGGCATTGATCGGCATCAAGTCTTTGTTTTTGCCCTTTTTTGTTGAATATTGCCTGATTTATATACCCTCTTGCACTGCTGGCATCAATACACTTTCCTAATATCAGTAATACAAACTGGATTTCCAGAAACTGGTACGCTGCCGATGACATAAAAGTGTCATTAATTCCGTTCTCTTCACTTCCACAATCCGCTTTTTCAAAAGTTGGGTCGCTGTTGTTCCGGTCTGCAAGTATATTGCACACGGTAATGAAGCATCCTCTGCTGGAGTTTTCATTTGATAATTTCTTGATTGAAAGAAAACTGTACGAGCTGGGCCCGAAATGTGGCTTACAGGAATGTTCAGTTTCTATGTCTTCTTCGTCGTCTAAAGTCACTGATTTCCAGGAAACATCCAATAATTTCATTATTGCATTAACAGATGCCACTGTCTACATGTAATCTGCCTGCACAGAATGCCACTTGACAATAGCATGGCTGACAACAGAAAGAGGAATTAATGCTTTAGCCCCTATATAATAAACACGGTTCTATGTAAAGAGTATTGTAAATTTAAATGTTCATTATAATAATTATCCTCGGGCATTAAGTTATTGGCGTAGTCTTTGTTGCTGATGTCTTTGTTCTTGGTGCAGGAAGGTGGTGCTGAAAAAGGACCTGCTTTTGTTGCCGGTGCTGAAGTACCATAGGACCTGCCCCCCACAGACCACTTACTCCTTATTTTCTGTTTCCTTATTTCTATTGGTCACATTGGTAGGTTAAAGCGCTTTTTGAAACTTTCACTGCCTCTTATTTCAGCCCCTCCCAACGGCACCATCATAACTCGCTTACCCGTGAGAATGGGGGTAAATAAACAATCATTTTATACAACTATTGAGGCTTTGTTTACTTGAGGTAAGACTTTTTTTTTTTTTTCGAGCAACGTGTAAATTTCACTGCGTAGATATTGCATACCGCTTAAAATATCACGTCACCTCTTCTCTAAAATACGAAAAAAACAACAACAACAGTATTTCAATCACAAATTCCTGGAGATTTTGTTATAACATACACGCCGTCTATTACAACACAGTTCACTACTAATTTAGCCCCGTTTCATGTAGTAGATGACTAGATGACCCGAAGAAGGTCTGCCCCTGTAAAAGAGTGATGAAGGTTAAGACAACTTCAAGATGGGCTTAAAGACGGATAGAAAGTTAATATACTCGACGCACTCGCTCACAGCAGGGCTATCTGATCTGCGCTCGTCCGGGTTAAACTATCTATGTATGAGGAGAGGAGAGACTGGAAGAGAAAACGGGAAACGGAAGGAGAGAGAAACTGAAAAAGAGAGAAACAGAGAAGGAGAGAACGACAGAGAGAGAGAAGGAGAGAAGAGAGAGAGAGAGAAAGAGAGAAAGACAGAAAGAGAGAGAGAGAGAGAGAGCGAGAGAGAGAAAAGAAGTGAGAGAGAGGGTGGAGGACATTACTATAATAAAGACAGAAAAAGGAAAAGAAACAGATGACAGGATAGAACAAATAAAAATGACTAAATATAAATGCCCCCCCCCCCAACACCCCCAGCTCACTTTAAGCATGCTGGTAGTTTGTAAGTTCTACAAATTATAAAATGATTTGTTATCTTTTCCTTACTTGCTGACAGTGACTGTAATGGCATAAGGCATTGAATTTGAAATCTCCTTGTGGGAGGTAAGAAACAAGGGGAAAAGCCCTTTCTTGGACTGATGGATACAATCGTATTGGTACGTAAAGTATGTTTTTTTGTCTTAAGTCACATACCTTACCTACTTTGATTTTTTCATTAAAAGATCATGAAACAGTATTAATTAGTAATTCGGACAATTATTTTGCCTGTGGCCTCATCACCTACAAACAGCACCGGATTATCAACATCATCGATCATGTTTTGACACTTCTGTGACGCCCGGGTCGGCACGCCAAAGACACTGATCCTAGTGATTACCACTATGTTTGACAGATTCACTGTTCGGCGATTCAGAGTTTTTGCGTTACCGTCGAGATCATTTTTTTTGCGTGGTCAAAATAGTTCACGGTAGATGATTTGGGCTGAGATAGGTACTAAGTCATGAAGTAACCACAGGGAAATAGAGACGGAGAACCAATGGGGTTGTGTCTGAGTTCATTAAGATAACATATGGATATGATCTCGGTCACTTAGTACAAGGAAACTGACAAGACAAATGACACATTGTAAGAGGAAACTAGCGCCCGTTAACTACGTTCATCTCAGGGCAGATCGGGAGTTCAGAGTGGATGCCAGGGAAAAGCTGAAGATCCGTCAGTGAAATGAAACCAGCCCATGTCAGCCTTTTGTTCAACAGTGTGTAAATTTGAGATCGGTTAAGATGACCTTCTTGCTTTTCTTTGTCTATCCTCTTGTGAAGTTAAGCGTCCAGGGGAGATGCAGCTTTCGATGGCGGGCCTAATGAGTAGCATCTGCAATAGTTAGGTTGATTCTTTTGGTTGTTTCTTTGACACCTTCTATCCATCATTTTCTGGGAGTCTCCTTTCCTCCGGAACCATGCTTTTTCATGTTAAAATGACCAGTGGGCCAAAAAATCCCTGCAATTGGTTAACTGTGGCAAACTGTTGGCCAAATTTCAACACAGTTACTGGGGCCATTTCTCCAAAAGAAAGCTTATTGTGACCAAACCACATGCAAAGTCTAACCTAAAACTCCAGTACCTCCGAAAAATTCAATGTGAAAAAAATTTTGACAGCCAGTCCATATAAGATCCATTTTGAGCATGAGCAACAACAACAAAAAAAAAAAAAGCAGTATGTAGAGACAGAACATGTACACCTGTGGACGCAGTTTAACGAAGATAATTTATACAATCCATATACTAAAGCCAGCACGACGATCGTTCGAGATTCTGGAAACAAATTCTAGTTACGTAAGATTGGAGCACTTGACACCGTAGCAGAATATGATGAATCACGTAGCCGATACTAAAACCAAGGCAGTGACAAAAACAAAACACGGCAAAAAAAAAAAAACAGTGAAAGAGCACAGAGGAGCGCCCCAACGAACGGTACGGAACACGGGGGCACGGGGTAAGGAGATTCTTGTGAGGGTAGTTTCACAGAGAAACGTACGGTACTGACAGCAGTAATGATGAACAACGCCGTACAATGGAATGTTGACGATAAAACGAAGTTGACATGGGATAACAGACGTGTATTATGCTACTGGGTTTGAAAATCATGCCGTGGAAAATAAAATCCCGTCTTCAGCTCTTTTCCGCCTCTCATCTTTATCGCCAGATTATTGACAAATGGTACATGCCATTTCATCCGTGCATTTGTTAAATATTTGGCCTATCTAGACATTAGCAATGTAGACAAGCTATCACAGAATTGCCTTGCTATCAAGCACATGAAGACATCAAGGTCCTATATTTTTCTTGACAAAGGCCAAAGGTGAAGATTTTGGCAATGGCTGAGTGACAGAACAGTTCTATTTGTCAGTGGTAAAGCTGTTATACTCACTTATAAAATGTAATCAAGTAAATTGAATCATACCCCCCTCGGGCTCGCCTGTAACAGAGATAAAACGTTGTACAATATTGAGTTAGGGACGATCAGTGAAGATCAATACAAGATTTATCGGTAGCGATCATTTTCCCACGGTAGAGACAAGGTTGCGTGATCGACAAGGCCAGGTAAGTCAACAATAATTTATCAATAAATGGGTTTTCGAAGACTGCACCTTTCTAACACCGTTTGGCCAACTTGACCTCGGCATGACCTCGTCCTCTAGCGTCTTGACGAGTTTATCTGTGAGAAGAAATTTGACGGGGGCAAGGAGAGAATTAGGGAAGGATATTAGACAGTGCAGGTCTACTTACGTAGTCTGTTTGTGTATTGCCGTCAAGGATCAGAACGCCATAGTAATCACATGTAATGAAAGGAATAGTTGCCACGAAAATACTCACATCGTGTTGTCCTTTGCTGGTACCGTGCTCCTTGAAACTTTCACAAGAAAAGCAGCCAAATAATGGTGTACATAGCACGGAATATCTATCAGCGTGACAACGAAACTCTCGTGCAAGGATTCCAAACTGAGCTGGAATCGGAAGATCGATGCCGTAATTTTAAAATAAAATGTAAACCCTTGGCGCCTGTCTTCTCTTGTATTTAAAGTCCTGACCAAGTCGGGTACTAGACAGCCTTGGCACTAAATTTGGTGTATACGTGATTTTGTCTGCACACTAACACAACAGCAACACAACTGCGGACTGTGGTGTCAGCAGATTTTAAATCAAACGGTTTCACGGGCTTCAATTTGTCCGTTGTACTAAAAAAAACTCGTGTTAGATTCTAGGCTGATCTTTTTAATGTCGTTGCTGGACACCATAACACAGTCCACTAGAATTCTAGGATAACTTCAAATGCCTTCATTGAAAATATCTAATGTGGATTTGAAAGGGAATATCTGTCCAAAATGCCATGATGTACTATTACTTATGTTTAAGACTAAATGCTCTGCTCTGAAGCGAACACGTTCATTTTCTTTCGAAAACAGCTGGCTGTCTCTCTTATTTTGTCTAATTTTTAAAAATAGTTTTATAAGTTTTGTTTTCTTGGTTTTGCATACAATACGAGTGTTACAATATATTTAACAATAATTCCGTAATGTTGACTATATATTTGCAAAAAAACCCAAAAACTTCATTTTACATTAAGCCTATACAATATTACACAGGAAATGCAATCCACTAACCACAATTACCATTTAAAATTGGAATCAATATGAAGATCAATATATCGATAACTTCTGTATTGTGTGTCCAAAACGCCCACCTTAAGAGTTCCCTAAAATCTAACCGTATGTTACGCTGTCAGACTATTATAGCTACCAATGCACATTTATGGAAGACAAGACACTGTACCCACGTTGTTACGTGTCCACTAAGTAAAGACAACTAACAGACTTTAAGACCTGCCTATATGTAATACTGAAATTACAGTCCCTGAGATTGTCGGCATAGATATCGTAGTTCAACCCGATTCCCACGCTCTGAGAATTCAAACCATGTGCAGTTGTTTAGATCTATTTTTAGACGTGATGTAAAGAACGACAGCCCCCAACCAGTCATTCTTTTAAGAATATTACGTCATGTTCGTTTAGAGCTTTTTTAAGCATGATAATATTTACTCCTTCTGAATTTGGTGACATGAAAATCTATGCTTGAGTTGACCTATGACTTATAATGATAATTTACACACCAGGACATTTTTTTCTTAGTCCCAGCCTGTGGGAACAACTACTGTCTGGATGACTAACTGATAAATCCATGTATACTTTCCATGTTTCCCCATTTTATTTGTCAGAACATTCGTGATAACAACAATACAAGGTCGTATCTCTTCACTGAGACTGGGGCAAGAGCTGTAACGTATACAATTTAAAGTTAAATTGCCACAAAGCTGTAGAAAATTATAGTTAAGTCTCGAATTTAACAATTTCATGAAATGCAAAGATATTTTCCGTTAAGATTATTTGGCCGCCATGACTATACAGCTAAAGTGGTAGGGCCGCTGGAAACACTGGCTATAGAACCAAAAGAGGAACGAACGAAGATGAATTTTCCTTCTGAGAAAAAGCAATCGATAACATCACGCGACCGAATTCGACTCGAATGCAACAACACAAGACACTTTAACCTTATATCCCGACGGCTGGCGGACAGTCTGTTTGTCTTTAATTCGCGTCATGACGAAGCATGAAGAACTGGACGTAAACAAACGATTTGAAGTTTTGTATCACATTTATATATTACTTGCAGACATAGGGCCTGGAATCTCATGCGTGCGATTGATGAGAATTCCCTGGTTGTATTCTCCTCAACAGTCTTTGACGTACAGCTTTCTCTCTCTCTCTCTCTCTCTCTCTCTCTCTCTCTCTCTCTCTTTCTCTCTCTCTCTCTCTCGTTCCTCCCTTTCTCTCTCTCCTTCCCCCCTTTCTCTCTCTCTTTCTCGCCTTCCTCCTCTCCCCCACTCCCTCTTTCGCTTCCCTCTCTCTTTCGTTCCCCCTTCTCTTTCTCTCTCTCTCGCTAAAACACTCACACACACACACACGCACACACACACACAGAGGATAGTTGTCCCTCCCTCTCCCAACACTTCCAGCCCACCCTATTCCATAGTCTGCCTACAGTTTATTCCCAACAAACTTTTAAAAAAACAAACTCATTGTTTTCACATTTCAACATTTGTGACATTCCAAGTAAACAGATTCTAAAAAAATCTAACCGCCCTCCCCCCTTTCCTCTTCACCCACCTACCGCATTGTTTTATTGCTACTAGTTCCTGTGAAAAATCGTTCAATTGGTAATTACTTAAACTCTGACCTCGGGGGTAAGGTGTCACCAGGCGCCTTTTTGATTCGGCACTTGGACTGGTTCTACGTAGAAACAAAAGTGTCCCTCTGAAATCAATTATTAGCACCTCTACCCCAACCTATTCAACGCCCCCACTCCAGCAACCCCACGCTTTCTCCACCAAGCATCTTTACCCTACCGATCCACCAGCGCCCCACCCCCCACCCCCCCATGCATTCCACATTCTCGCACCCATTCGTCTTTATTCCCACCAACAAGACCTTATAGCTGTTCCCTCGCTGTCTTCAATTCGACCAATTCCTACTGTTCTCTCTTTTTTTTTGCCCTCACTGTTGAATCACGTCTAAAAAAAGCCAGTGATGCCATGCCACCCAAGCATTCCATGCCCACAGAACCACTCGCCAGACTATTCCCTTTGCTTCAACCCATCCTATCCCTTCACGTCCTGCTTATCTCCCAAAATACAACATTGGCCAAAATAAGCCAAACATCATTATCAGCAACATTTGCCAGTGCCCCCCCCCCCCCCAACCTCCTCCCACCCACAGATAACAATTTCTGCGTAAGACTGCAAAATCATTACCCTAATTTCCTTAAGATTATTCAACTCTTCACTCGGATAAATTCAGGTATTCCCAATATTTACCGAAACATAAAAATGTGTACAAGGAAAAGTGGTGTCAACATATCAACTCAAAGAAGAGCGTGGGAAAGATCACGAAACGACAGCACTAGGTATTGTTTCCCACCAACAAAAATATGAGTCAAATAATATATTTACTTCCAAGGTAAACAGGTGATCTCTAGACCATAATCTGAAGTACTGTATGTCTTTTACGTCTGACTGGAAGAAAGTCTAAACAACCTAATAAAACCGTTGTGTCATGGATCATATTGATCAAGATCTCTTTATTTAAAGATTAGCAGTTTAAAATACAGTTTATAGACGTAATCATAAAATAAACGACAAAGGTACTTGTGAGATCTATGCAAGCAGGCGGAATGCATAATATTATTATCAAAGCTGGGGTTTTCAAGTGTACAGTAACGGAAACGGCAAACGGAAACGGAAAACGTCAAAAAACTACACAAGTGGTGAAATGGAGAGAATATTGTCATGTGCACACAAACACACCATTTCCATACACATGGAAACATTTTCTATTTCACTACTGGGTGCATTTCTAAACTTCCGTTGCCGTATCCGTTCCCGGACACATGAAAGCCCAGCGTTATTTTTCAAATATTAATGAAAGGCAGCCTAATAAACAAAACCTTCCGGATAGACGAAACCATAGAAAGGTGGTTTTCTCAGGTGAATTATATTGCCTTTAATCGGGCCCTCTGCAGATACGGCACAATGTGTCGGGGTCAGGAGCCCTGAAAAATGATCTGCAACTTATCAGTCAGTATGAGCTTTTGAAACAAATATTTATGAAATTCAAAGAGGATAAGAAAAATTTTCAGGAAAACTAGAGATTATATTATGATAAATTCGTTTAGTTTACTGCATACTGTCCGAACAGACATCAAGTATTTTATCAGAATTATAATCGTAGACAACTGTGTTTTGCTGGAGGAAAACAATGTCAGGAATCTCAAGTTGAAATTTTTGTCACTCTGAGAAGTTTGACTCCCTCTAGATGCAGAAAATAATCTATCTATCTATCTATCTATCTATCTATCTATCTATCTATCTATCTATCTATCTATCTATCTATCTATCTATCTATCTATCTATCTATCTATCTATCTATCTATCTGTCTGTCTGTCCGTCCATCCGTCCGTTTGTCCGTCCATCCGTCCGTTTGTCCGTCCGTCTGTCTGTCTGTCTGTCTTTCTGTCTGTCTATCTCTCTATCTATCTATCCTTCAAATCTCCAGTGTTTGTTATTTTGTTATGTTTGATATTTATTAGCCCCTATTTTTTTCACAGAATTCCGCTTGTCCTTCAAATCAAGGGGCGCTCTCGAAGTCGTAACTAACATTTTGTGGAATGTTTATACTGTTGACATGATAAACAACCCCTCCATGCGATAATGCTATGCAAATGAAATGGAAAGCATTGCTGTATAAAAGGGGCTCGGGATTGTAAGAATAACGGCAACACAGTAGGCTAAAGATAACAAGAATGTAGCCCTGATACCCATTTGCCTAAATCTTTTGTTCTGGAATGTTGTATCTTTATTCCACACAATAAAGTTTTATACAAAGTTTCTATTTATCTCCATTGAAAGATATTACATTGACAAACGTAGATCTAAAGTATTTCTATCGTGATGACTTGTCTTCTTGTTCAGAGAAGCTGCAATTCATGTGGAATTGATCAATCCAAAAGGTAAAAAAAAACGGTATCACTGATCCCACCAATGCTATGTCGCAAACAAAGCGGCGGGCTTGGAATGTCGTAAAGTTGTCAAGCCATTTGTACTCAGGGGAGTTTAAAGGGCAACACTAGAATAGAATTCTATTATCTAGAGTGTTTAATTGACTCTGTTTATCTCAGCCAATTGCCTGGTGTTCTAGAGCCCAAATCTAAAGAACAAACAACAATAAAAAATATTTAAAAAAAGGAATGTCCTGGGAAAGTTAGAATTCCTACATGTAATTTGGAGTCAGCATTTTCTTACTGTGTACAACGTGCTTATTTTCTGTGTATATTTATGTTCATACGCAGTTGGCATTAACTCTTTGTGTGTCATGAGTTTTTCCAGGTTTGCTGATACAGGAAGAAAATGGCGGGGGAGATAAATGAAGACTATTACAGCAACATCATTAACAGAAAGTCAACTTTCTTTCTCTTGACTTACTTGACTTAAACCCTTGAACCCCGAGTGTTCTCTCTCTCCCGAAACAAAATAGCCTTGCATTCTTGTACGCCGATATACCGGTGACTGGCACGAACTGTTCAACGGAAGAACCGATATATCGGTGATTAGGACACAAAAAGTTAACATTTCAGCTCTTTGTATAGTTCAACTACGTATTGAACTACATGACTACGTGTACTTCTTGAAGTTCGGAACCATTTATTCATGCTGATTTGCTCAATAAAATCGTTAGAATGTAAAGCTGGGTTTCCACGTGTACGGAAACGGCAACGTCAAAAATCCGTCAAGTAGTGATATAGAAAGAGTATTTCTTTGTGTACTGAAATGGCGTTTCCGTACACTAGAAAACATTCTTTCTATATCACTACTAGAAAACATTCTTGCTATATCACTACCTGAAACATTCTTTATTTATCACTACTTGAAAATATTCTTTCTATATCACTACTTGAAAATATTCTTTCTATATCACTACTTGAAAATATTCTTACTATATCACTACTTGAAAATATTCTTTCTATATCACTACTTGAAAATATTCTTTCTATATCACTACTTGAAAATATTCTTTCTATATCACAACTTGAAAATATTCTTTCTATATCACTACTTGAAAATATTCTTTCTATATCACTACTTGAAAAGTTTTTGACGTTTCCTTTTCCGTTTCCGCACACATGAAAACACAGCTTAAGTCTCCCAGGCTGTCATGTTAGCGAACAGATTAGAACAGCACTCTACAAGTACAATATTTTGAATACAATAGTACATGCCATGTAAAATTGTTAGTCATTCCTTCAAGCCCACGACATAAAAATATTAATACCGCGGTTTCACAATCTCACCTTGCGAGAACAGCAAGGAATGAGATATCAATCCCAATAATACGCCGTCCCAGACAACCATGGTCGTCTCCAGTCATTTTCCCACGATAGAAAGTTCAACTTGATCCAACACACTTGACATTGAGCGATTACAGGTGTCGAATACAAAATAAATGTATTTTAACTAGCATCAAATTTCTGACAAAACATTACCAAACATCAATCAGTATGATTAAAGTGATAATGTATAAAGGGCCTTTCATCCTATTCTTGTCCCCCCCCCCCCCCACACACTTCTCCATTGATATCGTACTAAAAAAAATTAATGTTAAGACCTGTTGGTTTATTTTACGTACGTGATCCAAAACCGTGACATTGACCGTAGTGCTATGCTTGCTGTACGCGGCGCACAGAACGAAACACAAAATGATGGTCTTGAAGCTCTTCCGACGACTTGGAGTAGAACAATTTTAGCTTTGAAAGGCAGCATGTAACAAAATCGCCAATATTTTATAATTATATGTATATACATAGCAATGATGAACTCTGTTTGTGTTGGATGTAGTCTATAATACGCGGAGGACATAATTATATAGTTTTAACATGGCATCGTAATGACATAGCCTTGGCGGCCATTGAAACAAATATGAGAGAAGGAAAGGTTGAGGACGGGGGTGGACAAAGTCAACAATGGAAAGCAATTGTCCAAAAATGTCAAACTGAATCATTTATCGCCCAGGTGCAAATGGATGAAAAATGAGTGCAAATATATCTAACCGCCCAAGAACTTTTACATGTACATACAAAACAGTGAAAGCCTTCCTGTGTTCGTTTTATGCAAGTGTTAAATGTATGAGAATAAACACTTTGAATTTCAATCTCTCACACACACTCGAGAAAAACCAAACTGAAGGTGTCAAACTGACAGACAGGGTAATTTTTTTCAAAAAATGTTTGGGGCGTAAAATAATACGAAAAAATATTCAGTTTGCATTTTCCCCTGCATTTCTTCCATTCTTTCCTTTACTTTCTGCGGCTTTATGAATGAAAGAGCCATCCCATTCTATTTTTGTTGCACTGCATTAACACAGTGTTTTGACACCACATGTCACTTATGCAATGCAGTTTTACAGGTATCAAGAAATCGCTGGTCTTCTCAGTCATTTGCAGGGGCTTCTTGTAGGGGCTTCTTGTAGGGGCTTCTTGTAGGGGCTTCTTGTAGGGGCTTCTTGTAGGGGCTTCTTTCCTATCTGGCTGTTATATTATTATGTTTATCGTCTTGCTTTTCCCTAGCACAATGTGACCGTTGTCGTGTGGACGTGCCAGCTCCAAACTGACTCTCATACTCAGATTCTGGTGAAGTGCGGGCGGCTGGTAGGAGATTCTGCTAGGGTTTTCTTCTCTGCCATTTTAAGGGAAAAGCCCGTATTTGACAACCTAGGTCATATTCTCTTTCTTACGTCATTCTGTACGATGAAAAATGTGTTCTAGCTCTTTCTTATTTTCTCTCTCTCTCTCTGTCTCTTTCTCTCCCCTCTCTCTGTTCCTTCGTCCTCTCTCCCCTGTCTTGTCTATCTGTCTTTCTCTCTATTATTCTGTCTGTCTGCCTGTCTGTCCCTCTCTCACTCTCTCTCTCCCCTCTCTTTCCCCCTCACCCTCTCTCTCTCTTCTCTGTTGAATCGGCTCTTATGATAAAGCGGAACTCAATGATATATAATTTTTTGTTGCTGTTGTTGTAGAATACGATTTTGCCATATGCGGCCTTTATCAATAAAACGAGCTCTGTCCTATCATTCTTTGATATTGTGTCTATTGTCTAGCTTTTCCGTACTATAATGTCGAAGTGTTTTCTCCGGATTCAAACTCAAACTCTCAGCCATTTAAATTCTGACCTCCCTCCAGCCCCTCCCATGTTGTCCACCCTTTTCACGTCTTTGCTACAATGCTCTACTGCTTCGGTCAGAAAGAGACAGGGTAAAAACCTCACCGGCATGCGAGCTTCAATAAGTGATAAATATTTTGCATCTTACTCATGCTCTCCAACACAAGATACAGGTGTGGCTGTTGTTTCTTGTGTTCAGGCCTTTGTTTTGGGAAGATCTCCGCCTTTGGCAATTGCACCTCTCTTTTTTCTTGTTTTTATTCTTCTTGGTGTCGTTTGTTGTTGTTGTATTTGTATTCCATGTACTTGTTTGATCCCATTTGGGGGTGGGTAAAGGGGGGGGGGGGTGGTAGTAGGGATAAAATTAGTTTATTGGTTTATTTTAATTTTACCCGGGCAGCGCCCTTAGGCTTGCTCTTCTCGACTTCTAACTGCCAAGGTGTCTTTAAAGTGCACAACATGCACACGGGCCATCCGAGTTTTTTTCGCCCTTATCCGAGAAAACTGGGCACTCGATTCCACCTACCATAGGATCAGGGACAGAAATTGCCGCCCAAATTTCCAAAACATGCCCGCACCGACCGGGAATCGAACCCGTTACCTTCGGCATGAGAGGCGAGCACCTCGCCCCCAGACCAACGTGTCCCCTCCAATTCTAGGTATGTGAACGAACTCGAATGGGGACAATGCAACGGGATGTAGATTTACTAACACAAGTTACAGCCTGTCTCTGCGCTCTGAAAAGGAAGTAATCCTATCTTCTGTTTAGTTATCATTTTTTAATTTTTTTTTAACAAGTTGTTAGCACAGCAATGCCTGGCTACAAATGTATGTATGAAATGTTCGCTCGAGTTTAGTGTCAAACTAGCTAGCAAAGCGTGGGAAAGAGAGGGTCCTGTCCCATCGCGCAGAACATCAGAGGGTAGTAAAAAAAAAGAAACACCCAAGAACGTGTCATTTTGTGTCGTCCTCGCCTTTTTCTTCACTTTACTTTAATCTGGTTAACATCTCTGCTCGTAAATGTACCTTTACCTCGGCGAAATAATATAAAAACCGCCGAAAAACTGTTGGGACGCGGCAATGCTATTATATGCAAAGTTTCATTCTTTCGTTTGGATATTACTTCTTACCCGGCCTAGGCTTTGCTACAATATACAACTTTTTCACTTGGCCAAATTTTGACTTTACCTAGGCGGTCACGGTCTTTTCACTTGGCACTTTTTAAGCCAGGGTTGTTTTCATACCCTTTAATCCACATTTCCGCGATTTTTCCGATTTTGAGTGATACATCCATACTCTGCCCTGTTACGGAAAAAGACTGCGTATCTCAAATCAGGTCAAATTTTGTGTTGAGGTCTTTGGTTTCCAGGATCTCTGGCCTTGGCATTTTGCACCTCTCTCTTTTTTTTTTTTTCTATTTAAAGTATTCTTGTTTTTTTGTTGTTTTTTTTGTTGTATTTGTATTTTCTATACCTGTTTGATACCATCTGAAAGGGGGGTGGGGGGGGGGGGGTGGGGTGGGGAAAGAGGGGTAGAGTTTTGTTGTTGTTTTTTTTGTCTGGGCAGCCGGCTTGTTAGGCCCGTTTGTCTCCACTTCCAACTGCCAAGGTAAGTTTAACGTGCCTTACGTGCACATGGACCATCCGAATGTTCCATCCGTATCCCAGAAGTCGAGATTGCTCGATTATGCTTATCATAGGATCCAGTGTACGAAAAATGTACTTGGTGGGTGGGAGGGAAGGAGGTCTAGGGAACGTACATAAGCTTTTGAAATAAAGTAATGCATTACAAAGCTTAGTTTTATTTACTGTTTCCTTTCCAGCACAATCAACAGTTAGGGGACGTTCAAATATAATCTTACACCTTTTTTGGGACTTTTTGACCCCCCCCCCCTTCTTACACTTTTCTTACATTTGCTTCTCCCCCCCCCCCCCCCCCCCAATCCCGTAATATTACAATAATACATGTAATTATAACACATGTTACTCTTTCTTACACATGAGGGAAAAATGAGACTCATGTCAAAGTCAATGTCAAAATTGCCTTCAATTAGTTATCATCAACGAAGGGGTTTTTCATCATATAAATGTCAAAGATATTTCTAAAAACAGGGGCATCTGCTGAGCTATCTTGAAAATCCGGGTTTTGTTCCTGCTCTTTCTGCTCTTCCTCTTCTTCCTCCACCTCCATTTTTCCTTCATCCTGTGCAAAGCCCTATTTTCACCTCAAAAAAGTATAATATTACATTGGTTCAAGACACCCCCCCCCCCAACTTTTCTTACACTTTTCTTACTGGAGCCAAACACTCCCCCCCCCCCGCTCCCTCCGAGGCCTAAGATTATATTTGAACGTCCCCTTAGATTATATAAAAATGTCCTGGCCCTAATGAAACAGCCAGATAGTTCATGCATGCATAATGCCATGTTTTCAAACACCGAGGTCTTATCAGTAACATTTAACATTCTAACTGGCATTGCTGTACGCTTGTGCATCATGCAGGAAGGAGGGGAGGTTGGGGGCCAAAGCCTATGAAAAGCGTAGGTGTGTGTGCGTGTGTGTGTGTGTGTGTGTGTGTGTGGCCGGGGGGGGGGTGTCCAAAATCACCAAAATCACCAAAATCACCAAAATCACCAAAATCGAACTTACGTACTTTGTCAATGGCCACGTATCACGTCGCAACCGACTTAAAGTGACAAATTTAAATTCTTTAAACAAGAGAAATAGAAGTGTATAAAACGTCAACAATCAACATCCTGGCACACCCTCCCTACCTCCCTCCCCAAAAAAGACGTATTGATGAAATTTCCCATGATCAAAATGTGCACTCGTGCAGATATGAAGTAAAAAAAAAAAAAAAAACCTGGTTGGCTTGTTAGGACTTGATTGTTACCTGTCTTGAATTGTCGGCGATGCTTCTGCATATTCCTTTGATGTCTCTGTTTTTACAGTTGCACAACATTAACGGCGACACCAGGAGCTTATTAAATCAAGCGGATTAAATGAACGGAAACAGAGAGGCAGGTATAGTCCTCCCTCTGCACAAAGATGACATGGGAGGGCAATGGGTTGAGACAAAAAAAAAAACAAACGGAGAAAGACAGACACACGTTACAATAGGATGCTGTTGGCAAGAGAAATCAGAGGAGAAATAAAAAAGAAGACAGCGGAGCAGTTAATGAATAAACTTTATGCAAACTGGCAAATGGAAGAACGGGTCTTTACAGAGAAAAGAAATAAGACAGTTAAGTAGAGAGATGAAAGAAAGGTAAGAATACAGGCGGGAAAAGCGGGAAGGACGTTATGGGGAGCAGAAGAAAGAAAGAAAGAAAGAAAGAAAGAATAAAAGAATGAAAAAAAGAAGGGAAGCACGAGAGAAAGAGGAAAGAAAGAAAGAAAAAGAAAGAAAGAAAGAAAGAATGAGAGAAAGAAAGAAAGAAAGAAAGAAAGAAAGAAAGAAAGAAAAAGAAAGAAAGAAAGAATGAATGAATGAGAGAAAGAAAGAAAGAATAAATGAAAGGAAGAAAGAAAGAAAATAGAAAGAATGAAAGAAAGAAAGAAAGAAAATAGAAATAATGAAAGAAAGAAAGAATAAATGAAAGAAAGAAAGAAATAGAAAAAGAAAGAAAAAAGACAGAACGAAACGAATACCAGACTCCCCATAAACAGATTTCATTGACAAATCTGCAGGAACCTGCTGCGTTTCTAAAATCCCTCGACTATGACAGAAACAGACACAATAGACTAACTTATTTGAATGAACACTGATCTCTGATTCTGTTACATCGACAGTGTTTCCAATGTTGGTACTTTGACTTCATCCACTTCCACCAATCATCATTAGACTGCGGTTGCCAAATCCGCATGTTGTGATCGTTCACGCTCGCCGATGTGTGTGTGTGTGTGTGAAGATTAGATTACACAAAGGCGACAGTTTACCCTCCCCTACGCTCCCAGCCAGCCCCACCCAGTTTGAAGTTCTTACCACTTCATCATCCTCGCTACCCCTTCAGTGAAGAGATAGAGAGAGAAGGGGGGTGGGTGGGAGAGGGAAAGAGAGAGGAAGAATGAGAGAAAGAGAGAGAGAGAAAAAACAAACAGACAGACCCACCCTCACATACACACACAGATTGAGAGAGAGAAAGGAGAGAGGGAGAGAGAGGGGGGGAGGAAGGAGAATCGGGAGAACGAAAGAAAGAGAGAGAGAGGGTGGGAGAGGGAGAGAAACGAGAGAAAGAGAGAGGAAAAAAAAACAGACAGACCCACCCTCACATACACACACAGACTGAGAGAGAGGGGGGAGAGAGAGAGAGAGGAGGGGAAGGAGAAAGAGAGAACGAGAGAAAGAGAGAGAGAGAGAGAGAGAGAAAGAAAAACAAACAAACAAACCCACACTCACAAACACACACAGATTGAGAGAGAGGGACACACACACACAAGACAACAGATCGTTAACATTATTTGATAAAAACTACAATGGAAAAGATCATATAAAGCAACCCAAGCGTTCAAAGACCGAAATAAATAAAAACAAGTGCGAAGACAAACAACATTAATAACTCTGCTTTCAAAATTTTGTCACATGGGTGCAGGGCGATCATAATGTAAAGACTGTTTATCGAGGAGAAAATCTATTCAAATCCTGACGTGGGTCTCACAAAATACGGACTGGCTCAAATCTTGGGAAAAATCGGAAGTTGAATTTGAAAAGAAACGAAGAAAAATAAATAAGAAGGGCATAGATCAAAGTCTATTCACATGAGATTTGTCGAGACAGCCCAATACAGCACATTTAACCCTACTACTGTCACAGGACAGTTGAATTGCTGGTTTTTGTTCATCCTTTGACTGTCAGGGCCAATGAAATCAGCTTTCCAGAAATGTACATTCACTGGAGTTTCTAAAGCAAAGATACACTCAAATACTAAATTTGTATGATGAAGACTAAGTCTTGCAGTTCAAACATCCTTGGTAGAGCACAGTAACTCTTTCCGGACAGTAATAGGGTTAAGGGCTTCATTAACACAAGTTAGGAAGATCAGGCCCTTGGAAAACAGTTTGTTTTGAGGGCCCATACGCTGAAGAATAGGAAGCAAACAAGAACAAAGCAACAGCAAGAAAGAAAACAATGAAAAATGAGATACAACTTGCCCAAGGCAGAGGGCCTCGGAAACATGAAGATCTTTTTACCATCACAAGAAATTTGTAAACATTGTAACCGCACGATGAAATATTGCTGAAAAACAAAAATAACTGTAGCAGCTGTCAAAGTCTGACAACAAATAACAACAAGCATGATGGCAAAAAATAGATAATTATAGCATTAACGATGTCTGTCACTACAATGTTTACTTACTGTGTCCGTTTGGCATTCATCATTACCCCTACTCTAAACACCACCATTATGCCTACTGTTACGATGTCTGTCACTGCAATGTTTACTTACTGTGTCCGTTTGGCATTCATCATTACCCCTACTCTAAACACCACCATTATGCCTACTGTTACAATGTCTGTCACTGCAATGTTTACTTACTGTGTCCGTTTGGCATTCATCATTACCCCTACTCTAAACACCACCTTTATGCCTACTGTTACGATGTCTGTCACTACAATGTTTACTTACTGTGTCCGTTTGGCATTCATCATTACCCCTACTCTAAACACCACCTTTATGCCTACTGTTACGATGTCTGTCACTACAATGTTTACTTACTGTGTCCGTTTGGCATTCATCATTACCCCTACTCTAAACACCACCATTATGCCTACTGTTACGATGTCTGTCACTACAATGTTTACTTACTGTGTCCGTTTGGCATTCATCATTACCCCTACTCTAAACACCACCATTATGCCTACTGTTACGATGTCTGTCACTATAATGTTTACTTACTGTGTCCGTTTGGCATTCATCATTACCCCTACTCTAAACACCACCATTATGCCTACTGTTACGATGTCTGTCACTACAATGTTTACTTACTGTGTCCGTTTGGCATTCATCATTACCCCTACTCTAAACACCACCATTATGCCTACTGTTACGATGACTGTCACTACAATGTTTACTTACTGTGTCCGTTTGGCATTCATCATTACCCCTACTCTAAACACCACCATTATGCCTACTGTTACGATGTCTGTCACTACCATGTTTACTTACTGTGTCCGTTTGGCATTCATCATTACCCCTACTCTAAACACCACCATTATGCCTACTGTTACGATGTCTGTCACTACAATGTTTACTTACTGTGTCCGTTTGGCATTCATCATTACCCCTACTCTAAACACCACCATTATGCCTACTGTTGCGATGTCTGTCACTACAATGTTTACTTACTGTGTCCGTTTGGCATTCATCATTACCCCTACTCTAAACACCACCATTATGCCTACTGTTACGATGACTGTCACTACAATGTTTACTTACTGTGTCCGTTTGGCATTCATCATTACCCCTACTCTAAACACCACCATTATGCCTACTGTTACGATGTCTGTCACTACAATGTTTACTTACTGTGTCCGTTTGGCATTCATCATTACCCCTACTCTAAACACCACCATTATGCCTACTGTTACGATGTCTGTCACTACAATGTTTACTTACTGTGTCCGTTTGGCATTCATCATTACCCCTACTCTAAACACCACCATTATGCCTACTGTTACGATGTCTGTCACTACAATGTTTACTTACTGTGTCCGTTTGGCATTCATCATTACCCCTATTCTAAACACCACCATTATGCCTACTGTTACGATGTCTGTCACTACAATGTTTACTTACTGTGTCCGTTTGGCATTCATCATTACCCCTACTCTAAACACCACCATTATGCCTACTGTTACGATGTCTGTCACTACAATGTTTACTTACTGTGTCCGTTTGGCATTCATCCTTACCCCTACTCTAAACACTACCATTATGCCTACTGTTACGATGTCTGTCACTACAATGTTTACTTACTGTGTCCGTTTGGCATTCATCATTACCCCTACTCTAAACACCACCATTATGCCTACTGTTACGATGTCTGTCACTGCAATGTTTACTTACTGTGTCCGTTTGGCATTCATCATTACCCCTACTCTAAACACCACCATTATGCCTACTGTTACGATGTCTGTCACTACAATGTTTACTTACTGTGTCCGTTTGGCATTCATCATTACCCCTACTCTAAACACCACCATTATGCCTACTGTTACGATGTCTGTCACTACAATGTTTACTTACTGTGTCCGTTTGGCATTCATCATTACCCCTACTCTAAACACCACCATTATGCCTACTGTTACGATGTCTGTCACTACAATGTTTACTTACTGTGTCCGTTTGGCATTCATCATTACCCCTACTCTAAACACCACCATTATGCCTACTGTTACGATGTCTGTCACTACAATGTTTACTTACTGTGTCCGTTTGGCATTCATCATTACCCCTACTCTAAACACCACCATTATGCCTACTGTTACGATGTCTGTCACTACAATGTTTACTTACTGTGTCCGTTTGGCATTCATCATTACCCCTACTCTAAACACCACCATTATGCCTACTGTTACGATGACTGTCACTACAATGTTTACTTACTGTGTCCGTTTGGTATTCATCATTACCCTTACTCTAAACACCATCATTATGCCTACTGTTACGATGTCTGTCACGGCAATGTTTACTTACTGTGTCCGTTTGGCATTCATCATTACCCCTACTCTAAACACCACCATTATGCCTACTGTTACGATGTCTGTCACTACAATGTTTACTTACTGTGTCCGTTTGGCATTCATCATTACCCCTACTCTAAACACCACCATTATGCCTACTGTTACGATGTCTGTCACTGCAATGTTTACTTACTGTGTCCGTTTGGCATTCATCATTACCCCTTGTAACAGCTGAGGTTGTTCTAGCACGTTATAGTAGGGGGGAGTTAGTTGATCTAACTACAACCCTTTAGAAAACGAAACTATTACAGCTGTAAAATAAATAAACACGAGATCCGACGATAGATTAAATAATACTAAAGTTTAATAAATGTATAGTGAACAATAAATTACTGGGAAGACACCAGCGAAACTAACTATCTACGCCACACAAAAGGAAACTCACTTACTCACCGACCAACCACTCACACAGGTCTATATATATAAACATTCCTACAGAAAGTTCCCGAAATAAACGTTACCTTTGCCCTCGCACAACTAACCAATCACGTATCACTACGTCATCAGGTTACATCACTCAAGGCCAAATCTGGCGTAAACATCCGTATCCACAATGTTATTGAATATTCGGGAACATACTAATATTTACTGAACGAGTCAAAACACCTGACAACAAGCGGGCGAGGAAAAAACTACTCACTAGGAAACGAAGGTCAGGTCACGGAGTACAGTTCACTCTGGCGGTAATAAAATGAACACATGCTCACCTGTGTAACAAGAAAACGGGGGAGGGCAAAGGGGTAGCCCGCAGATGCTACACAACTCCCCAATTTAAGTTGAATATCTTTCAACTCCAAAAACATTATACAGCGTCTGCACTATTCATTATCGTGAAGTAACAATCTTACAGCACTCCCAATCTCACAAAGGTAGTTGCTAATTCTATTACAATTAATAACAATTTCAGTGTCTTCCCGAATGTCATCACAAATACAATACAATGCAGTGTACTTTACATCACTAATACCATAACTAATACAATACCGTCATTGCTTCCCAATAGTAGGCCTACTGGTCAAAATAACACAACGCCACCACTGTTGTGAAACAATGGTCAATGATATTATTACAAATCATATATGGTGAAACGATGGCCCATCGTTTACATAATGCTTTGTGCATGAATCATAGCATATAACTTGTTGTACATAACATGGTTATCTCCAAAATGTATAACTCATACGTACAATGGCAAAAATACCAATACATACCGTCCACTGATCAGGGTCTATCTTCATCATATTAGGCCAAAACAAGTTACAACATTGCAATATAACACAAACACTGCTTGCTCGCAGTCCCCATTTGGGTTACATTTTCCAAAATTACACCAAGTTCCATTGGTAACAAATATGACATAGCGTAAAATCAAAATGTGACTAACACATCATGACTATCAGCCATCAATTCAATATTCAGTCACAGATGAACTATGTCCCCAATTACAGTACAATACTGCCGTCCTAGAAATTCATCTAGTAGGCAAAAGTATGGGTTACAATGCATTTCACTGATAGTGTACTACTTTACAATACCCTGCTCAGGAAATCGGCACAGACATTTTCTCTGCCTTTTACGTAGTGAATCCTGAATCGATAAGACTGTAAAAATAAACTCCATCGTAATAACTTTGGACTATCAAATTTGGCGGAGTTCAAAAACTCTAATGACCGATGGTCAGTTTGGAGCACAAACTCCTTTCCATACAAATGCAAAGTAAACTTTTTTACAGCCCAAACAATAGCTAAACATTCGCGCTCTGAGACCGAATATTTTGTCTCACGAGGCAATAGCTTACGACTAGCATATGCCACAGGGTACAACTTTCCCTCGTGTTCCTGCATAAGACTAGCGCCTAATCCGCGATCTGATGCATCAGTTGCTAAGACAAACTCTTTGGAAAAATCTGGCAAACATAACACGGGTTTGGAGATAATGACATTCTTCAAAGAGGTGTACGCTTTCTCCTGCGTTTCATCCCACTGAACTATATTGGGCTGACCCTTTCTAAGTAAATCAGACAATGGTGATGCAATCGCTGAAAAGTTAGGAATAAATTCATGGTAATATCCCACTAATCCTAAGAATGCTTTCACTTCCTTCTTAGTGGTGGGTCTGGGTGCGTCTCGTACCTTACATACATTCTCTTCTAACAAGCCAATCATACCCTTTCCCACTGAGTGTCCAACAAAGTCCACTTCAGACGTTCCAATCAGGCACTTGGATGGTCTCGCAGTTAATCCAGCTTGGTCCATCCTCTGCAGCAATTCCTTGAGAGCCTTCACATGCTCGTCGAATGTCTCCGTATGGATCAGCAGGTCGTCCACATACGCTGTCACGTTGTTCAGTCCCTGGATCAATGGCTTCACTATCCTGTTCAGTGTAGCTCCTGAGTTCATCATCCCGAAGGGCATCCGGGTGAATTCATAGTGTTCGCCCATGGTGACGAACGCTGTCTTGGGAATGTCTTGTTCTCGAACTTTCACTTGCCAGTATCCCTTGCTCAGGTCAATCCGAGAGAATAATTTTCCTCTCGATAGACTCTGAAACACTTCCGATGGCGCTGCCGTCGGATGAGGGTCGAATACTGTGATCTTGTTTAACCTCCTGTAGTCGATGCAGACTCGATTGGATCCGTCCTTCTTCTTGACGACAACAACAGGTGAAGCATAAGCTGATGAGCTCCTTCGAATGATGCCCAGCCGTTCCATGGTGCTAAGCTCCTCCTTCAAGGAGTCGCGCATAGCGTAGGGCACCGGGTATGGTCGTTGACGAACTGGTACTTCTGTCGTAAGGTCGATGCGATGTTCACTCAACTGGCAGCATCCAGGGAGATTGGTGAAGACGTGTTGGTAATCCTTCACCACATCGCAGAGTTCTTGACGTTGTTCCGACGTCAGTTGCGTTCCATACTGGACATCTCTGTAGCCTTCCTTCTGGTCCCAGCTTCCTAGGTCGGCAAGGTCCTCCGTCGTTCCACCGTTGTCGCCTTCCAGGTCGCAGTCCTCGATGATTGTCATGCCAGCTGACTCCACGGGTTGACTCTTGTCCATCATGTCGTCCTCTGCCAGTACAGTCTCAGCACTATCACCGCCGCCGTCCTTTATGGCGTTGACATGTTCAGGCGTGGTATCTCTCCTACTGTTGTCCATCCCACACATCTCGGTCACAATAGGTCTCGGTTCCATTGCCACTGCTGCTGCTTTTGACGTCCTTGGAATGTATCTCTTGAGGAGGTTGGCGTGCAAGGTCTATTCTTTTGCACCCATCTTGACTCTATAGTCGTTGACACCGACAATTGAGACTACCTTATATGGTCCCTTCCATTGGACTAGGAGCTTGTTAGTATTCGTCGGCAGTAACACCAACACTTCATCTCCGGGGCGGAACTTCCTCTCTCTCGCCTTCCGGTCGTAGTAGGTCTTCTGTCCACCTTGAGCCTTGGAGAGTTCTTCCGTCGCTAGCTTCCATGTGTCCTCCAGCCTCTCACGTAGTTCCATGACGTACTGGTAACTGGTCTTCGTTTCCGGCTCCTCTACGTCCTTGGTCCATAGTTGACGTAAGATGTGCATCGGTCCTCTCACATTTCTCCCATACAGCAACTCGAATGGGGCAAACTTGGTCGACTCTTGGGGAACTTCACGATATGCGAAGAGCAGCGGGTTGATGTATCTGTGCCACTGCTTGGGTTGCTCTGCGCACAGTCGTCTCAATGTTTTCTTCAGCGTGCCGTTGAATCGCTCCACCAACCCGTTGCACATAGGGTGGTAGACTGTAGTGGTCGACTGTCGAATTCCCAGTAGTCTATTCGTTTCCTTCATGACATCTGACATAAACTGGGTCCCTTGGTCGGACAAGATCTCTTCGGGCACACCCAAACGGCTGTAGATGTTCACTAAGGCTTCTGCTACCGTTTCTGCGTCGATCTTCTTCAAGGGTGTGGCTTCAGGGTAGCGAGTAGCGTAGTCTATGTATACCAGGATATACCGATGTCCACCTTCACTTGGGGGGTCGATAGGTCCTACCAAGTCCACGGCCACTCTCCTAAACGGTACGTCCACTACTGGCATACTCTGCAGGTGCACCTTTGGGGTCGCTCCTTTGTTCACCGTCCTCTGGCATATGTCGCATGAGCGGCAGTATCTCGCGACGTCACCTTCTATACCAGGCCAGTAAAAATTGCTCATCACCCTGTCCTTTGTCTTCTTCACGCCGAGATGTCCTCCGACGATAGAATCATGGGCAAAGCCCAGTACATACTCCCTCAGTTTCTCGGGTAGTACCACTTGCCTTATAACCGTCGCCTGTCTCATATCCTTGTAGTTCCGGTACAATACTCCTCCATGTTTCTCAAAATGAACAGACTTATTGCCTCTGTTAGTTGGGCTCTTCTTCTGCTCTAACTTCTTAATGACTTCGTCTTCTTCCTGGAGTCGGATAAGTTCCTCTCTATCCACTCCCGCGTGCCTTTCTGCCCTCGGCACCCTCAGCGACGTAGACTGGTCCTTCCTCTTCTCCTGGGCCCTCGTGGTCACCGCTCCTACCATCACCTCAGTATCAGGGTCGTACGGATCCTTCGCTCCGTCCATGTTCCCGACTACTAGGTCGCAGATGGTCTCCGGGAGACACAGTGCCGTCACTCTGCCCGTCAGGTAAGGCGTTCTCACGTCGATAATGGCTTCCTCCGCCGCTAGCAAGGAGTTATCGATCCTCGCGATAAGTTTCTTCCCACCGGTGAGCTGTCCGTTGTCCACCAGTGATCGCCGCACCACTACACCTTCACAGCCGGTATCTCTTAGGACATCTACCGCTCGATCTCCAATCAAGCCCTTCATCACTGGTAACTTCAGTTTCTCCACGGTCCTTCCGTCACTGCATCCTCCGCACGTAACAGGCACCGCTAACTGGAGCTTCCCGTCCTTCATTACCGCTTGAACGTTGATGCTGGTGTCAGCCGTCGTCGCATCCTGTCTCGACGACTCGTCCGCCGCTATCACTACGGCCGCCGCCGCCTTGTTCGGCTTGCCTCGTCCCATATCCTTCTGGGCTGGACACATCCTCCGAACGTGGCCTGGCTTTCCACAAAGGTAACATTTCAACTCACCTTTGTCGTTTATCTTGGTACGACACTCCGTCGCCTTATGTCCCGGCCTCTGGCACCTATGGCAGACCTGTGGGCTTCTGTCTCCGTTGGGCCTCTGTCGCACCGGCCGGCTCTGCAGTCTGGCGCTCCCGCTGAGTGTCCGGTTCCTCGCTACCAGGTACGCCTCCGCTGAATCTGCGATGTCCTGTAGCGTCTTTGGTTTCCTCTCCCTCACATGGGTTGCAAGGTCTGGTGGGCAGGCATCCATGAATTGCTCTCTGACGAACAGATCTCTCACTCCTTCGTAGGTCTCCTCCGTCTTCGACAGCTTTATCCACCTCTCTAGATAGGTCTTGATCCTGGTCAAAAACATTCCAACATCTTCTCCATCTTCAGGCTTACCTTGTCTGAACATGAGTCTGTATCCGTCCTCTGACAGGTTGTACCTCTTCTGCAACGCTTCCTTGACCTTGTCGTAGTCCTTGGCTTCGTCGATCGGTAGTCTGCAGAAGCACTCCAAAGCTCTCCCGGTCAGCAGGGCAGACAGTGATGTCGTCCAGGTGGATCTGGGCCATTCAGCTGTCTCGGCAAACCTCTCAAACCGCAGCAACCAGCTATCCAGATCGTCCTTCTTGTCCTGAAATGCAGGTAGCTTGGGTCTCTTAGAACTGGCGTGGTCGTCGGTCCTCTGCGCTGAGTCGTTGCCTCCACGTTGCTGGCGGATCTTCTCCATCTCCAACTCGTGGTTCATCTCCTTCTCCCGAGCCTGTCGTTCAGCTTCCTTCTCCCGAGCCTGTCGTTCAGCCTCCTTCTCCTGTCGTTGAGCCTCCAGCTGTCTTTCTCTTTCCAGGCCTTCACGGAGGTAGTCCCGTCTCTCCTGCCCAGTGAGCTCCATAGCGTCCGCTTCCTGGCTAAGCCTTCCAATAACCTCCGACATGTTGTAGATAGCTTGTCGATGATATTCTACAATAAACTATGTAAATAAATCTAGTAATTTTGATCTGGTCTGTTCGAATATGGTCGGATCCCGGACGAGCCCCCAATATGTAACAGCTGAGGTTGTTCTAGCACGTTATAGTAGGGGGGAGTTAGTTGATCTAACTACAACCCTTTAGAAAACGAAACTATTACAGCTGTAAAATAAATAAACACGAGATCCGACGATAGATTAAATAATACTAAAGTTTAATAACTGTATAGTGAACAATAAATTACTGGGAAGACACCAGCGAAACTAACTATCTACGCCACACAAAAGGAAACTCACTTACTCACCGACCAACCACTCACACAGGTCTATATATATAAACATTCCTACAGAAAGTTCCCGAAATAAACGTTACCTTTGCCCTCGCACAACTAACCAATCACGTATCACTACGTCATCAGGTTACATCACTCAAGGCCAAATCTGGCGTAAACATCCGTATCCACAATGTTATTGAATATTCGGGAACATACTAATATTTACTGAACGAGTCAAAACACCTGACAACAAGCGGGCGAGGAAAAAACTACTCACTAGGAAACGAAGGTCAGGTCACGGAGTACAGTACACTCTGGCGGTAATAAAATGAACACATGCTCACCTGTGTAACAAGAAAACGGGGGAGGGCAAAGGGGTAGCCCGCAGATGCTACACCCCTATTCTAAACACCACCATTATGCCTACTGTTACGATGTCTGTCACTACAATGTTTACTTACTGTGTCCGTTTGGCATTCATCATTACCCCTACTCTAAACACCACCATTATGCCTACTGTTACGATGTCTGTCACTACAATGTTTACTTACTGTGTCCGTTTGGCATTCATCATTACCCCTACTCTAAACACCACCATTATGCCTACTGTTACGATGTCTGTCACTACAATGTTTACTTACTGTGTCCGTTTGGCATTCATCATTACCCCTACTCTAAACACCACCATTATGCCTACTGTTACGATGTCTGTCACTACAATGTTTACTTACTGTGTCCGTTTGGCATTCATCATTACCCCTACTCTAAACACCACCATTATGCCTACTGTTACGATGTCTGTCACTACAATGTTTACTTACTGTGTCCGTTTGGCATTCATCATTACCCCTACTCTAAACACCACCATTATGCCTACTGTTTCTTCCACAAAAGGCCAAGCTGATGTTTTGGTAATCATATAAAAATATAACACAATAAATTTATAGATGCATTAATCACATTAATCATTTTTAAACAAATCATATAGCATACGAGCCAGGGGCATTTTTATATAAAAGATTCTAATGGTTTTATAATCTTTTTAGCTATTCATTTCACACCCCGACGATAATTATGAGTTGTCAGTGGAACATTTCTTGCATAAATCACACAGCCAGAAAATGAAATAAAAATGACATCAGGGTTCCATCCTTAAACCGCTTTGATCAACGTAAACACCACAAAAGCATGAAGAAACGACATCAATGAAAACTCTTACCTTTATCAGCCAATGCCACCGTTCATGTATTACGGCTCAAAATCAAAAGCTTAAGAGACAGGAAAATAGAATCAGATGGCCAATCTCACAAATCTACAGCTCACTTGCGCCCGTAATCCAGTTCAAATATCGCTGAATATCCATTCTGCATTCAGATAAATCCTGTAAGTTTTCCCTGTCTCAGCGTGAAAGCCCAGAAAAATCTGAAAACCAACACTTTAAAAGAAAAATCCAGAAAGGAAAAAGAAGAAGGAATTCATCGATGAATTATGAACATCCACGCTGATCATTAAAGGGAAAAAAAAGAGGTCGATAATACGAAGGTGGAGGTCGGTTGTGGCCCTTCTTGGAGAACAAATCAGCGCACAATAATCTTGTAACGGATAGGCAAACACATTGGGCCCATTATCATAACAACACGGCCCCTATAAGCACTCGGTGTACTTTCCATTCAGAAACTGCTCAGTTCTTGCGTAGGGCCTTCACAGATACTAGCGGGATGCTCCATTTGCCGTGAGGATAGGGGTTGGAGGGGGGTGAAAACAGAAAAATGAGAGAGTGAGGAGAGAGCTGCAGGAAGAATAGAGACCGGGGGGTGGGGGGGGGGGGAGGAGAAGGATGTCTCAACCCTATGCAGAAAACTGTAAATGCTTCAATGAAGATAAAAAGAAGATATTTATATAGATCTAGCCAGTATGCTGTGGTATTTATTACACAATATGAAGAAACAATGCAAAATAACACAAAACGTGTCATAACTGTCAGGGTAGCGAGTGGACGGAGAATGGAAATTCGGGTAGGTGGACGAGGGGTAAGGAAAACTGAAATACTGTGCAAAACTTAATTAATCTGCCTTTCTGTGTGTGTGTGTGTGTGTGTGTGTGTGTGTGTTTGTGTGTGTGTGTGTGTGTGTGTGTGCGTGCGTGCGTGCGTGCGCACACAAGTTCACGTAAATTAAAGAATCAGAAGGAAACAGGAGAGAGGAGGCTAGAGAAAGGCACGGTTGATGGTAAAGATGTAGGACACAATCAATATACTAATGTCTTTTTTATTATAAACATAATTGTAATTCCATAACCGTCTAAGTGCTTTTTACAAAATTTTACAGGAGACAACAACAAACTGTATTCATTTCCTTCACTGGACAGAATTGGGTCATTTTTTTAACACATTAATCACAAAATCATATCTTCAAAACGATGACAGGTATTTTTTGCCCCAAAATGTTGTATATGTTAGATAGACTCTTATAGCTCTTACAAAATGTAAAGTTAGACGGGGTTAGAGAATTACACCGACGATACGCATATCGCATACAATGCAGAGGACTGTTATTGCAATATACATTATTCATCAGATGGTATTATCACCAAGGATATCTTCATCGTTGGTACTTTGCTCATTATTATAATTTATAGTATGTCTATTGTGCAGCAATAAATTTTGAAAGATGATAAAGAAATGATATCAGACATTAGCAAAATGTAGTGAATATATTATACTCTTTTTTCCGTTTTTCTTTTTGCCTCAGGTCTTTTTCGTACAAAATAAAAATAAAATTTTTGAAAAGATATCAGGTCATAATATACCATTTCTGGCGCCGAGATAGATGTGGAAGAAAGATTACTATTATACAACAAAGGCTGACACTGACCCTCAGACACGAGCTGTGAACTGTCATGAACATTATCAGCCTGTCTTCATCATAGATCGGCAGAGATATCCGTACAAATTAATGCCCAGACTGACGTTAAACATTATTGTTCAGAAAATAAATAAACAGAATAAATGGATATTGAATCATACAAACCTTTTCTTGTCTCTGAAATGACTGCCCGGCCGGCGAGTCATCTGTCAAATATGATGCAAAAAATAACATTTTAAGTTTTGAGGACATTCATATCTCGCATTCCTTCACACTAAAAAGACAACTATGCATTTTGCAGTGACAAATGTGAGACGTATAGCAAAATCATGCTCCCACTTCCCCAGACTTACTCTCTGTACACTGTGTCACATAGTTCAGTTACAGTAGTGTTATAATAAAACTAACATGCATTGTAGTGTATTATTTGGTGTTTGATGAAGCTTTTCTTTAACATCACCAACACGTTGTATATCTCCATATTATGGTCTATTTCTCATGGTTTGTCAACACATTAAAACTCTCTTCCCGGTGTTTTTCAATCTTCATCATTAGCTCCGGTCTTATGTGATTTATCTCAATAAAACATTGACACAGGGTCTTTTTTATTTTTGAAAGTGTGTGTCTTCAAACAGAAAATTCGAGAAAAAGAGGTGGGGAGGGCGAGGAGTATTATCGACTTCATTTTTGTTCGCGGACTTAATCTGGGTACCATTCCTAGCATTATCTATGTTTTTAAACGTTCCACCATCTTTATCACTGTCAAAGTAATTCTAAATAATGTATTATCATCGTCGTAAATCATTATCATCACCATCACAAATCACCGCCCATAACTATTGTCATAATTATTTACTGAACTTGTTATGCCATTGCCCCAAAATGTCATAAGCTCCAACAGGTTCAGGAGTCTCTGGGGTAAAAAAAATAATTGTATGGTTCAAAAGGAGAGATGTTTGCAATGTTTGATGATGTGTCCCCAACTTCCTTACTCCATTCTACAGGTGTAAATAGCCATTTCTTGATGTTCAGGTTAGTTTCAATAGAACTGACCTGAGCCACCATCAGCTCTCAATATATCGTCACCTTTACCTCAAACTTCAGGACATTATTACGATGTTGGGGAGAGCAGTGAAGATGCTAGTTACCCCGTTACCGTAGTCTCTCAAATCAGAGACTTGAATGTTAGAAAAATTCCGTGCCACTTGATTGGTAAACAAAACAAAAATGTATAATCTGTTTTACACGCGGAATATAAAATTTTCATGTTCATTTTCATTTTCCATTTTTTCATTTTCATATTTCATTATTTTATGTTCGGCTATGAGAAAAGACGAAGAAAAGAGTAAATTCGTGGAAACACGAAATTCTTATTATTAAATGTTTATAATCAGGGTATCCACAAAAGTAACAACAACAGCATTATGGCGCTGATTTGAACTGCGAAGCTTTTAGTTTTGCGGAGGTGCCTTTACTTGCTGTAGCTGTGTTTCTCAATTGTATAAAGATAATTATCTCTCCCGTGAACTCTCAGATAGATCAATGTGGACTGTCTAAAGTTATGTAAATATAATATTCTCCGTGCAGTGCACACGTCCAGCTTGATAATTTAATATACCAGTTTATTATAAATTCTAGCATATTTCCTGCCACACTGATAAACATACTCATTTGTGTCTTAGATAAACAAATGACCTATCTGTAATTTCAATTTTATGGCTAGATAATAATGGCCTTAGGCCTTCTTCAGTTCTGTTACATTTATTTGAACAACTACGGTTGTCAACCCCTAGCGTAAGATATCACTTGATTGAAGAAAGGGAAACGCTAAACGCCTATATAAACGGTGTCACACCTGGGAAGAGAGAGAGAGAGAGAGAGAGAAAAGGGGAGATTGGGGGCGGGGGGGGGGGAGAGTAAGAAGAGGGTTGTCCCGCATGGTTGCTCCCAGCCACATAACTCAGCCACAGAAATAGTAGCGGACTTGGGCCGACCGTGGGAAAGTTGGGAGAGACAATATTGATAAGATGCATATACGTCCTTTTTATCTGCTGTCTCAGGTAACCGAGCGAGACACTTGATGTAAGTTGGTGTTACGAATACTTACGACTTTGTCCCTGCGTACATCATGGAGCAGTCTACTTACCTGCCGAGCTGATCTTAATAATAGAGCAGGGGAGAGTTTGGGGTGGGGAGACAGGTCCTTGGAGGACAGCGATGGGGTAATTGAAGAGAGTCCAGAGGAGGGTGGGGCTAGGTGGACATTGATCAGGCAGAACGGACATAGAAGATAAGACAATAAACTACTTGGAGAGACAACATTTTAAGCATTTTCATGCCATATCCTACATTATTTCGTCAATGAATATGTTGAATTGTTGAGGTCTTTCAAAGGGCATCGTAAACCAACCGTGAAGTCATTGTTTTGTACAACACTGACATTTTTCTGAATAAAAAAGATTGCAGGAGGACAAATGGACGAGACTGAGCTTCAAAGTGGTGAAAATTGACGCATAAGTTTTGTTAATAATTATATTACATCGTTCACCAAATAGTTCAGCTAGGGCTTACAGAAGTCAGATACAGTCGGGTATAAAACTTAGCCCTTTCAGACACAATCAGTTGCTGCCAGCAAACTGTACACAAAAGAAATAGTGACAAAAACTGATGTGCTTAGTATGACAGGGTCTTCCGGGATTTAATAAGAAAATATTGGAAATTATGGTGTACACTTTTTGCAGCTGACCGTATCTAACGGGGCTCAGTATGATACCTGCCTAATTATATTATCCTATTGTGGGCCATTTGTTCTTGAGTTCAACAACAGAAGCTCCGTGGGAAAAAGGACTTATTAACCCCACCCGAGTAAATTCCCATCTCTACCATGATTTTTAAAAATAAACTCCACTGCTAAAATATTCTAGTTTTTGCCTGGACCAATATTAGTCTATGCGGAAAAGCCTAATTCAATTAAGTAGGGACAGTTTTTGGCATGCTGTATCTAGAACAACGCTGGTCCTGTGGCACTAGCACCAACTAATTGTTCATAGCCGTACGCATCCGTAACATTCCGCCTAAAGGCATTTTTGTGCTTTAGACCTTATTGTGTCCTCAACAGGCACCATAAATCAAATGATACACTGCAGGAACAATATTCAATAAACACCACTTACTGTACAATGGGTGTCTAGTGCGTGCCTGCCTGCCTAACCATCCGTGTAGACTGGATACCCACTCAAAAAGAGAAACAAAAAGCAACAACAACAACAAAAAAGATAACAAAAATCAAAATAGTTTGCAAATGCCTTGAAAAATGCTGCTGACAGTGTTGTTATTGCCACCCGAACTGTTTGAAAATTGTGACTGGATCATTGTTGATATTCAAAAGTATCGGCATGTGAAGAAGAAACTGAAATGCCTCATCATGTTTGAATCACAGGAATGTGTTCACTTTATTTCGGGATCGCCAGAAGCTGAGACCTTGCAGTTCTATTAGTAAAAAAATTTACGCCACACATGCCATGATGTCGTATTCTTACTGAAAGGAATATTCAGTATGACAGAAATTCAATAACTTTTCAAACGATTAATTTACCCGGAACCCCATATTATTGAACTTGGATTTATTAGCAATCAGTCAATCGATTGTGATCTTGCATTGTCGAAAAGAAATGGAATCAAGGCATTTTCAAGCTTATCTTTAAACTGACCCAATATAAAAACAATTAATGCTTCGTATCTGACCCGGGTCGTCTTAACATCATTATGGAACCCTGGGCAGATTGTTTGGTAATGCGTGGGATTTTCTTCCTCGTTTCAAGAACCAATGTAAACTAATGTAAATTTGCATGCGTGGAGCTCCCTAAAGCCTTGGGGACCTTGGGCAACTGCCCCGTGTGCCAATGCATTTAGACGGCTCTGTATAAGACCAACGCGTGCTGAAATTTCTTTGCAATTTCAGCCTGACTTGTCAATTTCGAGTCCACCAGGCACATTATCCTAGAATATCATGGCTGACCGACCAAATTCTGTGAAAGATTGCGTTTTTCATGCCTGTTATGAATGTGACAAAGCTTTGGCATCAAAATGAGCATTCAAGTCACATGTCCATCCGTGGTGTACCACTTCAAAGGTTTCTCAGTGATCGCCTCATGTAAACGAGTCCACGTCAGATCCGAGAAAGTTGTCTAAATATTTACTGTCACCATGAACTGAGTTTTTTCCCTTCAACGTTTTGTGGGGATTATGACCCTTTGTTTCGGTCCGTCACGCCACACAGATCATCCCTGCTCGGTTAAGTTCACAAAAAGCCGGACATACTCTTACCTCGGAGTTGACATCGTTCCCACAGCTGGTCTGTAGAGTTCGGTCATCCTCAGATGTTTAATGTTTCAATTCAGCCCCTTCACGCTTCGTGCTTCGCTTGTTTTAATATAGACTTAAGTAATCAGAGACTTTCATGACCTGTAACATTCAGCTCAGCCGGATAGGGTAGAAACCTGGGTGGTTGGGAAAGTTTCCTACAGATATGATATCATGGTTAAAGGGGCGTTTATTCTAGATGTAATAGTAATGTAACTCCTGTTTGCATTATGCAGGATGCTTTCCATGTGTTTCATTCATGAAAGGTGATGTCGTCTGCCCACCGAAAACTTATTGAATTCAATTTGAATAAACCTACACCATGAAAGAAGAGTATCTAGTTTCTTGGTTAGATGTTCATTTCAGAGACATAGTACATCCATGTTGGCTACAATAGGATACTATTTCTTCTTATACATTCAGGCATTGGCTCTTCGTGAATTTAGAAACGAAATATTTTCAACAAATATTATTCACAGACAAATGTATTGACTACACAGTGGTTTTCAACAAAATTTAATAATATTAATTTTAAAAAAAAGCACCAAGACAGTATTAGGGAATCCTGGCCAAGCTTTAAAAAAAGTGCTATGTTTCTACTTTTAATGTAGTTTCAGCAAGACTGAGCAAACATTGCCAATGTCTGTAAATTTGTCTGCGTAAGTCTCTCCAGCCGTAGAGTAGATACAAATTTGGTTAACCAATGAAGGGAAATCAGAGATTGGACTACACTAACTGGCGACATGAAAAGAGCCAGTCGCTGCACTGAGGCGAACATGGCAAATTCATGTGTACTTTGTGATCTTATAATCTCGCAGTCTAGGAAAGATCTTTCAGAGATAAACAAATTCCAGTCGCCTCTATTTCTGACGAACGAATAAATATTTTGTGTGTCAAATTAAATCTAATCTTATTTTTACATTCTGTATCACATATAATTTTAATTCTCACTCAAAGCAGGCTGCCAACGGTTATCGTGCATGATCTGACTTGACAGGTTAAAAAACCACAACTGCAAAATATATAATGTGGAAAAAATCTGAAAATAATTCTTGGGAAAATGTCAGATAATAATCATGGCTTACTCTTCCAGACTTTCATTTTTTTTTTGTGAGGGAGGGAGTATCCAGAATAGAAAACCAATATATATAAGCAGTTGGTCTGAGAGATAAATGCTACGAAACTAGGATCAGCAGAAATGTAAAAATACTACACAGCCATGTCTCCTCAACCCTTAACTGTGAAAGAGATAAAGGTTTTAAGCTGGGGATGTTTCTGTCTCCGATGTCTATGACTACTTTCTGTAATTCCCGATTATAGCAATTCCAGACGCCCACTGTAATAGAAACTAAACAAAGTTCAGCTATGCACAATATCCCGTCTAATGTTCATCCTGTTTAGATTTCAGGTTTGCTAGACCACCATACAAGTACCGGTACACTGTACATAGCCATTATGTTTGCACGTGCTTTTTTGTCATCGTCAACGCTAATCTTTCCCGCGCCAGATCACCCCGCTACTGATTTATTTTGTCAACATCGTACTTCATTCAACTTTGAGCTCTCCACCCCTCTCTCCTATTAACAAGTCAGTATCAGATTCTTCCCTTTCCTTCTCACTCAATCTCCTCTTCATTTCCCCCCTTTTTGAACCTAACTAATTTAACTGTCTGGTTCAGATACTATTACAAAAGAGAAACAAAAATTAATATATAAATTCTTTCTGTGACTCACGCTGTCTCTGATAGTTCACACAATTTAATCAGCTCGTATAAAGTCATGCAACCCCTTACTGATTTAATTAATTCAAAAGTGTGCAATCATTATCAGCCGTGCGAGACACTGGAAAGCGATTCAAATCTCACACAATTGGCTTGTAAAGCGTGGGATCGACTTTAACTTAACCCTGAATTGTGCCAGACTGTCACGCTTAAAAATTTTGACACGCCATAAATATCGGTATAATATAAGGATATATTAATGCACGTACGGAGATTAGGTAAATACAAACACAAGCTTAAAATGACTCTCTCACTTAAATGTCTGTCATTTAAACAGACACTGTAATTTTTCCCAGCCGGTCTTAAAATCCTTGTGCCATTTTCTATCGTCACCTGTGGTGTATTTTACAGTTAGGAACCAAGCAGGGAAAATAGTGATTTAGCATTTCTGCTCCATAAGATCTAAAACCGTCCCCTCTACACACACACACACACGCACACACACACACACACACACACACACACACACACACACACACACACACACACACACATACAGGTTCACACCTTCACTCATACCCGAAAGTACAACCACACGGAATAGAAGCTTAAGGTAAACAAAAGCCAACATTGCAATTCCAAAATTCAGCCTCTGTGATAAGGTTGAAAATGAAATTGTCAAGAAATACGTTGACAAGAAATGGCTTTTAGTTTCACAAAAAGATAAACGATTTGCCACAGCACCCCTGTTTATACTGTGGAATATTTCGACCGGTAAAACAAAGCCATCAATCCACGTTTCAAAAATGGATTGAAAATCTGTACAATAAAACCAATAAAATAACTTGAACTCTCAATTTGAACACAGCCACAAGAATGAATCTTGCTGTGGATATGAGAAATGGATAATTTGTGTGGCATATTGACCAATGATTAGCATGGTGACAGAGTTTGTGGAAACTGGATACTTTATTGTGTAATCTCTTCATTTTTTTCCACGAGCCCTTTAGAGAAAAGCCTTCATGACCAAGACGGTCCTACCTCAAAACAGATATTTTCATAGTACTGTTAAATCTACACTGCCCAATGAGAAAGCTGCATTCTACAGCCGATTCCGCTCAGTTCTTAATTTACATTGGTGATTGCACTCAAAGCTTAACTGTGATGATGTGGAAAATTATTTCAGCGAAGAAGGAAATGTCAGTTCAAATGTTTTATCTGCACTATACGGTAATCGTATTTATGATATCTTAACCCGCGGGGCAATTATTGTGTGATACCTGATCTGAAAGGAATAAACTGTTCAAGAATTCTAAGCTGTGCCATCAGCTGAAAGCTACGATCTTATATTTCACAACAGTTGTTTACTTTAACATACGTAGTCGAAGTAGATTAAAAGACAACGACCCACAAGCAAAAATAAAGTTTTCATTTACAGATTAAGAACAGTGTTTTGCTTGCTGTGACTGCCGCTTTAAGATTCAGAGGTCTGAATGCAAACTTTGAAATGTTCCATTGAGAGTGTCACAAAATTTGATGACAAACGGCCCAGAATGCCGCCAATGCAGTAAGCTAAATTTGATGATGTTAGACTGAAATGCAAATTTAATTGCTGCAGTCATACTCCCATCTCCCCCCCCCCCCCCCCAAAGTGTGCTCTCCTTACATACCGTATCGTATTAAAATCTCCTTCAAGCCACTCAAAGAGGTGTGTCCAAGGTTTTTGCGACTTAGCATTGCAGACAGTATGAGGAGTGGCAGAATGGAAATAGTTGATTAATTTTGTTTCGTTAAATCTTAACTCAAGAGCCTTATTGCCGTTCCCTTGTTTTGTATGCATTTTTTTTTTTGGCTTATGTTATTTCCAGCACTTGTTCAAGTGGGGGTTAAAAGATTGTGTGGAGGTAATCTGACTGTTATTTATTCACACTCATAGTTATCACATGTTGATGTGCAAAGCAAAATAGTGTGACACTCCAGGAAGGTTCGGCACTTCTCAGTCCCCGTACTCCCTTTACAGTGGGTTATCTTTCGCTGTTTAAGAAGTTGTTTGCCTTTAGTTTAGTCTGGAGTCGAGAGGAGCACCAGCTACTTTGATGAGAAATCACTGTTGATGTGGAGAGGGGGCAGGTCTTCAAAGAAAGTCTGTCAAACTTTGAACTAAACATGGATACCGAGGACAAACTAGGAAACAGAGTATTATAGGTCTGGGTATCCAAACTATCCAGTGCTGTGGGATCGGCCCATTGCTGCTAATCTATTACCTTATTCCACCGGAAGGCGTTGTCATAATAAGTTCATGATACCAAAAGAAGTACCGGCGTTCTCTACTTATTCATTCATCATTTGCTTAGTTTTGTCTCAAACTTATAAATCACTTATAATAAAGATATAGCTGACTGCATTGACTTCAATTATTTCAGTCCTATTTTTAAATTTTTTTTCTCATTTCCTCTTGTTTTCCTTCATCATCGTTCATATATTCAAGGACTTTCTCCCCCTCCTTCCTCTTCCATGTATTCTCTCTCTTTTTTTTTCTTTCACTCAATGTCTTATTGATCTAACGACTTTTCACTCAATCAGCTCTTCGTGTCGCTGGACTACTCCAAATTCTCGGCTTCACATAATAAGGATAAGACGCTATTATTGTAACAAACTACGACTTTATACTGCCTCTACTCTTTTCACGTTTCATCGTGGAAGAAGAGACGTCTTCTTTCAAACCCCCAAAAGGGCTCAGTTGTCAATCTATTCTTATAATGTGGCTTCAATCCGGCTTCATTGTTGCGTCCATTAGCGATAATCCATTTGATTAAACGGACGCACCACTTAGGACATAGATTTCGAAAAGAACTCCCAATGTCAGAAATTCTATTACATTATGCTAATGTTTTTCTTAAATAAGTTAGAGCGTGCAAATATTGAAATACTAACATTCCATAGGTTTGAGACATTTAAACAGTTCACGGGAGAGCACCTAATACCTGTAATATACACATGCCTAAATAAGAGTAGTCGTTCTCAATAGGTAAGTATCTTGTCTGACTTTGTGCTTATCATTTTCACCCATATTTTTACGACCTCTTGACATTGAGACTTTCTGGTGCCACTGGTATTGGTATGAAAGCCAATACGTTTCATTACAATTTTCCCAAATCTCTGAGCCAGATTTATTCCACTTTTGTATGCAATTTCATCCCTGAATAGTTATGTATGCCTCTTTTGGAGCGTTTCCTCCGCCAAGGGAGATAGTCTATGATTTAAGATATTTTATCACAAATTAGATACCGTTCTTATTTCAAGATGCGTCTTTCTGGATGGAAAGTTCAGAAGTTCAGGCAGATGTTTTGTGTGAGAACTTCTGTACCCATTTCTAAAAATCCTTTGCTCACAATCATGGGACAAATGCGTGCATAGAATACTGGAGTATTGAGCTAGACGTGCTGTTGATGTTATCACATTAAATAAAGAAATAAAAATTAACAATAAAATCCTACATAAAGCGGCATACACTGTTTGATACAGAAATTTTGTGATCATTCAAGGCAGATGTCTATCTTTACGTAAGGTTTTATCAAAGATACTACAAAAGATAAGATGAGACACTGTCTTCTTCGCACCACTAACAAAACCGTGTACACAATTTGTGCACTGATCGGGGGCAGGGCCCTTGGAGCACGGTATAAAAAGAATGTTTGATATAATGGTAAATTTATGATACAAAATTGTGACTGCTACTGCCACTAAAAAAAAAAGAAGAAAAACTAGCTGCCAGAGTTTTTCCATCGCGATTATAATTCCACAATAAGTTACGTCAATTAAGGCCTATAGCGACTGCTGAACAGTGAACAAAATTCAATATTTTCTCTACTTGGCTTGGTAAAATACGGGACTTTTCATGACTTCCGCGCGTTTGCCGCTAGGTGGCGGTGAGAAATCTGTGCACGCTAAAACCACTGGCTGTCTGATCTTATCAATTCTAGTATCTTTGGTTTTATGTGACTGTCTCTCACCAACAGCCTCTTCTTACTCTTTAATCTTAGCTGGCAAGGTAAAAGAGGGAAAAACTGTCTTCCTAAGTGTCATCAGTAACCGGCATCAGACATCTCGAACCTTGATCTTACTCGCGAATAATTATAATTTCACATTCTTGAGAAAAGTGCTTTCCGCATCCCATGGCACTGTTAAAGATCTAATGCACTTATGATATTATTCAGCGCACACTTTCTTCTGCAAATAATCACACTTTTTTTTTTTGCATATACAAACGTTTGTACATAGTCTCTATAAAATTCATGTATTTACATGTAGATATACAGACCTCAGCAACAAGGAATAAAATAGACATAAGTAAAACAAAAATGAGAAATAGCAGAAAATGAGAATTGGAGGAGAATGAAGAGAAATATATCACAATCACAATTCCCTCTTTTTGAAGGTTACACATGGGTGATCTGAAATGTCTGTCTATAATAATTGATGCACTCAAAGAGATGCAAGTACATATCACCCTTCCGTAGGTGTCAACTTACTTCATCACCGCTACAAATCCTATTCCAAATCCACTTCATCTTTCGACAACTTTTTATCACCAACAAGAGCGAGATCTTATCAGTCAGCGGCAGTTCTGTGATATTCATCGCTCACTAGGTCTGTCTGGTGACTTAAACATGATACATACAGTAACGTATGTATCATTCATTTATATCTCTGTCGTTTCGTCGCACCGTATTTCATTTTCATGTTTATCTAAGCATCATGAAGACCAATTGAAATATCATAATCTGACTAATGCTTTATTACACATAAAACTTGGCTGATAACAATGAAGATATTATGGAAACTACTATGACCAGGTTATTCCACTTTACGGTTTAATTTATTACTTCCTTCAATTACCTGAAATTGTCGTAAAATGTCAGTGAATTGCTTTGTTACGACAGTAAATTCTCTTCACAAATTTATCAATTTATTCCATTTTCAAAAAACAAAATTATCACCGGAAATTCACCGGAAAATGGTTTAAAAATTAGACTTTCTCAACAGCTGTTAACTTCAGAGGCAGGAAATACAACAGTGGAGGGGAAAAGAAAATATGGATAACAAAAAATTGGGAACTAAATAATTATACAAATACGCTCATTCATGCAAACACAACAGGAAGTGTTAGGAGAAAACACAGGGAAAAGATTAAAATTGGGATTATGAAAGACGAAAGGATTAACTGTATCAATAAATTCATTTCAGTAAGTCAAACAAACAGTCGGCTATTGAATTGGTATTGATACTTCAAGACAGAAACTGACAGTATATTACTGTTATTTTTTCTATTTAATGAAATCAGAGTCTTTCAATTCCAGACGTGTGGGGTCTTTGAAGATACAACTGTTACAATTAGCTGCAGGGCGTGGGAAATCGTATGATACAAAGAGAGCAAGGTGTAAGATATACTTTAATTACACGCTTGGCGCGCTGCAAAATAATCTGCATAAAAGCCTAGCTTTTGTAATCCTTTCCACTATCAAGATGGTTTATTCATACTGCGGTAAGAGGACCTTTTAATGCTTTGAAAAATTGTATGTAGGGAAACCGACAAAAGACTTTTAAAAAGCCTCAGTGCCTTTCATAGAGTTGAACTGTACGTGACTTTTATTGTTCAAAATCTTTGTCTGTACTCTACTTATCTCTTAAGGTAGTAATTCTTCTGGTTAATTTCCAGTATATTAGATTTTGGCTCACAAAGTGCGATATTAATCATACACACCTGTGAAAGAGAGTTCAGTACGTGGGACTTATTGTTGCAAAGTTTAAATGCTCTCTGTTTATCTGACGGGGTATCAGTGTTTGTCTTGTTATTTGTAGTAGGTCTGTGTGACATCTTGGCTCATGGAATTAAGCCTTAGTAACATAGATCATTGAGGCAATGGTTAGATCGTTACAAAGAAGCTACAAAGAAGATGTTGGGAAAAACCAGAACAGGGTTACAGAAGTCTTTACAGGAAGTAGACTATGATAAATCAATGAGGATAAGTTCATTTTTAGGGCCAGTAGTGCACGGAGTCAGTCTGACCTGCGTCAATCTTGACTCAGACTTGAACTTCCATTGAGTCAGGTGGCGAGACAGATTTGTTTTAGTCTGACCAAATATTACGAAAAAAAAATAATAAACCACAGACATTCTGAGAGGCCGCAGCGGGGCTTGGAACAAAGAAATACTTGCTAGTCCGGGGAAGCGAAATTTCCGATCACACTTTTCGATTTTATTCGACAAAAATGAGTCTCAAATTTGCGGCTCAAAATCGCAAATAATAATAATGATAATAATAATAACAATACTCTTAAGGGCTTAATGGTCTAGAGGCAAGGTGCTCGCCTCTCATGCCAAGGGTCCAGGGTTCTAAACCCGGGCAGTGCAGGCATGTTGGAAATTGGATTTTTCTCATATTTTCAAGTCCCTGGTCCTATTGGGGGGTAGGATCGAGTACCTAGTCTTCTCGGATAAGGACGAAAAAATTCGGAGGGCCCGTGTGCACGTTGCGCACGTTAAAGATACCTTGGCAGTTGGAAATCGTAAAGAGCAGGCCGAAAGGCCGCTGCCCAGGCAAAATTGACAATTGAAATTAATAGATTAAAATTTATCCATATCCCCCCCCCCCCCACCCCCCAAACCAGCAACAACAAAATCATGTATATATTGTTATTAATAAATATTCAAATATTATTTGAGTTGTGTGTTGTGTGAACTGATGTGAGTTGTGAACTGCTGTGAGTTGTGAACTGCTGTGAGTTGTGAACTGCTGTGAGTTGTAAACTGTTGTGAGTTGTGAACTGCGCCTAACAGGCTGCATTACAATTTGCTCTGAGATAGAGAGAGAGAGTGAGCGAGACAGGGAGAGAAAAAGAAGCAGTGCAGTGTGTTGAGCGCTTCGCAGGCAGCTCCATTCTGCTCTGTGGTTGACATGTTGTTTCTGTAAAGCGCATAGAGCATTTTAAATGGATATGTGCTCTATAAATGCTATACATTATTATTATTATTAATTTTCTCCCAAATGTGATATGTCCACGTAATGTATAATTAAAAGATGAGGCTGTACACACAGTTTAATAATTCAGTTGTTAGGGAGTTTTGGGTGCTTACAGGTCCAAGCCCTAGCTCCTTTATAGCAAATATTCTAGAAACGATAAGATGAGACATGCCCCTCTTCTCACCTCTAAAAACATCGCGCACACAGTTTGTGCTCTGATCGGGGGCGAGGCTTGATATAATGATAAATTATTGATATGGATTTGTTACAGTGCAACTGCGACTAAAAGAAGAAAAAAAAAAGCCACAGTTTTTCCTGCAGCAATTGAAGTTATAATTACAAAGTAAGTGAAGTCATTCAAGGCCTAGAGCGACAGCTGAAAAGTGAACAAAATTTAATTGAATATTTTCCCTATTTGGCTTTGTAAAATACAGCATTATTCATGACTTCTGTGCATTCACCGCTAGGTGGCGGTGTGAAATCTGTGCACACTGGCTGTCTCAAGAAAATACTTTCTTCATTGTCTCTTCCATTACAAGTTTTCCGCGTCTGTCTTCCTCTCTCTCTCTCTCTCTCTCTCCCTCTCTCTACCTGCGTTGCACTTAATAATAAGGTGCTATATCAAAATGAGCCCAATGTCAAGCTTCAAGCACCCTTACAATTGCGGATTAAGTCGACACCTCTAAACAAGATCACAAATCTTTGTTATCGTCGAATGTTTCCGGAAGTAGTCGCTCTAGACCAAATGGAATGGGATAAACTATTGGACATGATAACCCTGACAAGCTATTGCATATACCTGGCATGCGGTACAAATAACAGACACTGTGATGTCAAACTCGAATGGGCTGCGTCTTGTCCTCTCGGGGGTCAATAGTCTTTTAACAGAGTAACGATTAAAAAAAAATTTTTGATATGGTTATTGGAATACTGTTTCTTATCGTGGGTGAGAATTTTATCATATCAAATGTGCTTACTGGAAAACACTAAGCCATCAATTTACTTGATACAAAATACACCTCAAGCTACATTGAAGTAAATCTGCTTGAGAAGTAAATTGTGCCAGTAGCGAAGTTTCAGAAGTGTCATTGAACCATTGATCACGGATGCTAAAATTATAATGTACGTTGAGGTATTCCTGTCTGGCATGCTTATTCTTTGGCGGACAGTGCCAAAACAGCTGAGTTCTTGATCTGTTGACAGATGTTTTTGTAGCTATTGCGAGGTAACTCAGGATTAATAATTATGTCGCTGAGTCATCGTGTGACAAATGGACACACTGTGGGCTGCACGCCTCGTCATGATGAAATGTTAGAAACTGCGACAACACGACAATTTTCTGACGGAAATTTCAACAACCCCCTCCCGCCAAACTTCCTTTAATCATGTTAAGCTGAAAGGTTTATGTAGAGTTTGCCTCTTCTACTTTCTCAGATCCCGTTATCTCCGATTGGGATGAGCCGGGACCTGTATAATTGTCCAATCATGCGTTCGCCAAATTCACAGAGAGCGAGACAGACAGACAGACGGGCAGACAGAGAAAGAGTGTGGAGAGAGAGAGACAGAGACAGAAAATGGGGGAGGGAGCGGTACGGGCGGAGAAGGCTGAGAACTGGCTCTGAACTCTGTCCGGAAATCTAGAGGGGCAACGGTCAGTCATGAATCACAGCACGGCGAATGGTACTTTCTGCTTGCTTTGGTTAAACAAGCCCAGCGATTACGCCAAAGATACAGGGTATCAGAATGTTAAGATGCAAGTAGACAGTTTCACCCGTATGGGGCGGAGAAGTGGACCTGAGGATCTCACACTTGCTGAAGAGTCAGCAAACATGGAGATCTGCTTATGGTCACTTCTGCTTTATTTACCTTTAGAGTTCAAGGACACAAGAACATTATGGAAAGTGAAGGCACTGAAAGAGTGTAGCGAGACTGGATGGTAATGGATTGATTGTCTCCTTGGTAGTTGTGAAAATCCCAGTCAATATTAAATTTTAAAAATACTGCATCTCAGCAATGCAGGGATCTTGTTTACACAGGACAAAAATATACCAGCAAACTGATGCTTTGTGCAGTGTTATTGAAAAGAACTCACCCGCAAAGTGCTGCCTCATGCACTACTTCTTGTAATTAGGAGTGCGTGTCCCTTCTCATCATAATTATCTCTTCAAAAGTCTTAATATATTATTCAAAGGAGAGCTTTGGTTAATTTTCACTTCAGTGGCTGTAAGTTTTGAGAAAGGTGTCAACATGTCGTTTCACGGTTTATTGCTTCTTTTTCCCTGTTTGTTTTTGCTGGTGCGACTGGAGACATTAAATGTCGACCAAGAAGGGCATTAGACCCGCACGCCACAACAGTGTCATTTTTTCTATTTCACATTTCCGTGTTTGCCATATCAATGAGGTAAATCATTAAGAACGCCAGGAAGCAAGCCAACACGCCATTAGTACTATATATATGCCAACCACAAAATTCAGGAAATTAATCATCTTTGGTGTACAACGCCAGGACAAACTGGCAAAGTGGTGAAAAAGGAATTATGGGAAACCGTTCAGGAATCGTCTGGGAAAAGTCAACAGAACGAGAGGCCCCTTGCACCCAGAGGTTAAAAAGTCTTAGGTCTCTTGTCGTAAAGAACACTGCGGTCGTGGGTGTTGGGGCGAAGAAATTTCAAGTACCTGATAGCACTTGTGTACATTGCGATAAACTTCAGATCGCCGTCCCATTTTTGTGCTGTTTTGATTATGAATTTGATGCGACTGACAGGCCCTGGCACATTATACACAATCCAGTCCGCTTATTAGGAAATCACTTTGAAGGAATTGGGGTCTAAATGAACAGTTACCTCCGTTTTTGTCCTCTTCTGATTCTGTTGAGATTGAGACATTTAATTTATGCTAGACCGTCTTACTAGGCCAGACGGTGTACCGTCCTTTCCAGCTTATTTTCCATCACTGCTGTTTTCAATGACCAATATACTGTGATGCACAGACAGCGAAAACTATTGTTACATCCGTTCGGATGATGAGTTTAATTTCCTTGTAGAATCAGCTCTGAGAGACGATTAACCTCGTGCACATCAGTAGTGCTCTGATGCTCTTCAACTTCTCTGCAACTCATCAATGAACTCTGTAGGCATATCATTGAATGAGAATATCTCTGTTTAAAGTAAAACACCGTCCTTTGATAGGAATCGGACGGTCAGAATAACTGTAACCTTAAAGAAGACAGGGAAATGACAAACCATTAGGTGAATCGGTCTCTTTAAAGACGGCATGTCCTCAATGCCTCACAAGATGCATTTTCTTATCATAAATCCACTGTTATAAGTTACTGAAGTATTCAGTTGCTCCTAGATTTTTTAGTTATGATGAGTTATAAATAATCCACTGGTGTCTATTAGTATTTGTCGCCAGATTGCACCGGCTCTTATTTGGCAATGACTCTCAAACGGGTTCAACTGGCTAATAGAATCACCAGTTATTCAGTTGTTAACTTAACCGATCTCTAACAATTTTTTATTACACAGATTTTGTCACCAATTGTATTCTTCTTTTTTTTTTCTCCAGTTTGCTTTGTCATTTTGATACCGTGTGAAGAAGCATGCATATGTCACTGATTGGCTCCTCTACTGTTGATATTTCCCTCCATTTAATGTTCATTGTAATGACAAAAGTAGATTAGAGTGGTTGCAGCCATAAAGGGTAGGCTCTTACATTTTTGGATTTCAGTTCTTTTTTATTCAATTTTGTCGAATCTTGCGAAACCCAGATTTAATTTGTAAAATTTGAATAGGTGGTAATTAAAAAAAAACACCTAATTAGTAAAAAAAAAAACAACCAACAACAACAAAAACATTTACATGTATATACGCCATGAAGACCTCATGTGAGTTTTGTAAATGATATTTTATCATTTTTATTCACGATATAATGTAGGAAACTTCCCGTAAAATGAAAGTGGTAAGTGCCTGATATATGTTGACAGTTCCCCTCATATGTTAAATGTAACAGCTGGTCACTTTGCTGTCTGCGTAGGGTTACAGAAACTCGTACAAACATTAACACAGATCAAGTTCAAACAAGACTCCTGAATTTAGTCGTGGCTAACAAAATACAGGACTTCCACAGGGGAGCTTGACCAAGCAGGTCGTGATAAACAGAAAATAAAGGTTCTGGAAACACATTTGGTTGCAGTGGTACTTGGTCCGTCTGACCTGAAAATGTCTGTACATTCTGTACAGTACAGTTGCCAGTAATGTCAGGAATTTTGTACTGATACGCGTGGAATTTATATCGGAGTTACGCAATATTACGGTATTTTTAATCTCAAAATTTCCGCTCTCAACCAGGTACACAAATAACATTTTCATACATTATTCCCCGTAGATCATTTCCTCCTGGTGCGCTCTCAGCTTTATGTCCACTTTCCCGCCACTAAAGTGTACAGATAAATGTATAGCCTAAATAGTGTTGCCCGATCTTGTCACTCTCAGTTTATCATAAAGGAAAGGCGAACAGACTAAAGTGACTTTGCCTTAAACCGCATGAGATTACATTTTGATTTTCTAGTTCAGCATAATTCATCCTTTTCTCATTACATTTCCATATTCTATATTCAACCAAGCGTTGACCGTCATCCATGATAATTATTGTATCTATCGCCACTTACGTCCATTAACCCCGCATGTGACCCATTAACCTCCCAGGAAATATGGCCAAATGCGTATTTATGCAATGGTTTTTGAGGTGGCTATTGTCCCATCTACTATGTGACATGTATCCCATCCCATGCCATGCCCTCACACGTAGCTCTACGGAATCTGTCGATATTGTCCGTTATGATTACACCCCCGGCAGGAGACGACACTGAAGAGGTCTCCACCCTGCTGCTGAATCATCCGTTAGTAAGCAGAAAGCACGCAACAACTTCCGCAGTTAAGCACAACAGTTGGACAATTTTACGCCTCCGTCAGTTGACACGGGGATTTCCTCGTTACAGAATCTTTGGCGTAAACCGTTACAGATCGATGTCACCTGTGTTTTCGAATATCTCTCAAAGTCTCACGATGAGCTATGCACTGTAAGATTTGCTTTAATGTCATGTCTATCGCTAAGCACCTGCATCACCGCATAAGCATCTAAACACCTGCTTGACAGTACAGCGCTTAATATGAGAAATTTCTATGCAATTTATGGGAGTTTTGCACTTGAACTACTTGTAGGCCAAACAATAAAAAATAAATAAATAAAAATAAAGTAAATTGAAACTTTCTGGAGAGTGAGCGATAACAAGCGGTTGCCGAAGGGAAAGAATAATTTGCCCATTTCTATCCCACAGAATCATATCTCGCACATGTATTGTCTGTGATATGCTAGGAATGACAGGTCAAATGTCAGTGTTATCAAAACTTAGGTATTAAAAAAAGATGGATTTTCTCACGGACTAACTGACAGGGAATACCTGGCCGTTAATTAAATTCAGAAATTATGATGAGCTTTAATGATTAAATCTTTAGCCAGTTTCACAAGCTTAGAAAACATAACATGCTCTTACATTCAATTGTTTGACAACCGGGAAATTCCTTTCATATACCATGCGGAAGTCAGAAAGAAAAATCATCATTGTCCCAGCTGACACTCACTGCAATAATGATAGAATCTTGCATTGCAGAAAATTTTACAAAAAGCGCATTAGTTTATAGTCTCGATCTGTTTACAAGTATATCTTGAAGCCAACATAGGGGGCCCTAAATGTGGGTGGCATTCTGTGCATTGAAATAAAATGAAGCGACATCATAATAGACTTAAACATTGTTCTCTTGCCATATTCAAGTTGTCTGATACGCACTATAAACTCTATTAAATTTGAAATGTCAGGAACAGATAAAGTATACATGACTGCTCCTCTATTTGGGGTATCCTCCTAGTAGAATTTTTACCTAAAAAAAAAAAAATTGCATTTGATTTTTAAACTGATTCAAATTAAATTTCATATTCCAGGCTCGTAGAGACGGTGATCTGGTTAAGTAATGTCATTTTTCTTTGCCCTGGAACATACTAATTCGATGTCACTCCCCTTTCCTTTTTTCACTTTTCCTTCATGCTATAAAATCACAAAGACCAGACTGAGTAAAACGTGGATTTTCGAAGAAAACGGGAACAATAATATTGCGGATTTATCGTTCTGTAATATCCCAAAATATTGCAGAGATGTTTATTTTATTTTTTGCTCTTGAATAAAGTGATCCTCAGGAGAAAATGAAACTGAGTCTTATATTTTCATTATAATACTTGTTTGTTTTTTTTTTTTTTTTTCTTGACATTATCATCCCCACAAGAAAAACGACGTTGAATCAATAGTTTCCTATTTCCTATGTTGTGCTCGCGGAGGTAACCAGCTCTGCCCGGCATAAATCTGTTCATTAGTTTCAATTGTGGGTGATTATAATGTCCATTCCTTTATATTTATTTTATTACTGGCTTTTGTTTGTTTGTTTAGATAGGTCTTGTTGGGCTCCCCTTCTGCGTTAATGTCCCACTCATCCTATCAGCATCTGAGGCGAAGACTGTCATGAAATAACAATAATCTCAACAATGTGTTTCACATTGAACATATCACAGGAAGTGATCAGGTCGTGTGCTCGTGGAAAAGAAAGGTTAGGCGGGGGTTGGGGGGGGGGCAAATTAGCGACACAAAACAAACTAAAAAAACTATTACGCCACCATTTCAAGCCTCTGTATCTAAAAAAGAATCTTCTGCAGGTCAAAATTAAGGCCCCTGTAAAACTCCAGGCAAAACCGAGCTGTATAAGCGGCAGCTGATCTTGTTAAAAATACAGCCTGCTTTTTAATTACATTGATTGCAAGTAACTGGTAGCGAATTAAAACCCATAAAAAAAAACTTAAAATAAAGCTGGAAGTTACAAAGTAAATTTAATCTCCGCAGTTTGTCAGAGACCTTGCCCAAATCTGGCGCAGAGAAAATTCTGCACAGATTAATTTGGTATGTGCAGAATGGTCTGAGTAAGCTTACAAATATTGGGCTTCTGTGGGAATTTTACTGCTAGTTTACAAAGACTTCTTTGAAGTGCATTTCAAGAAATCTGAATTGCCTGTATGAATGCCTAGCCCAATTTTATGTCATTTACTATCAGTATCACGCTGTCGAAGGAAAAATCCCGATTTCCAAATATGACTAACTTAAGATCTGACCTAACTAACACTATTTAAAAAAACGACGAAAACGCCCTCTTTTTTTTGTTGTTTTTGATGACTCTTGAATGACTATTGCGGCACTGATTCATTCACTAATCCTTCCTTAAAGGCAGCAGTGGTCCATTTAGTTCTAACAGAGAACTTATTTGTTGGCGGTAGTGTATTTTGTGGGAAGGGAGTGTACTTCTTTACTTTAATCCTTTGTTAACTCCAATAGGTATTTGCAATGTTGTCGCATTTTTTTTTCTCACGGTTGCTTTCCTTTCCCTCACAGGGTGGAGAACCACAATTCTGCTTTTGTATACCTTTCTACATGTATTATACTGAGCAGCGGCGGACCTACATTTTTGGGACCCTGAAGCTTGAACTGTTGTGGGGCCCGTTCGCAACCAGCAACAATAAGGCAACATCCAACATTCACTCATTCAAAAATGTTGTATTTAGGGCTTCCTCCGGGATTAAGGGCCCTGAAGCTTAAGCTTCATTAGTTTCATTGTAGATCCGCCACTGATACTGAGACAACAGCAATAATTAGTTATAGTCGCCTCCCACCCTTTTTTTAAATTCAGTTTCTGGGGTAGACGATTGAAAACTGGCCGTACCATGAATGAATTATTTAGAATTTAGACCCCACACTCCTCATTTTGTATAAATATCACATACGGACACACATTCACCACACACCAGAACGCAAAGCAGCAATGATACCCAAAATAGTACTGATGGTTTCCAATTTTAACGATAGCATCCACGGTGGAGTGAGCTAGAGTATTTTCTTTTACTCACTAGAGAAATATTCAAACAGAGTTGGTAGAACAGTACAGTGGAAATGCTGGCTGTTATATTTTTCTCCCACATTTCACTTTTCCCTCCGACTTCTGTGGGTCCAAAATTCGGCAGTTTCCCCATATATTATATCTAAGTCACGTTGTGATGTTCAGCGTTTCACCCCTGGCGGTTTTCGGGCAATTGGACAAACGTATAATGAAGATTGGGTGGTGCTAGGGAAGAAGAGAAAATTGGGAAAATAAACTAAATTCAGATTGAGAAGAAGAAATCCTTGTGTAGGCCTAATATTTGCTGACAAGGCAATGACTTAAAAATCACAGTTATTGAGGAATTTATTTGAACCCCCGACCCCCACCCCTTTCTGACCTAGTTACCTTAAACCAACTTTTTGTGTAACAAACAAAAGATTCCGCAATTTAGCACCGGTATCTTTGTTTCAAATTCTTTTCCTGTCCGCGTTCCAGTAGGCTAACTCTAGCCGAGTGGGAAGAATGTATAACTTGACTTCTCAGATTTTGGTGTCCAAAGAGCTGTTTGATAATCGGGTGTAGCCTATGCTGAGCGAATGAGTACACGGGCCCCCGCTAAAGAAGGTTGTCAAACCTGTCATTTCCAAGATTGCTACAAGAGGAGAACTCACGCTGAGGTTCCCTGTGTCTATTCAACCTGAAATATGGGCCAAACTCCCGCGACAGGTGCGAGTTGGTCTAGCCCAGATTTTTACAAACTGGGGACGGAAACAAAAATTAGCATAACCCACAAACACACAAAATCGCAGTTACTGTCGCAATGTGAGAGTCTTTTTGCTCAAATTGTAGCTTAATTATATGATTTGCCATTTTAATCCTCCTTTTCTTCTCTTTCCACTCCTCCCCCATTTCTGTATTCCGTTTTTCCTGTCAATACTGGATAAAAACAGTTCCTTGTCGAATGGGGAAGAACGGGCAACAGGGACGCGTAGACAAACCTGTTGATTTCTCATCAAAACTTGCGAATACCAATTTGTCAAGATAATCTAATCAATGATAATGATTTCAAAAAATCCTATACTGAATTACAAGTACTTGTGGTTATTAACGAGTTGCAATTTAACCCCCCCCCCCCTCACATACATACTCAGGTGTTCTCTTTCCCCTTGTGTTTAACTAAAATTTGCAGCATTGTACGTTTAGACCTGTCAGATACACGACCGTGTAGTGGTAAAAAACATGGAGGGGAAAAAATCGTGACCCCCCCCCCCCCCAAATACACACACAAATACTGGTATAGGCCTACTCGTATTTTTATTAAGGCAGTTTATTGTGGTGATCATTTTTTTGTTCCTTGTCAGTCGCAGAGAAAGATAATGGAAATTACTGTTAATGATTTATTCAGTCTTTTCACTTCGAACACCCTCTTAGTCTTACCGGTACCTTTAATTTTGTTCAAAGAGAGCATAAAAGATGACTTCATTGAAGGCGAGGTATGAGCAACAAAGAAGACATAAAAACAAAAACCAGTTTATCAAATGCACAAAACATCAATGAAGAGATAGACATCTAAATGAATGGACGATTAAAATATTAAATAAAAGAAAGAAACAACAAAGCAGAGAGAGGAAACGATGGAAAGAAAGACAGACGCCATCCAGGTTCCTTGAAATATAGATCGACTCGACAATGTCAACATTACAAAATAATTTTCAAGATGCCAATATATGTAAATGTATTTAGTTTAATTATAGTTTGCAAGTTTTCAAAAATGCAGATGGGCGCAAGTGTTTGTTGCTTTCAGTTGGCCTGTCATCCAGCGAGCAGTCATACTCACTTTATCATTCTCCACCCCGTCCCTTTTTTTGTTTTTTTGCAACCCGAGACACAGAATACCGAGACGTACCATTCCTTCTTCCACTAAGCTATATGTCCACAAATTGCGCGCGTATAAAATATCAAGTACTAGTACTGGTCTTTTTCGTTCAATTATGAAGGGGCGTGTTGCGCACTGTTGTATTATAAACATCGATGATGCGCGCGCAAATCGATGGACCGGACTTTGGCGAGTGGCTTGGTCTAGATAACCTGTGTCTCGGGATGAAACCCCGCCTAATTCCTAATCGTGAGTCGAACAGACTTCGGTTTGAAGTGAAAAGTGCCATCTTTGTTCATTCTGTTTGTACTGTCAGCTAGCAAAAGGAGGTAAGATGAAAGTCTTCCCATCTACTTGCAAATGTTGAATGACTGGTTCTGTCAGGTTGAATTCAAGTCGTATTTCATCATTACATCGACCAGACATACGACATACTTTACCAAAACTTGAAAGCGAACCGTGGCTGAACTATCTCATGTTATGTCTAACTTACTGAGGACATCCACGCGATGTGACGAAGTCCTACCTTTTCGATCACCGACTTATTGCGCACGCACTAACTGTTGGTAGGGCCTATCTCTAAATGGGAACGGCCCAGGTCCAAACCTACAGATAACTGAAATTTATTACACTATTTATCCCATCACCAGCTCACATTCCAGTTAATTTGCACTGTTGGTGATATGAATCTTGCTTCTGAATCATTTTAGCAGTAAATGAAAATACATGTTAAAAGTCATAAATCGATCTTTGCGAACCTGCCATTACACATATTTAATTGGCAATACCAGACCTCCCAAGTATGAAGTTTGTATTATCCGGAAAAAGATAATATAAACTGCCGATATATTCTATAAACACAATAGTAAATTTAAAAAAGAAAAGCGCAAACAGCCTTCACCCATCCAGCCATCAATAAATTTATGATAATATGCTAATAAAATACATGTAATATCAGCGAAATAGAACCATCAATCGGTAATACTGATTCCGTGATCAATAACGAATAGAATTTAGGTCTCCAGAAGCAGAAATACGAAGTCCCAAACGAATTGAACGCCTAGCAATTGTGCGCAACTTCTTGTGTGGTTTGGCGTTGTTCTACTTGACACAGCCCCTTCCCCCAACCCCCTTTCTTTCTTCTTCTTGGTTCCCAGACTACTCTAAGACCGATTTAGACACATTTATGATATCTGCCTGCTTTACTGGTGCTCACGTCTTAAAATGAAGAATCTTGAGTTGATATTTCCCTATTTATTAAGCACTCACAAGTCGGCCTGTGTTATACGCGACAATTTGTACATTTGCAGGGTCGTTGCTTTCGAGATTCGTTTGCAGTGAGGAACGTAGATTATCGCAATACTAACAATAAATCTTATAACGTACCGTAGTGTAAATTTGTGTGATACAAGGAACATCACCTTTGGCAAGATGATACACAGAGGAAAATACACGAAGTGGCTGTATGTGGCTTCTCTAAACCTCGCTGTCTTCCTAAAAGTCCTACGTGTTGAGTGGCCTTCCTAAGCCAGGCTATGATTTCTGAAGAAATCTGCGAGAATACCTTTAATACTGAAAAATTCAAATCATCTCCGTAAGAAAAACATTGTACCCTGCGGTGCTGATTTATCGTCCAGGTGATGTCATTTCAGAAGTCAAGGCAAATTTAAATGTTATAGGCAGGCATCTGGTGGAGCTGGGGCAAACTTGCTGCTGTGTTTCCATTACGACATGTACTTTTTGTGGCTGGCCAAAGTGGATCTGGTTAAATATGTCCATTTCTACAGTGGTAGGTTAACTACATTATGTAGGCCTATGTCTGGAAAATTTCAAAAACTGCAAGAAAACATTGTCACATGAATCCCCCATCATTAGGGAAACTCTCCAAACTACATGTACATGTATTTGATTTTGCTGATCTGATTATTTGCTGAGTATGGCACAAAATGACAAAAATAATTTAAAAAGAAAAACAACAACAAAAAAGCAACCCCCCTCTCCCCACCCCAAAGACCATATTGATAGGTGAAGTTGCAATTGTATGAAAGCACACTGGATTTTTATTATTTTTTTGATGAAACGGATCACAGATTTGCCACTTGTTGCAAGCAATCATGTTTCGGGAATAACACAAAATTTAGTACTACAGGCAAGTAAGACTGACGTCATGGTTTTTTAAAACATAAAATCGTGCTTGATTGTTTGAAACACCGAATATATCAATCCTGTCGGCTATATGACCTCATTTTAGGTACATTCATATCCATCTGGACAAGCTTTAAATTACCAGTCCCAGTAATAAAAAAAAACAAGATTTCACTTTGAAAACAACAACGGGATGAGAGACCTGGATAGTGAAGATCAGAAGAAAAGTTTTTTCCCCCCGTATCAGTAAGAACAAGTCACTCCAGATTGAACTGACATGTTCAAAGAAGTGACCAAGCAGTACCCTCCCTTGTGTCCATGTTGCAAGCAAAACCACCTCCCACAGCATGTCTTACAGGTTTTCTGATACATGAAAAAACACTTGCCCAACTACACAGAGGGACTTCAGTGGAAAGGTTAGGAAAGATAAGAATGAGCTCATGGCTGATGACCCAAAATGGCTTAAAAATGAACTGTATTGATCACCAACATTTACGTTGCCGGTGAATTCAAAAATGGTGACATACCCATTTGCTTCATCCTCTATAGCGATAATTGAAAACTGAATTCATAAATTGCTCTCTGGGCTAAACCTGAGTACCTGAATTCACCTTTTTACACTTCAGAGTATATTCTAACATTACATGTAGTTGCATCAGATTTTGATTTTGTGGCAATACATGTACCGTACATAATTATGTATTTAGTCTGTCTTCACTACTTACCTTTGGGTGTATTATGTATTTAGTCTGTCTTCACTACTTACCTTTGGGTGTATTATGTATTTAGTCTGTCTTCACTACTTACCTTTGGGTGTATTATGTATTTAGTCTGTCTTCACTACTTACCTTTGGGTGTATTATGTATTTAGTCTGTCTTCACTACTTACCTTTGGGTGTAAAACATTCAGTTCAACATTGTTTTCTCTTTCTTTGGCAAGACGAATAAATCTCCGAGTTGCAAAGGATGGATAAAAGTAAGTGGCAATTTCAGTTTCAATGGTACCAAAGTAGAAGAGATCTGTGGGATCATAGAATTTTCTAATACAACGTGGTAAAGAAGAGGATACCTTTACAGATTACTTGTATTATCCATGCACCCGATTTAAACTTCAGAAATTCAAATCTGCAGAGCATTTTCATTATTATTATGACTGAGTGTAAAACAACTGATTTATGTAATCCTGCATTGATCATAGCAATCCATGAAACTGACTCTAAACCAGTGTTTCTCAAGGTGGGACACACACCGCACCAGCCGGGCCTGGCAACATTTTTGTGACGTATGGAACTTCAGAATGGGCCGTAGGGATTTTTCATGGAAATGTTAATTTTATAATGTATTTAATTAACTGTATAGATAAACTGTTGTTTGTTTATTTAGTGTTGGTTGTTTCCTTGTTTAGTTTGGATTGAACCATTGGGGTTAACAGCTGCATGACGTTTTCACTGGTTATGCCCAACCTAGGTGCATGCAATCATGATGGGGCGCATGTTTTTCTTGGAATACATGTACCAGGGGAGGAAAAATGTTGAGAAGCCCTGCTCCAACCATTCACAATTAACAGTCCCAGCTTTGCTATCATTAGCAGGCTTGCTGAAATGTAACAAACACAACACCAAACTAAAAAAGCACTTCAAAATCAGTTTTTATTCCAACAGAAACAAAATTCTTTCACATCATGACATCATCATCAATACAGAAATGAGGCAGTATGAAATAACTGAGTCAATCTGAAGAACCATCCTCAACAATGTTCACTTTCACAACTGAAATTGAAATCAGACATGCATCTCTGCTGATATATTCTGGGCAATTCATAAGACTTTATGGTATTGCTTGTCTGTGAAGCTAGGTGAGAGTTCCCACTATAATTTCTATCAGGATACATGTTTACATTATAATATACAGATGTAAATAATATCTACGTTGCATATGAACTGTAACACATACAAAGAATCCTTTTCAGTTCATTAAAATGAAATCTGCTTAAACTCAGAAGCTGTACTCTCTTATGCCACACAAAATACCACATACAAAGTGGACTAATGAGTTCATGGTGTATCACTAACAGTGTCACTAAACAATTAAACTTTATAACCTCAATGATTTATCATCAAAGCTGAATTAACAAATAACCTTTTACTCAATCATAACAACAGATCAAGCACCAACTGTCTTCCACAGTATGAACCAAAATCTTATGTTGCGCTGCACTTGTAGACACATGAAACTATAAGAAAAGTAGCTCACATCATCACTTTTACTATTACACTAAACTTCACCCAGCTCCACAGTCCTCACTTTGAAATGATATAAAACAAATGAAAACCAGTTGTGGAAATTTATGTACATGTTTCATTTTTTACACGCTGCATAATGACAGATAATGCTAACAGACTAACTATCTCACATTGAAGTACCATCTGTAAAATCAACAAACACACACTTTCAATTCCGTCAGCACAAATACTCTTTGAGATGAAGTATCTCTCTGCAACTTCCACACACATAAATGTCTTAATAAATTGCAAAACCTCTTGTGTTGTAATACAAACTTAGACAGAAGCTCTCTTTGCTGGCATTCTTCCTGGTGTCAAATGTACTCTATTTCATGGGCAAGTGGTAAATACTTTAGAAGTACTATGGTAATTCCTAGGTTCCTGTTATTTAAGAGACTTTTAGGTACAAATATTGATACTCAAGCATTATCAGGAAACTGCATAAGCATGAAAGACTGGATTTTACAGGAGAGGGAAAAAAAAACTGTTTCTTTGAAATGTATTCCTTCTCTTTAATACATTTTTAATTCCATAAATAATTACATGTATACTGAAATACAATATCCCCCCTAAATCAATAAAAAAATAAACTCCTTCAAAGACTTCCTAGAATATTTGGTCAAAAAGAATTGTCATCTGCAGTTGTGCAAATACACTTTCAACATATTGTAATGGGGATAACGTAAGGCAATAACTACTTTTATCACTTATATTCATTTCAAGCTTTATAACCACAGCACCATAAATTGGACACATATACAAATTGATGTTTGAAACAGCAAGTTCAGCTGCTGTTTTAGTAAGAAATTGAAAATCTGACGAAGGATTAGTTTTGTGAATAGAGAGTTCATTTTAAAATTATGTCACAGTCACAGTGAATTTGACATTCATTATATGTCAATCAAATACCCTGGAAGTGTCCTGTACCCCTTGGCTGACTAAGGCTGGAGGGTGTGGATTTCTGGCAGGTTTTTAAAAATAATCCAAATAAAAAAATAGATGGAGTGTTGATTCTCACATGATCGAAGCATTTGCAACTTCCTGATGCTGTTTAACAGATGCAGAGAATCAGAGTACCTGTAAACACTAACTCTTGATTAACATTTCATTCCAGTATGAAAGGCTACGACATTCTACAGTTTAGATGAAAACCCTGACAACCAGCTTTTTTTCTTGCTCTCTTCTTTTGCCTGTTTAGCTCGAGCCTCCTCTTCTTCCTAAGGAAATGAATAACATCCATATATAAATACACTGGTTCATGCAATTTGCCCTCATATGAAAATCATATTAATATTAGTTTTGGTAGTACAGTAGTCTCCGTCTAAGAACTCGCCGCCTTAGAACCTGATCCGCCTTAGAACCCGCTGTTGCCGCGAAACCGAATTTTTTCACTATAATTTACATGCGTAAGAACCCGCTCTGAAACGAAAAATCCGCCTAAGAACCCGGCATGTGACCGTGAGACAAGCACACTTTTACGTAAAATTTCGATAATAAACACAAAATTCTCTTTCAAGTTGACGGAATAGAACAAAGCCACACAGGACAGTGAAAGAGAACAGGTGGAGGGAAGGTAGGGGGAGGCGAACCGCACAAAGGATGGACCCAGTTACGTCTTTCGTGTGCAAACAGGCCACTCCTAGACTAAATTAGCATAGTCATTACCTAACATCTATTGTTGTCTGACTCGAAGGGCAGAATTTTGTACGTAATTGACCACGCGCTTGGTTTGCATGGCACATGTACATACTGAGGGCTGTATGTGGTTATTACACATGGTATCACTGGGCCTCGTGTTGTATCCGCCTAAGAGACCGGTCCGCCTAAGAACCCGCTCTTTCTGTCTCCCGTTGACCGGGTTCTTAGGCGGAGACTACTGTACTCAAGTTTTTCATATTCAATAATTTAAAGTACTAAAAGAACAACAACAACAACATAACAATTAGATATTTAAATATATTTAAAACTTTCCTTCTTAGTCATCCCAAGACGCACTGTCAGTAATATTCGCAAAAAATGAAGTTTAACAAGCTTTGTATAATCCCCAAATATATGTACATTCTACAGTGGACCAGCATGTTTAACGACACTGCTAATAGCGAGAACTTTGCCTATAGCGAGAACATTTTAAATCCTCGTTTTTTCTACTATATAAGCTATATATTAAAATACTTGAATAACGGCAATCGATAATCAGAACACTTGTTATAGCGAGAGAATTAATTCTGAGTGCATACGGCAAATTGTGGAAGCGGCCGCAGTACAGCGTGTAGCGAGTCATATATATACTGTTCTTTGTCTGTTATTGCACGCCCATCCATCTAGTCACCTCTCACCCAGGCCGACAATGCTTTGTTTCCTTACTGACCACGTGTCATGACAGTGCATTACACTACCCCCCTCGCAATCAATAAATTTACATTTGCCCGCCTGCCCACCCGTCCAGTTATGTCATGCGTAGGCCTAGCAAGCGTTGTCTACTTGCTAACCATGTGCCGTGACAGCACTGTACAAAATCACCCACGCAGTCAATAAATTTATGCCCGCCCACCCGTCCAATCATGTCTTGCGTAGGCCTAGCAAGCGTAGTCTACTTCCACCACCCACGCACACAATATATTTACACCCGCCCAATCATCTCTTAAGATCTTGCTAATAACAAAGAAGCTTTGTTTCCTTACTGACCGCACACTATGCCACCACCCACGCAACCAAAAAAAATTACCGGTAGTGATTTACGCGGATCAAAGACCGTGCACATCACAAGTAGTGACCAGAGAGTGCACGTGTCTGACGAAGCTACACGGTTGTAGCCTTCATGGCCAGCCCCATAGTTTGCCCCAGTGAGTGATGAGTCATCACTTTGAGCTGGCTGTTGCGTAGTGTGCTGTCACAGCAAGTGGTCAATGTGGAGAGAAAGCTTACTAGGCCTACGCAAGAGATGGCCAGGTGGGGCCACAACTCACAAGGCAATTATTACTCGCAGCACGGTCTTTGATCGTAATTGGTCGCTGCGTGGTGTATGCTCATTGTCTACACCGGGCTTCCTGGCCACATGCCTACACTTATCACAAACATGCGACCAATCTATTACTCGTCTGCCTCTAACTTTTGAACCTGTCTCTCTCGTAATTTCATCGAAACATGGCTACCGTCAGCACATAAAGACGAAACAAAACAAACAAACAAAAAAGTACCGAGATCTGCCGTCAGTTTGATATAACAGTAAATTATGTAGGCCTACGTTGATCGACAGAACATGCCAACAAGAGAGGTAACCATTATTTTTCATGGTTACCTGCCTTGTTAGCATGTCCTGCGCATAGTGGAGGTATTTTAACCCCTTGCCTTGCCTTTTTGACGCTCTCCTGGAATAGCGAGACCTTTAGTATAACGAGACATTTTTGGTGGAACTTGACCTCTCGTTATAACCAAGTTCCACTGTATTTTAAAAACAGTTCTCGTTTTTAATACCTCACCTGTAGCTTTCTCTGGTTATCTTTAAATGCAGCTAGAGGATCTTCAAACTGGTGATAATAGTCTAGCACAGGCCGAATGTCATCCACATTGCTGGTAGCAATGGCTGTGAAAAAATAGGCAATATATAAACTTTGATTTCCATCTAAGTTCACCTGGCACATGACTTGACATCTAAATCTAAATCTGCTTCACCCCTAGGAGAATTCAAAATGTGTAACTATGATCAACAACAATTTCATTTCATTCAGAAGTGTAAGAGAATTAACTAAAAAATTTAAGAAAAACAACCAATCTAATCAAAGTAGACAACAACAAAAGTTGACTACATGTATCTTCAATGGTGAAGTCAATGCAACTTTTTTTGTCTCTTCTCTGCCTTTTTGTGAGAAAAAAATGTACCTACATTTGCAGTTTTCTAAAAACTAAATATCAATAACCAATCCCATTCAGATTTCAGATGAAACAAACCATAAAATCCAGCAAAACAACACAACTACCAAACACAAAAGTCTGCTGTACTCACTCTTCAGGAAGTGCGCAAGGTCAATGAGGGTTCGATCGTCATCTTCTCCATACCATTTCTTCAATACAAATGAGTTTCTTGGTTGCAGTTTCACAGAGTCATTGTTACAGTCAAGCATGATAATCTTTGACATCTCACGATTCAGGCAAGACAAATCCTGTGAAAATAAAGGGAAAAAAAACAACAAAACTTCATTTAAGAGCAACAAAACTTCATTTAAGAGCTGTCTTCTCATGATGTGCTTTGAAAATTGTTGATCTGTCTGGACAAAAATTTGTCTGAGTCTTAACATACACCAATCTTTTAACGTTTATCAGTTTCCAAAATGTAAAGGCCTCTCCTTTCTGAATTAGTTAGAAAAGTTAAGATAAAATTTAAAAAGATGCTGAAATTATGAAGGTGAAAAATGTAAGCATTGGACATCCACATAATGCTACAATGGAAGGGAAATAATTCCAATTCAAAGAATCATAATTAATAAACACATCCTATGCAACTTCTCTAATACTCTCTTGTTACATGGAAAATATGTAACCATATCATTTCATGGTTTCTCATAAACTCATCCAACCACTGCTGTTCTGGTGAGAATTTCTAAATGCATCCATGGCAGAAATGCATGAGGCTGCTATTTTGCAGCACACGTGTTTTCTTAAAACCTGCCAGAGCTCTATGTTGTGATAAAAATAATGCAGATGCTCGGCAGGAAAATATCAACAAATATTCTGCAGATGGCAGGATTAAAGAAACAAAAACATTACATCCTAGTCATTAACCGTGAATCAGATTGAGAACATCAACCATTATTTAAATAGATAGCTCCATGTGGACAACATAAAATGAAAGAAAAAAAGAGAGGGGTTCACTCATTAAATTAAAGTCCATACTGTTCAAAATACACTGCATATGTGGCTGTTTTAGACATAAACGATTATCAGTTTAAACTGGCAAAGAGGATAAAATGCTTAGTATCTAAATGCTCATTAAAAAAAAAATGAAACAACCACATTATGTACAGTACATAAATAACATAAAAACTCTTAAGTCAACCACAAGGTTCTGTTGACAACCATACCTTTACATGATGGCCATCCATGTAGCGAGTGGCATCTCTGTAGAGTCTATACATGATAAAACCTTGGGGGTCCAAATGATTGACCAGAGGGTCAGCAGTCTGATTAAATAAAAAGATCAAGTGAACATGACATGAACTTGACACTTTTTTACACTGTCTTGCACGAAACTTGAACAAATGTAAAAGAAATGTTGCTCTGCATGAAATGTAAATTATAGCTTCAGATATTCCTACATTTATGAAAGGCCAAAGCTACCAACAATAATTGTAAGTATCCTTAATTTAGCTGCCTTTTTAATGCTTTATCTTTACTTTTAATTTAATCATTCATATTAAGATTATATGACATTGTGCAGCACAAGAAAACTTGATGTTTCGGTAATAGAAAAATATTTTCACCAATATTTTGTCAATAGATGATGTGGTTTGATGTCACAAGATCTTCACTTTGATATGAGTAAGCCAATAAACTGCACAAGCAATAATCAATAATTGCACTGATGTGTGCCAACCATCCTGAGTAATTTTTTTGCCCAGTTAAAATTTCATTCCATTTGATTATCCTTTGATGTACAGCCTCAAATCCACAAACTCACCATGCCTGATTCTGATGAGTAAATAACAACTTCAAACAAGGGAGGGCCCACTTGTTGTAGAAAATAGTCAATGCCTGGGCGTTTCTTGAACCGCCAACCTGTGTTGTACTGAAAATAAAATCATGGATACTGGTTGATTTCACTTAGCAATAGGCCTCCTCTTTCATTGAATAAGTTTGTGCTTGATTAGCATACATTTCACATGGATTGAATGATAAAAAACAAAGCAAAACCAAAAAATACATTGAAAGGGCAAAGAAACTGGCACTGTCAGCAATGAATGTCTCACTACTGACAGAACAAAATAAAACAGAGTTTATGGGAAGATCTATAAAGAGTGGGCCTGGGTAGACTAGAAAAAGTAGAATAATACAGAAAAAACAACAGCAAAAAAAAACAACAGAACAAACAACATACATACCAATGCAAAATCAGCTGCCAAGAAAATGTAAATAAAATACATGTACATCTTATGCTATGAAGAAATGTTTAAAAAAAGCACTGTAACACCAAGCAGTTTATTCTAATATCTTTCATTTGCCACTTGGTAACAGACAGCTGACATGCACAAAATGATATGAAAACTGGGCAACATTTAAACCTAACCTTAAAAAAAAAAGGATAAATTCCTACTTACTGTCCAGTCTGGGTGTATCAGCACTCCTGTAAGCTCTATCACAAGAGTGTAAGGTGGTTGAATATAAGGGTATTTCAATGGCTCTGGCAACAGTTTTTCTCGTGACGGATCTTGAATTTTCTGGGAGACAGAGTCAGACAAACATATAATATATAAAGCAGGTGTCATTTAATGCTAAACATGAAAGCTGCCACTTCAACCTTATGATTACTGTTATTTTCAAAATTATGTCTCCTTTCTATTTTATTACTCCAAAGACCAAAACAATGGGTGCCCTGAGAAGACATAGTTGAAACAAAACAAAATAACAACAACAAAAAAGCTAAGACACATTAGGCATCAAATTCATGTCTTCCACACAGAAACAAATTGCAATAAATTACATCAAATTTCTGCTGATCAATAATAAATGTGTGGCAGACTTACTGGTGAACAATATTACATCAAAACTGGATACTTCTCCTTCATATTTTTTCACATACTGAGTACTGAAAAGCCCATATTTCTAGACTTCTTTCAAAGAAGATGTAGACAACCATTACTTAAGGGGGGTCGAGGGTCCTGAAATCGAAATTAGGCTTCAAAATATCGATATCGCGATTTTGTACTGTTCGGTTAGTTTATCCATTTCGGAACCCTATTTTACTAACCAAATGTCAATCTTGAATGTTTATAACCCTGAAATATGCCTTTTAGTGAGGTGGGGGGTCAAGAAAAAGGCACAAGAATCATGCCATTGGGCCGCAAAATTAGCCCTAAATAACATCTTAGTGTCGCCATCAAAACCTCTACTCCTCCGTACACATCTGTCATAAGCCTTTGGTAGTTTGGAAGTCATTTTTGAGGCCCCGGCACACCAGTAATGATGACTTTAGCCATGTGTAACACGTTTCAATAACATTTTTATTGAAAAAAACTTTCAAATGCAATTTTCTCGAAATTGCACTTTTGATCAGTGATTTGTAAACCAGTTTTTTATTTATTGACCAATTGGTATAAAATTTGGCTAACAACATGTTTGAACAAGTAAAAAAATTAATACAGAAGGAAATTTGTTTAACTTTTCATTATTTTTGCTAGATACCATTTTCAAAAATTTATAACAAAAGATCTGTCAGAGATATCAAAATTCCCTTCTGTATAAAGTTTTTAATTGGATTGAATAAGACATAAGAGAAGTTTCAAATAAATCCAGTAAAATTTGGCGAAGCATATCTATATTGAATTTGCTACTTTTTGGGGACTCAAAATCCAAGATGGCGGCGCTTCCATGGCAACCATATGACAAACAAATATTTTTACATTTTTTTCCTGCTAATTCAGACATCCTGAACTCGATTATAATAGTTGAAATTGTCTATTTCTCATAATAACAAAAATCGCCTTCAGGACCCCCCCCCCCCCCCCTTAAGGGGAAGAAAGAGAACTCCAATAAAAACTGAGCATTCTGACAAGAACTCCACAGTGAACTCCCTTTTACAAAGATATCAGTAAATTTCAACTCTTGTCATTCATGGTTATCAAGAAGGAAGAGGCTTCTTGAAAGAGCTGAAATATTAGTTGAAACTTACATGTTTAGTCTGATACCATTTAGTATTACAGAATCAGCAGATATGATTTTACACTTTTTTTTTTAAGCATTAGTTTATCAAATCTAAGGGGTGAAACAGGTGTAGGCATCAGGCTGGTGGCTTGCCCGCCCATAAATTTTGCTTCACACAAACACAATAGGCACTGCCCATACGGTGACCTAGTGGGATGCAAAATTTATGGGCAGTGAACCACCAGTCTGGTGCCTAGACCAGCTTTGGTCTGTTTCATCCCCAAATACAGAAAATGTTACAGACATCTGCAGCAAATGCATGGTATAACAACCTTTTTAAAGATGTTCATTTCCTTCCAAGTTCTCCTGAGGTAGCCTAATGCAGCGGGCACTGAAATGAGATGGCAATATTTAATGATATGCATCAACAAAAAGAGGTTCTTAATTTAAATGAAAATAAAAAAAAATAACCATTGCATTAGTTTTTCTTTAATTTTGCCAGGTAACAAGCACAAGGGCCATTCAAGCTTTTCATCCGTATCGCGAAGACTAGGTGCTCGATCCTACCTACCACAGGATCGGGGACAGGAAAATATGAGAAAAAGCCTAAAATTCCAACATGCCTGCACCGACAGGGCATCGGACCTGGTACCATAGGCACGAGAGGTGAACACCTAGCCTCTAGACCAATGTGCCCCTACTTCTTGTAACTTTGTTCAGTGAGTCAGGGATTTTAAAATTGAAGTGCTTATTCGCATCCTATTGTGGTCTGCGGTAGTGCAATGACTAGTCTCAGCTGTGGTTATCAATCGGAGACTATGAGTTCAATCCATCTTGGGTTCAAACCGAGCTTGTTTTTTTTTTTTTTTTCAAAACTAGTACTGCTCATTATTAGGAATCGTTTTCTTTCCTCAGGATTTTACAAAATTGATGTCAAGGGGAAACTGATCATTACTAGTGTGCTCCAGATTACTTTTTTTATTTATTCCTGTTCACTGAACCTGACAGGTGTTAATTAGAAATAAAAATGTAAATCAAATTTTACACATGTAGATGATTTTTTTTAAGTCTGTGTGAATTGAACATTTCACCTCTCTCTACGGTTATTTAGGTCTATTCTGTATTTACTGATTATATTTTGGGGATCTTCTGCTACAACTATTTGTCATGTTTTGTTTCATAAATTTTTTGTTTGCATGGAAATTTAGTTCATTTTTATATGCTCTGTCTGACTTTCTCTGTGATTTCACACGTGACAAAATTGGTTAATATCATCTAAAAAGAAAGAAAATTCCTTTTCACAGTTTTAATATTTATACTCTGGAGCAAAGCAACAATGCCCAGTGGGGGGAAAAGCATAAAAAAAAAGTAGAATAAAAAGAGCCAGCTCTTACAGAGATTCGAACCCCCCTTACCGACTTGGAGGGCGAGTTCACTTATTAGCATGCCAATGAGGAACTTGAGCGAAGCCGAAAGTGTCACTAAGCAAGGTCTCTCTAATGCTACAGAGGACACGATAACCGATAAGTATCGCCAAAAAAAGACAACCTGTTGCATCATTACCATAAGAAACACAATGCGTTACTCCAAATCGAGCCGTCTTACAGAGTGAAGAGCCTAATTTTTCAAGAAAAAAAGCCACAATTGTGATCTAAAGGAGCTCTTCCTAAATAAAAATCACAAAACCAAAAATCCATTTGTGAATAAGTGTGGCCTTTTAACCCTCGTCCCACATTGAGTGAACTCGTCCATGTAACGCCCCATGCGGGGATAGCAGCAGCCAGGCAGCCGATTGTTCGCGTGTTGCCGATGACCTTGGTGATCAGGTCAATCGGGTTCTTTTGAACACAAAAAGCCAATTTAACCTCTACAATTACAATATTTCCTTGACATCAGACAATACATACAATTGATATATAATGCAGCCAATGTAATGTCTCTACGATCTCCCATCCGTGCAATTTTGCCAATTATTATCAACTACACCAGTATTGATAATCTGAAGAAAGGAGCTCACGACATACTTACTGTCACTAAATTCATCTTGCACCTGAAATAGAAAGAAGAGAAAAGAATTGCCAAATTTAAGAAATTAAATCAACAGTGAGCAAAGAATTTTCACACATTCATTACACTCAAACTGACAACAAGCTCCACTATTTTCTTAGAGAAATGAGTCATTTTGTTGACACAAAAGGTAATAAGTTGTAAGTAATGTAAGTGCAGTGTAAGTAATGATCGTCCCCACCCTCAACTCTACGTGCAAAGCTATATTATATAAATATATAAATCCTACAATGACAATATTAATTATTAGTACTGTACTAACATACCTCTTTTCCATCTGGATCTAGCTCAGGAGCACCTGAAATCACAATCAATAATTCCAAATTATACTATAAATAAATACGTATAAGGCTTGATTAAAATTGTGTTTGAATGGAGACATTGCCATGTCCACGTACTTTTAACTATCAGTATCATCAATGATTGATTTGTTTTCTTATAAATTATCTCTTCAGTGTGATTAAGAACCATCTAAGTAAGATACATGCTTCTTGCAAATGAAATCACAAAATAGGTCACAGACCCACAACCTCCCTTTTTTACTTCCCTTGAAATATTATAAGCCCCAAGTTTGGGAGGAGTTCGATTTGATCTAACAAAAAAAGGGTTGGCCGGGGATAAGTTAGTTCTCTAATTGTATGATTGTATCATTGTATAGTAAATGTACAGCTTGGTGATTAACACTCAGAATATGAAATGTGTGACTGACTAAAGTTGTGTAACTCGTAAACATATTATGGTAGCCTACTCCTTCCCCAAGTTTTTACCATTGTTTTAACGGCTCATGAATCAAACATAGCCTAATTCTTAAAGTTAGTAGTAGATCTATATGGCTTGAGCCATAAGGCCACAGTAGAAATCTATGAAAGCATTCCATATGTCCTGGTCACTTTGAGCTCATATAGTTCTTTTTGTTTTGAAAGGTTAAGGTGTCAGTGGCAAGGTTAGCCTTGGGATAAGATCAGGTTTAATTTCAAACAAATTGATGCCAATCTTGACTAAACCTTTAGTGTTTTCTCCAGACCGCGCGATTCGCCCCTTAAATTTAAAAATCCCCCCCAAAAATTCTTTCAACACGCGCCGATCCCCCCCTTCTTTGCTGCCCCCTCAGAGTTTGCATTATTTTTCGTGGAATCACAAATCTTATGACAAACCGGCGTGTGAAGTGTGAACGGTGGCCTAGGCTAGGTTTAGCCAAGCCTGTCGATCTAGCAATGTTGTCACTCCTGGCATTAGTGATTGGTCGCTTATTTTTAGTACCGGCCAATGAGAGTGAACAGAGAATCCAAGTTTTCATCAACAGATGTTTGAGGAAGCTACTTAAGATCAGATGGACAGACAAGGTCAGCAATGAAATTGTATGGAAAAGAACAAGACAGAGCCCAGTCAGAGAGGAAATTGGTAGGAGGCGATGGAGATGGATCGGCCACACTCTCAGGAGGCCAGGAAACAGCATCACGAAGAAGGTATTGGATTGGAATCCCCAGGGCAAGAGATCAAGAGGAAGGCCGCGTGGAACGTGGAGAAGAGCCAGAGAAAATGATGTGCAACGAAGCGGAAAGACTTGGAATAATGTAAAGAGGCTGGCCCATGATAGAGAGGGATGGAAAGTGTTTGTTGGTGGCCTATACCCTGATCCAGGGTGAGAAGGCAATGATGATGATGAATGAGAGTGAACGATAGCAAAGTTGCTCCGTGTTGCTATGGTCGCAGTGTTAGGAATGTAACGATTGGACACTATCAGTCATGGAATAATGTGGAACGATCTGTTTTCTTCTGTCCATCTCTCGTCTCTTCATTCCCCTTGCGCTGATTGAATAAAATGAGCAAACATCGAAAAATCACGACTTTTTTTGCCACAAAACAAACAGGTAATGAACCAGAAGACCCTGGAAAGGGTGAGGCTATGGAATTGGGCGCAGAGGCCTCAGAGGGAGAGAAAACGGCATCAGAGCGGGTAGATCTAGATCTGTTGGAAGGTGAGGATGAAAGGCGAAAGAAAGAGGGCAGGTTCCAGGAACGATGGAAAAAGGAATGGACCTTGGTGTTTTTGGCAGAAGGTGGAGGTATGAAGTGTCGCATATGCGAGGTTTCAAGAAAGAAGAACCCATTCACAGACAAAAATGGGTGTACGAATTTTCGTACTTCGTCTCTAGCAAGACATGCATCGTGTGCGCAGCATAAACACTAAAACAGGCCATTGCTGACCAGGCACTGCGTGCTGACTTCACGATGGCTTTGTCATCACAGATGACACATGAGGAAAGAGCCACCTATGCTGCATTCAGAAATGTATACTGGTTGGCGAAAGAACACATTGCCACCACCAAGTACGCGTCCCTGCATGAGCTGCTCCTTTTTCAAGAATGTGAGCAACTCAAACACCTCAAGGTTTTTTTACTTTTAGCATCTTCTTCCATGAACTGGAAAGAATATTTTAAAAATCTAAAATCCCCCTCAAAGTTTACAAATCCCCCCCCCCCAAAAATTTATGACAAGGGGCGAATGTCCCCCCCCAACTCGTATGACCTGGAGAAAACACTGAACCTCAATGTTTACGATACCTAGATCTATACATAATTATATTATTAGCACTTGTTTCTTATGACAAAGAACAACTTGTTGTTCAGACCAATATCTTATAAAATCCAATGCAGACACTGACTAGTCTAGGCTAGCTAGATCTAGATCTAGCAGTTAGATCTACACTTACCCCAAACCATTACCAAGCCTACAAGCCAAGCTATACCAGTTCCACCCAAAAAGATGAGTCCAAGACGCCATGAATTCTTTCCTCTCCACCATGACTCTTTCTTCTTGTCATCTGAACTTGACTCTTCACTTTTATCTTTACCATTCTGACTACTCGCTTCTGTTGAATATGATGCAGGGAATGCTTGTGTTTGCAAGATCCGATGTTCCCCTCGTAGGCCTACCGGCGTCGATGATAAAAGGCTAACAAGGTTTTTGTGGCGTGAAGTCGACAAAATCTTAACAGGATATGTAACCTTGTTAATTTGAATTTGGCTCAAGGTGCGTGTATTGCTTTGCAAGTTTAAGACATAGCGTTTCAGATAGTGAGTTTGTCCTCTAGCAAGACAACGCATGACAACACTGAAGGTCGCCATATTGTTTAGGTGCTCTTTACAATAGCCAGATTTTTGTCACCTAAATTCAATTCAATTTATGAAAATCTCGCATATTTCTTTTTATGCTTTTAGGTTAAACATCATCCGCGAATTAAATACAAATATGCATTTTCACACACAGTATGTCTCATAATTTAAAAAGAAATTAGCTCAATATTCCATGTAAATCCAAGCTTCTTCGGTTTGTCTCCTGAGTTACTTCCTAAACGAAAGAAAAATTATACGAGTTTAGAACGAGAACTCCCGTGTAAATTTATCTAGGGGAAGTGACCATAGTAAACAGTTACACGTGAGGAAGAAGGAAAAGGAACAAGGCCAAGGTTGACGGTTCAGTGGAAGTAATGTCTAAACCGTCTTATTTTCTTGACGATCGCCTTATACCTCGCGTTCGACAGGTAGCCTAATGTGATACTGTTGTCTTATCAGAGATAATTCATTAGACCCAGTCAGTAAATGTAATAATCAATCTTACTTCTTAGTCGTGACAAGTTTCAGACATCAAGACGACTAGATCTAGATCTAGATCTATCGCCAGCTAAGAAATTCACGAAATATCATAAAAATAATTTGCGTTGTATTGTTTGGATTTTATTTCTCACGCGGGGTTTTGCAACATACAACCTTTTCTTTTTGCCCAAATTTGACTATCGCCAGCTAAGATTTAGGCTAGGTCTAGATCTAGATTCTAGATCTAGACTAGCTCTAGTCTAGGTCTAGATCTAGACTAGCTCTAGTCTAGGTCTAGATCTAGATTATATTATAGATATCAGCTGGAATCAAGTCATTCACTACAGGATGCTTCAAGTGACCAACTTCTGCATTCTGGAGTCACTCTTTTTTTTTTAAGGGAACAGCTTATCCCAGTCAGGCGTCCAATTTAGGAAAAGTCCAGGCCACCTAGTCAATCCCTAACCACAAACCTATCCCAAACCCTGTCCTTATCCCCTAATCCGAAACCTAATCCTAGCCCTAGTCCTATCCCTTACTGTTCAGCCAGAAAACAAAATGAAAATATTTTGCGACATTCTGTAAAGAATTGTAAGACTTCAAAGTGGTCGGGATGTAGGCCTGTGGAACTCTTTCCTCCAATTTATTCTCAAGAAGTAGGCTAGCCAGCCAGCAACCGTATCAGTCACTGAGTCAGTCTGGACACTTGGACATCGCCCGTTAGCCGCTCCCGATAAGCCCCGGTAATGGCCAGTTCGTTAGCGCCCGCCTTTGTTTTGACATCGCTGTGCTCAAACGATCGGCACCAGGTTATTTCGGCGCGTATCGGCAAAGTGCGCACATCACCGTAAACAGGAAGTCGAGAGCTTTCCAATGGCGGGTTTTTCTTCAAGCTGTGATCAGTAGTTCCCGAGATATTTCAAGTTTAAAATAAGGTAAGTTTATTATAATCAAGAAAAAAAATCCACTGGAGCTAACAAAAATGTTTATACATCGACATTTAGCTCATGATTAGATGTCTATTATATGTAAGTTTCAGGTTATTTGACTTGTGTGCGCGCTATGTATCATACTTTCTGCTTCTGTAACTGTATTGTTGTGTATTCAATGATCAAAACAAATTTCCTTGTACAAGGACGAATAAAATTTATCTTATCTTATCTTATCTTATCTTATCATGATATCAGCTCCGCTAAAAACCCATGCAAAGAGAAAGTAGAGTACCTATTTTCGATAACGGCGTTAATGCCGAACGTCACTGACAATGCTGAACCGGAAGTTTCTTAGAATCTTATAATATCTAGTCAATCCAACACCATCTTCACTTTAGAATAAAAGCATTTATTGATGTCAGGTCCATTTAATCTAATTTGTTTAAATATGTTTTACTTCTAATTTTGTGATAAATTATCGATTCCCCAGGGCCACCAGTTCGATCAGGACTCCTTATGTCAATACATGGGTTTCTTTTCATGGCTTTTTAAAAAAAAATTAAATGTAAAGCAGGTATAAATAGTATATTATATTGATAATGATATTTATTTAAATAACATAATACAATTTATGTTATTTCAATTTATTTTTTATGCACTTTTCTCTCCAACATCCTCTTATCAATGCAATTTAATTATATATATTATATATATACATATGGTACACATATTTTAATTTATAATCTATTTCAATATCATGTTGTGTAACCTATTTTCCTTTTCTTTCAACAGGGTTTGCAGTTTGAATTGAATTTGATCTCACAGTACCCACACCCAATATGGAGAATAAGACATCTAAAGACCTAGATGATTTGCTTTTTTCGCATAGAGACAATAAGTTTTCAAACGGCTTTGTTCTGCACCTGCTTTTATTTATTTTTAAGAAAGACTTAACAAAGACTGCTGAGGAGTTGTGCAGAAATGTTGGTGAAGACTCAAAACGGGATTCAGTACGTGTTCTGCTGTCAAGATTAAGAAATAAGTTTCAAGCTTTTAAGAAAAAGCTTAGTCGAGATTGGCTGCGGATTGTCTCTTTTCTGGATGAGGATTTCAAATTTCCTGGCCAACGTGCTGCAGCATCACATATACCATCTACATCATTACCATCTAACAACAGCTCTATAAGTCTTCATGATGACACTGTAATGTCAACACCAACACCTACATTTTCACTTTCACCCTCCATGAATATTGATGATGCCAACCCACCACCTCTAATACCTAACACGCCTGTCTTATCACCGTCACCTGTAAAAACCCAAAAGGACCTCAGCTGCTACAGTTGTGTCATGAAAAAAAAGTGTAATAAAGCTCGTTTTAATGACAATAAGGAATTAAAAAGCCATATTTCGGAGAAAAAGAGGGAACAGATGAAATTAAGGCAGATATATAATGTCAGCAAGGTAAACCAAGCAATAAGAAGAAAAACAGAAATCATTGTGAAGAAAGATGCAAAAGATAAGATACCAGCATTATGCTGTGCATTACATTGTGGAGCTTGAAATTACCTTTAAAATGATACCAAACTTTTTGTTCTAGCTTCATTATTAGTCGAGTTACGACAAAAAAATGTAATTTGACTTCGTGACGGTGGTCTGCGACATGGCATATTATTACGCAATATGTTGCGTAATATCGACACTGGAGTCGTTAAGAACATACATTTCACATGGTACGAAGGCCCATATTCAATTAAAAACTGTAAAAAAGGCGTGTGCTTAGTTTTGTCAGTGTTACAGTAGTTTATGTCTATATTTACACAAAACGAATGTGTTTTTGATCACAGAATTTGCCTTATTTTAGTGTATATTTTCAGTGTAAATAATTCTTTTAAAAAATTCATAACTTTGTAACCACTTCACCTAGAAAGATAGTTTAGGTATCATTGTAAAGGGAATTTCAAGCTTTATCCAATGGTATTAGTTTCATTAACATTCAGAAAACTTTGAAAAAATGTACCTACGTATGGAAATCCGACGCGTAAGGTTGACATCAAGTTTGCACATAGGAATGATATCCTTTTATGTATATCCGCTGGTTACGACAACGCCCCAATGTTGGTTTGATGTAGGGATCCCACCTGTATGGTCTGAATAAACAAAACACGAGGAGCAGCGTTGCTATACAATATCGAAGTGCTTATTCGCAGACGTCTGCGAATAAGATCCCCATCTTAACCGCAGACGTCTGCGAATAAGATCCCAATCTTATTCGCAGATGGGGGTTTCTTGATTTCGTGATGTCTACTACGGGAAAGTTCTCCTATATTTTGCAGTATGCGATGGCGCAATGGCTAGCATCCGCGGTTATCAGTCAGAGACAGCGGGTCCGGTCCTGGGTTCAAACCCACGGTGGAGCATATTTTTTTTAATTTTTACCTAGGATTGCTCATTTTTAAGAAAAGCAATTTTTAAGGGGGCCCGATACCATAAATCCAATTTTTGCCATTTTAAACTTTTATGATCTAAATGATATATGGTTATGTTCTATAGGCTTGTATAAGTACAATCATGCCCTAAATTTTTTCATACACATTGCGGTTGCCATGGTAACGGCGGCCATATTGGATTTTAATGATAATTTTATTTTCTTAATCATTTTCTTACTTATGTACATAGAGCCAAAATTCTTTTTGCATTCTTTCAAGGACACCTAAAATTAAATAGCTGACAACTTTTTTTTGTAATAATGTATTTATTTTGGATATGACACATCTCTGCATGTATAGGTCTCTGAACACCACAGAAAATTACGACAATAATAAAATTTATAGGGTCACAAAATCAAAAATATGGAATTTTTCAAAAATGTGACTTTTCAACTACAAGTAGTAATGTCTTATGAATCATCATGCAAAATTTCAAAGCTGTGGGACAGATAGTATAGAACTGACTTAGAAAAAAAAATGCCAACATCCACATAAAATAGCAATTCGAGAAAATGAGGATGAAAAAGTTTTTGATGATCCAGAACTTTGGGATGGGGTGTTTATAACGCATTTTAAAGCCCCTTGTCATTAGAAATATGCCACAGGAGTTTATTGTACGTGTAAGGCAGATATTATAGGGATGATTCAGCCCAAAAAAAAAAAAGGGAATTATTACCGAAAATGCAGTCCCCCTTAAAAAAAAAATTATTTTGCAAAATTGATGTCGTGGGGGAATTGATCAATGTTACTAGATCTAGTGTGTTCCAGATTACTTTATTCCTGTTCACTGAACGGGACAGAAATAAAAATGTAAAATCAAACTTCAAACATGTCAATGATTTCTTTTAGTCAGTGCGTATTGAACAGCTCATCTCTCTCCACGGTAACGTGGATCTATTTGTCATGTTGTATTTTATTACATTTTTTGTTTCCATGGACGTTTATTCATTTTTATTTGTTCTGTCTGACTTTCTCTGTGATTTCACACCCTACAAAATTGGCTAGACTAATAGTAGGCCAATAATTCATCTAAAAAAAATTGTAAAAAAATATCCTAGCTACAATTTTATACTCTGAAGCAAATCAACAATTATCGGGGGGAAGAGGGGGGGGGGGGGGAGATCAGAAAAAAAGTCTTAAAAAAAACCGTCAGATCTTGTGGAGCCTCGTCGAATCCCACCCCCCCCCCCCCCCCCCCCAACTCGGCAGGCGAGTTTAGTTCTGATAGGTTTTGGAATAGAAAAAAAGGAATGTGGGGCAGAGGACGAACTCTTCTGGCTTTCCAACTTCCCCCTCGACACGCTGTTTGTTTACTCTGGTCTGTTTCTGAATGAGAAGTGATGCGCATCGTTTGTTTTGGTCATGTGATTGAGATGGACGCTAGGGTGGCCGCCGCTGACCTCTCACTCGTCGAGCGAAGGAATTGTTCGTTTCAGCTTTTCAATGTATGTATGTGAAGTTAATCTCATCTTTCTAGACTTTTATCACTCGCTAAAATTCAGAGGGCTTTGGTTCTCGCCCGCTTGTTACGGTACGTGGGCGATTTTGTATCCCATAGATTGCTTTCACCATCAAAAATGTTTTGGTGAAAGTACGCCGAGGAGGTTGTCAGGTGACGCATAAGGAGCTCTTCCTAAATAAAAATCACAAACAGAAAATCCATCTGCGAATAAGATCAGAATCTTATTCGCAGACGTCTGCGAATAAGCGTGGCTGTACAATATATTGGCCTCCCGCTGGACCCGGTTTGCAGAGGCCACAATTTTGGTCTCGTGTGTTGCGTGAGGAGACCAATATAGTGGCCTCCCACAGGACGAGGGTTTAGTACAAAACAGAGATTTCTGCACTTATGGCACTTTCTGTCTTGCAGATTCTAAAAGCTCATCAAGGACGGATCAGTCTGTCAGCTCTTACAGAGGAACTTCAGTCACAGTATAGGTAAGACCACACATGATATGCATTTCTACATGCTTAGGCAAATGCAAAGAATATCTTTAATTGTTTGTGGCCGTTCATAACCATCTGAATAAGATGTGTGTAATTTTACAGGACAGAGAAAAAACAAACATTTTTTTCACGCACTAACACAGTCAGTGCTTATTAATACTCATGACATTTCGTTTCACCTAATATCAGATATTATCAAATAATTATCAAATATTATCAAACTAGATGAGCTACCGGGCATTGCCCAGAATAAACAATCATGTGATCCCCCCCTCTCTCTCTCTCTCTCTCTAGAATAATAAAAGTAATAAACTACAGTCTTGCTTCAGAACTCATGCGCACCAGAACACTACGCACCAAACTGAACGCTTGATACGGTTACTTTTTATGGCATGCACGGAACTATATATTACGAAACAAACAGGCAAAAATACAGATGTTATATAGCAATAAACATTGTTATTTTTTAAAAAATACATGCTTGAAGTAAACAACTTTTAATTATAGCCATCATCTTCCTTATCTCAATTGCCACCTTCCTGCCAAATTTAAGGCCTGAAGAGTGTATAGTTTGGTCAGTTAGGCATGCCAAAGGTTGCAAGTTACTGAAATATATAATAGATACAAATAATTTTTTGCCTAGTATTTTCTGGCATTACGTGCCATTTTAGAAATGCAAGTGATTTTGTGTTAGTTTCCTTTCCTCCATGTTGCAGTAAGCGTAAGCTGCACATATTCATACTCATTCCTTAAAGCACTTGTCACATGCTGCATACCAAGAAGGATGACCCACAAACACAAAGCAGTGGCATATTGCATAATGATGATCTCATAGCTGGGCTCTTTCTTAATTTCTTTTTATTTCAGAGAATATGCCAGGAAAAAGAAAAATGTTTTTGTCAAATCAGTGGAAAAAGGTGAGGCTTCATATCCATTGTTGTCCAAGTACTTTGACTGAGAGATGTGCATGTGAAGACAGCTTTCTCAGGTTCAGTTTCAGTCATGAAATGTGTATATCACATCCAGTTTTGCCCAAGCTGTATGCAATATGTCCTGTAGAAGTTGCATTCATGTTTTGTTTTCATAAATGGCAAAGCTTTAGTATGATATTTATGTACAATAAGAAGTACACTGCGGGTGAAATTTCGCACAGTTTTTCTGAAATAGATTCTAGAAACATAGCGTAACTCTGGCTTGCTCATGCTTATTAATTATTTATGCTGAGGCTTATTAATTAAATCCAAGTATCCTAATAAGGGCATTCATAGTCATAGAAAAAAAAATGTGCGGTCATGTTTTCTATATTTGGGGAGTTACTAGTTTTTTTTGAGTGACATATATATATGTAACTAAACAGTCCTGGTCGTAGAAAATTACTTTTCCAGTTTCTGTCATTATATGTATTTTGTACATTTTCATCCATTATTGTCATTTTAGAAGTGGTGTGCATTTCACATGGCTGCTTGACAACTGTTTCTCTCAATTTTTTACTTTCCTCTCACCAGCATTTGCAGTAGCTGCCAAAGATCTTCAGAAAGAAGGCATCCATGTTTCAACCCAAAACAGCAGCAGGTTGGTTAGTTTTTCTGTGCCAAAAATACATTTGTGGACAAATAAATTCTTTGTGTGGGTGCCTTGAAGAAATTTTGGTCTGTTGACCCACTTTGTAGGCATATTTTTAGTAAAATATATGTTTATTAGTTAGTTTAATAAATTAATAAACAGGCAAACGCATACATTTGTGATTAAATTCATGTCACTCTTGTGTGTTTCAAAAAGACTTGTATTTAAAAGTGTTATTTTGATAGTTTTTTTTTCTAAGCATCATTAAGCCACTTACAGAGGATTATTTCTCTTCCTTTTCAGTGACAGTGATACAGACTCTGAACTCGTACAGTATGAGGTAAGGCTTTAACTCCTCTTCCTTCCTATCCTATTAATTTTGATCGAAAGCTATCTTTCTGGAAATAAATTTTGTTTTAGGGGATTTTGCTGTCATGTCTCATGTTTTGATAGTAATTTCTCATTCAGTGTGATGGCATAAGTTTTATGATTAGTCACGTTGTAGCATTTTAAATAGAAACAATATATATAGAAACTGCACATGTTATTTCAAGACATGAAGCTTTTATTTTTTTCTCTTGATTTTTTATATTATATATATATAAATATATACACATAATTATATATATTAATTTTCACCCAGATTGTGCCATTACTTGACTTAAAGTAGTTGTCATATTAATAGTGAAACATCAAAGTATTGACATTTTATTGCATTTCATGCAAACAACACAATTCCATCTTTTCTGTTATTCAGGATAAAAATATCATGAACAGCATGATAAGCAATATGTATAGACAGAACCAATCCGCAACTCCCAGTGCAGGAGGTGACAGAACCACATCAAATCAGAGTACCCCTCTAACGTCAACAAAAACATCTAACAAGAAAATGTCAAAGATGAATGGAAAACATTCTGAGTCAGACATTTCCAGAAGCAGTACACCACAGAACTGGTTCATTGACAGAGGGAAGGGAAACTCAGGCTCTCCTCTAACACAGAATAAGGAGGAATCCTCCAAACAAACACCCCAGGCAGAGGAAAAGATGGAAGGACAGGAAGTATGAGACAGCACAATTAATTTATCTTACTAATGATATTTCACGCAAAGTTGCTCTATAATGAGAAAGAATAGTTCCACTTTGGATCAGTCATTATGATTAAAAAGGATGAAATTACATTCAAAGTAGATTAACAGTAAGTGTAAGAAAAAGAGTGAGTAACAGTAAGTAAGTGTAAAATTTGTAAATAAAATACGATTCATTTAGCAAATTTTTGGTCTTTGATATGAAAAATGACACTGAAAGTAGACACAATTATCCTTTTGTCCATAAGGGTACCCTAGGTTTATAAGATTATTGAATGACCAAACAAATGTGTTAGATATAGAATGCTTGCTTTATGAGGAATATTTATTGCAGAGCAGAATATTTTTTTTTTCTTTTAAAATTTCTTTCCATGTCATTTCAACTGTGTTCATCAATCTTGATAACTCATTCTGTGTTTTGTAGTCTCAAATTATTTTTAAAATATTTATAAGAGCAATATATTTATCACTATTCCTAGGAAAATACAGACACTGGGAAGAAAGAGAGACCAAAGAAAAGGCGGAGAGAATCACCTGAAGCACCCAGGAAAAAGAAAAAACAAAGTAAGGTTTGTTTAAATGGATGAATTTTGTCATGTTGATCACTTGAATTGAATTTGAACTTACAAACTGTCTTCTTGTTGTCATTGTGCTTATATATACATTATTTTTTCCATTGTCAACCATGGAGATAGTAGTTTTTATTCTGTTAGAAAAAGCAAAAATCTATACTTCACTTGTAATAAAATATTTAAGTAGTTTGTAAATGCAACAGTTTTTTTTTTTTTTTTCTGTTTTGAACTGATATTAGTACAACAGTTGCATACTGCTGAATTCTTTTGTCCTGTGCATAGGGCAAGTGGCTTATCCAGCTGTGACGTTTTCCAGTGTGGGTGGTAATGAAAGTGTTTTACAGGTAATTCAAGTAATCAAATTTACTGTAACATTTTTGTGAAAAACAGGTTTATTTAGTTATCATTACTGACGATTTTGTTTCATTACTTCAGCCACTCATTAAGTTTAATAGTTTTTAAATGCAAGTATCTTGGGGCATTGCCAGTGAAGTTAGTCTCAACCGGGAAAAAAGTCTGAAAACCGAAAAATAGATATGCATTCGACACTCCTGTGTTTGGCAGTACTTACCAAACATGGTATGTTAGCAAATAGAAGCAATCATGAAATCATTGTTGTGTAGGTAGGGGCATAAGTCACTCATCTAATCGCACATGATTAATCTGAGTAAAAGTGATATTACCATCGGTGCATATGTAGGAAAAATCTGAAGTGGGATATCATAGCTGAGGATTTGCGACACTGGAGGAAAAACAGGAGACTTTGGGCAGGACAATCAGGCAGAATATATTGAGATTTGCGCTTTATAGTTTTTTTTCTTGAAATTCATTGTAGTAGAGTGGATTTTAAATTGGAATTACGTGTGTAATGTCTTTGATTTCATCAGCACCTGGAGGAACGTTGCCAATTCCTTGAATATCCAGAGCTTTTGCCTAAAATCAAGGGAGATCTGCCCAAAAGTTTCCTATTTCATGGACCAACTGGTTGTGGAAAGTCTTTGTTAGCAAATGCAATAGCAGGGGCAAGTACCATTTTTTAAAATAGTCTTTTTTATTCTAAATTGTTGGCAAATCGGTTTAGGCAACGAGTGTCTATTGTGGCATCAATTATGCAGTGAAAGTACTGTTAACTTTTAGGGTAATAAATAAAGTTATGCAGAAATTATAAGTACTGTTAAGACTAGTGGCCCAGATAATTGCCAGAAACTGACATGAATGTTCAATTGTGAAAGGCAAAAACTGCAATAAATCACTTGAGATTCATTATTTTCACTTGCGTTATATTTTGTTTTCCCAGTAATTAAAAAAAAAAAGTAAGATTCGACAGCTACATTTCGATCTTGTGTCAGTACTTGAATGTGAATTTTGTCTTCATTTTCACTATCATAGTTTTTTTTAAGTTGAATGAATATGCTATTATTTTTTATACAGGAGTACCAATTACCATTGTTAGGTATGACTGCAACAGAGCTAGTAGGTGGAATATCCGGTGACTCTGAAGCCAACATTCGGGATCTGTTTGAGCAAGCAGCTGTGAGTGTTCATAAAATTTTATCTTGATTTTATCTGTGTGTTTATTTACCATTAAAGCATTTTTTTCCAGCAGCCTCAGCTGTATCATTCCAAGACTGTTTTGATAATTCAGATTCTGGCAGGTAATTAGTAGTATTCAATATTGATTTGTAGTCATGGAATTGCATTTGCGGCCATAATTTGCCACCATACTGACTTTTTCTGGAGAGCTGTAAAAATATCTCAGTAATGTTTCCCTGCAGTAACCATCCAGTCAACAAATGTAAACAAACATATGCAGGCATGGACACTCCTTGCTCTAAACATTTCATTAATCAGCTGTTTTGGTAATTACTAATTTACAATCATGTTCTGAAATATGTAAAATTTTGTCCGTACCGCTGGCTGTTAATTCAGTTTGTAATCCTGTTGTGTATTGTTTGTCTTCCAGGAACTTGCTCCATGCATATTGTTAATTGATGATGTAGATGCAATAGCCACAAAAAGAGAAACAGCAACCAAAGGCATGGAAAGTCGGGTTGTCACACAGCTCTCCAATAGCATGGATGGTACTGTTTTTTTTAGGCAATTTACATGAAATCCTGTTACATGTGCATGACCAGCCACAGGCAGTAACAAACGCTTACTATTCTGAGCCAACTTAGAATCATTTGTTACCAAACTGATAGGCTGATGGTTACTTAAACAATCTATTCACATTTTATACTTGTTCACAATGGCCAATGTTGGTTAGTGAGGCTGTGCAGGAAGCTGAGACTGATGAATTTTCTCAGGAAAATAAATTATCGCCAAAATTTCTTATCCTGAAGATAGGTAAAGGCATTATATGGGGGAGCTGTTCTTCAGATTGGAAGATGTGCCTGTGCCAGGCAGCAAACAAGGGTAATAATAATAATAAATAGAATTTCTATAGCGGATTTCTAATAAAATTATTACTCAATGCGCTGTACATTGCATCTATAATTCATGCATACACTTTCCAAATCTCATACTAAAACACGCACTCTCATCCATACAAACTTTCAGTTTCATCAGTTTAATGATCAGCAGTCTGAACTATGTCCATCAAAACTTGTCAAGAAGTTTAATTAGCTAACACTGCAGAGTGTGAATCATTATTTCTGTTACTGTTACAGCAAAAATATCAATCTTGGCTTTGTTTTTGAGAAAATAAAAGCGCACATTCTCGAAACAATGCATCAAACTGAGCAGGCTTACATTATTTTGCTTCTGGATGGCAAAAAAGTACAGAATATTATTTAATGGAAATCACCTTATTGAAGACAACATGTTTACAGGGTCATTTTAGGGAAAGCAATAGTAATAGAGTTGTGGAACAAATTCTGTCGGTCATGTTGAAATCTCTTAGAATTATTTTCGCAAGTGGTTGAATGAGCTTGTCTGAGTAGAGAATCTCACTAATATTTGCCTAGATCTGAGATCCAAGAACCTGCCTGTTTTGATGATTTGTGCTACCAATAGACCAAACTCACTGGATGAGGCCTTTAGAAGAACGGGTAGATTCGACATTGAGTATGCCTTGAGGTTTCCAAACAGGGATGCAAGAAAAAGGTGAGTCAAAAAAAAGGTACCTGCATGAGTACGCAGGTACTGGTAAGGGTTCTTCTTGGCTTAGACATATTATTCATCTGGTGTGCAAAGTTAGGAATCAATATTTCTCATGTCTTTCCATTTCCTGCTGACAAGGAAGATTACAGCCAGTCCTGAAATAGACCATGACCTTTATTCTATTTTTTTTTTGTACATAATTTTAATCATGTAAAAACAGACCTGGGACTTTACAGTTTTATATAATATATAATTATGTATGTATATAATATATATATTTGAGATTCTAAGCTCACTTTAGCAAACCAACTCATGGATTACTAAACCGTGTATTGAAATTGTTGTAAACCTGTTGTTTTCATTTGGACTATTTTTCAGCATTTTAGAAGCATTGTGTAAAGAGGTTCAGTTAGCTGAGAATGTGTCATTTGCTGAAATCGCTGACCTGACCCCTGGCTATGTGGGCTGTGATCTCAAGACACTGATCTCCATCACAAACGCTTGTGTCTTACATAGGCTAATCACAGAGCGTAAGAGGGAAGGCAAAGTACAATCAAATGCAGTAAATGTGGAACTGGACTCAGGTGAGAATTTCACTGCTTGGCATGCAGTCTGGGTTTCACTTCTTTGGACAGGCTATCCGTTGTTAACACATGACTGAAAAAAAGGAAAGAAAAGGCTGCATGTTGCAAAGTCATGCATTAGACACAAACAACAAAGAAACTATACAATAAATCACAAAAGGGTTCGAGATTAGAAGTGTACGGATTTGCTGTAGTCTTTTGAAAAATCGTCCATGCAATCTTATGTGGATTGTATCGATCTATTCAGAAATGAAATGAATCTAGCATATCAGTGAATTTTCACTCACTTGCAGCTTTCACCACAATGTGAGACAGTGATTGCAAACAAATGCTGTGCTATTCAATGATCAAAATGTTTTTCCTTTAAAGAAATTCAGGTGAACTTTCACACACAAACAAAAACAATAATTAAATATACCCTCATCTGCCGACATTATTCCCCTTTGATTGTTAAAATAAGCACAGTTTGCAATTGTTTGAATGTAATACAAATAATCTCTGTCAGTAAAATCTTTAAGCATTTATAGAGTCATAGCCAATGAATCAGATTTCTGACTTGATTTGAGAAGTTCTTGAAAAAGATTTTGATTAAATTGTCATGATGTATCCTACAGAGAGAAAACGGCAGAAAGCTATTTTCACACCAGAGGAAGTTGAAACATTTCAAGTCAAGCTAACAAAAGCAGATTTCCAGGTAAACATACAGCTTATGGTGCAGGTCGTTGACATATTAATGTTTTGGGAGTTAGTCTTAGTGATACAAAGAATATATACATGATATGAAGCAAGTCAACACTGTGGTCACTTGCTTTAAGTTACACTTTTTCTACTAGGCTGATTTTGGGTGGGAGTAATCTTTGTATAGTAGCTGTTCAGTAAGATAGAAATGGTGATGTGCACGTTAATGTGCAGCAGAGCACTGAGCTGACAGTTTTCATCTTATGATGTACTTAGTAATACATGTATACATGTGCATTTTCAGCATCTCCCAAGTATGAAGATATTTGCATACAAATGCATTATTTTGTTCTTGCAGCTTCTACAGATATGTGAGGCTAACATGTTAACTATTTAAAAAGGGAGTTTTTACTTTATTATTTTGGATGCAAAAAAGTTGGAAGATTTTAGGATACATGCTGCCATCACAGGAAGGAAGCAATTCAGATATTATTTATATTAGAATGTTGCTTGATTAGAAAAAAAATGCTTTTGAGAATGAAAGGCTTTTATTGACCATTATTTCTTTACTTTTGAAAATTCAGAAAGCTATGACAGAGGTGAAGCCAACAGCCAAACAAGAAGATGTGCTTTTGGTACCAAATACAACATGGGATGACATAGGTGGTTTAGACAGCATCAGGAAGAAGCTGAATTTATGCATTATGGTATGTAATTAATGAGTAATCCTGAGAAGCTAAGTCATGAGAGAAAAAAAAAAGCGCCTGTAACAAATTTTGCAGAAAGATATATGTGGCGGCCTGAAGAAACCCATTGGAAGTCGCTCGGCCTAGTTTTGAGCAAGAGCTAAAAACGTGTTAAAAATGTGTCCCCAGGGTAAAATATAGTTTCATACAGAAATGACATGGTCATCCATTTTTCTATCACTTGTTAGTTGCTTAAAATCAAATTCCATGTATAAATATTTTATTATCATTTATTTATGATGCCTATGTCACGACAGATTTTTCTAAAATCGGCACTAAAATCATTTGACAAAGACGCGAAGTGCGGATGCATTTTAACGTGTGAAAGGTTTTCCCAAACCCTATTGTGTCATATACGGTTTTGTTCGTAGCTTTGTTCCCTATCCATCATGCATAAAAACAGCAAATGACCCTTGTACTGTAAGTAGTGTGAAGTGTAAACTTTAACGCTTCACATGCCAATCACCGATATATCGGTTCTTCCACTGGTCACGATTGTGCCAATCACAGAATGTATTGGTGCACAAAAATGCTAGGCTATTTTGTTTCGGGAACAAAGAGAATTGACCTTCTATTAATACATGTTGCTGTAGTTGCTGCAGTACGACTTCATTCATTTCCTCCACCATTTTCTTACTGTATCAGCAAACGTGGAAAAATTCATGGCACGTAAAGAGTTAAACGTGATTTTCTCAGTTTTTGTTTTTGTTCTTTAAGAACTCATAACTTTGTCCTGAATTGACCAATTTGAATAATTTAAAAAGCACAGTAAACAGGAATGATGGCTGCAGACAGCTGTACCATTTATGCAAAATGTGAAAATTTCACTGTGTGGTGGGTTTTCTCTGGCCGCCACACATATATTACTGTTTAGGGAAAGATGAAGAGATTAAAAAACAAGATGCTGAAATGAATTTGTAGTGAATTACAAGAACACTTTAGTTTTATGGATGTCTTTATGGTTTACTGTTGCGTTATCAGAGAATTATAAAGCTGTTTTAATGTTAACAGTAACACAGTGTTTTATTGCACAGGAACGAACTAAAAGGCCTGAACTATATCAGGCCATAGGAATGACCTCAGCTGCTGGTGTGTTATTGGTGGGACCTCCAGGTTGTGGCAAAACATCAGTTGCTAGGGTAAGTTCATGTGCCTAGCATATGTCACATTATCTTGCATATTTATCATAGGTTGATTGTTGAGAATTATACTCCAGTGGCAAAATTATATCTGACGAAAGAAAGCTCTGGGTATAAAATTTTAACAACTCCCGACCATTGCAAGTAAAATGAAAAAGATGGTTAAAGGTTTGTCACGATCACGTGCGTGAAGATTGTCACGACCACGTGTGTGATGTGCACTTAACTTATTTTTCCTTTCAAACCCAGCTAACAAGCCAAGCAAGCAGACCAGCGATCAACGGACACATGGAGTGAAATTTAAATTAAACGATATTTAATACAAAATGCATGACAAAACTTATGCCAAAACATTCAACTCATGATAATCAAATACACAGTCATAAAAACAGAGATATTTGAAATTCACTCTTGGGGATCATGGCTATTCTCTACTCCCCAACTCACATCTAGATCTAACCCCTTTGTCCATAAACTTAATTACGTATACTCAATAGTCTGTCAACAGCTGCTCTCCTCGCTGATGTAGTTTCACGTCTCCAGAGTTCAAACGATCCTTCCTAGATCTCTAACTTCAACGATAAAAGGGGAAACAGACGCCCCTGGCTTCACACGAATAAGAAAACACAGTTCACGCCCGCCATCGTAGATCACTAGCTCCTGAAGGGTTCTCATCCCGTCCTCAGGGCTCCTTAAACTGCAAACAAATAGCACAGAGACGGTTCACACCCGCCATCGTAGATCACTAGCTCCTGAAGGGTTTTCATCCCATCCTCAGGACTCCTTAAACTGCAAACGAATAGCACCCAGACGGTTCACACCCGTCAGCGTAGATCACTAGCTCCTGAAGGGTTCCCATCCTCAGGACTCTTTAACTTCTGGTTCCCATGGCACGACCTTCCACTTGTCGCCCGGACCGATAAATTCTGCTTATTTGGAAATAAATGGGAACATCATAGATCCCTCACACACCTAACACTTCTGGTCCCCACTGGCACGACCTTCCACTTGTCGCCCGGACCGGTACTCTCTGCGTCTTCCTCTACTACTACTATTTCCTGTTGCACCCACTGGTGCTTAGGGCAGCAACAAAGGATCTCCAGCCCTGTCTGTCCTGGGCCATCTTTGTGAGAGTTCCCCATGAGTGATTGAAGGATTTCATCTCTGCCTCGATTGTTCTCCGCCAGGTTGCCTTGGGTCTGCCTCGCTTGCGCCGTCCCTCCGGTGTCCACCGAAGTGCTGTTTTGGTTATAGAATTTGCTTCCTTTCGCAGCACGTGTCCAAGCCATCTCCATCGTCTCTTCGTGATGATGTTGGCTATTTCTTTTTGCTTGCATCGCCTTAGTAGTTCCTGATTAGAAATCTTGTTTGGCCAAAAGATGCGGAGAATCCTACGAAGACATGTGGTGTGGAAGGAAGACAACTTGGCGAGGTCACCTTCTGTCATTCGCCAACACTCTGATCCATACAGGAGTGTGGATAGGACACAGCTTTGGTACAGTCTGGTCTTGGTGTTGATGCCGTATTGTGTCGATTTCCAGATGTTGCTCATACTTTGAAAGACAGCCCTTGCATTTTCCAGCCTACTTTGGATGTCCTCCTTTGTGCCACCCTCTGGTCTGATAATGCTACCAAGGTATTTAAATTTGTCCGTCGTGGTGAGGTTCTTGTTATCTACTTGCACTGGTGCTGGAGTGTCTACATTTAGGGTCATAATCTCTGTCTTCTTCTGGCTAATCCGAAGGCCTACTTTGCATCCAAAATTATGTAGTCTCTGCATCTTATCTTGCATGTGTTGGTGACTATGTGACAATGGCGCAAGGTCATCTGCAAAGTCCAAATCCTCTAGGTTGTCGAAGAGTGTCCATCTGATGCCTCTTGGTGCATCCTCTGTAGTTTTCCGCATAATCCAGTCGATTACGAGGTTAAACAAAATTGTTGACATCACACATCCTTGCCGTACACCAGTTTTCACTTCAAAGGATGCATCACTGTTTCCGACACTGCAACTGAAGTTCTTATAAAAGCTTTTGATGAGTTCAACAAGCTTGCTGGGAATCCCAATGTGCCGAAGAATGCGCCATATACTCTCTCTGTGGATGCTGTCGAAGGCCTTTTCGAAGTCAACGAAGTTCACATAGAGCTGCCTTTGCCATTCTGAACACTGTTCTATGATGTTTCGGAGTGTGAAGATCTGGTCAATGCATCCTTTCCCCTTTCGGAATCCGGCCTGTTCCTTTCTCAGTGTCTTGTCCACAGCATCTGACATACGTTTCACAATGATCTTGGCAAGGATTTTGCTGGGTATAGAAAGGAGAGTGATACCACGCCAGTTGTTGCAATCGCTGAGTGTTCCTTTCTTGGGTATTTTCACTATTCTGCCTTCATTCCAGCTCTTTGGTACTGCTTCTGCTTCCCAGATAGTTGTGAACAGTGGCTGAAGGATGGTGGCTGACTGAACCGGATCTGCTTTGAACAGTTCTGCAGTCAAGTTGTCTTTTCCTGGGGCTTTGCCGTTTTTTAGGCTCTTTATTGCTGCCACTATCTCTTCTTTCTTTGGTGGATCTATGTTGATGTCAAGGTCTTCAGCAGCATCTTGTATTATTATTCTATCTTCAGGTGGTGGCCGGTTTAGTAATTCCTGAAAGTGCTCTGTCCAGCGTGTATCCTGTTCTCGTTCTGTAGTCAGTAGTTTCCCATTCTTGTCTTTGATTGGGACACTTGGTCTTCCACCGCACTTGCCACAAATGCGCTTAGTGATCTTGTGGAGCTTACCCTGTTCTCCTCTTGCTGCTGCCTCCTCCGCATCTGCCGCTAGCTGTTCCATGGCTTCTCGTTTATCTTTCTTTACTAGTCTCTTCACTTTCTTATTTAACTCTGTGTAGCTATGTTGGTACCTCTCTTTCAGCCTTTCCGATTTCACTTGTAGGAGTTTCTTTTTCATGACTTTCCTCTCCTCGATCACATCCCATGTTCTTTGTTGGATCCACTCCTTGCTTTTCCTTTTCTCATTAAATCCAAGGCAGGCTACACTGCTCTCTGTGTACACTGTAGTTACTCTTTTCCACTCTGAATCGATTCCTCTTTCTTTAGGGTTGTTCTTATCAGACTCTCGTAGAGCTTGGAATCGGTTCTTGACTTGTATGTTGAAGGCATTTCTAACACTTGCATCTCTCAGTTTCTGAATATTAAGGTGCCTTTGCTTTGATGTCTTGATTCCGGTCTTGTTCAGTTTAATTTTGATAAGTGCTGCCACTAGATGGTGGTCGCTGGCTACGTCAGTTCCTCTTTTCACTTTCACATCTAGAAGGGACCGTCTCCACATACCGTTGATCATCAAATGGTCTATTTGGTTCTTGTCTCTTCCATTTGGAGAATTCCATGTGAGTTTGTGAATTTCTCTGTGTGTGAAAAGGGTCCCTCCGATGACTAAGTTGTTCAAGGCACAAAAATCCACAAGCCTTTCTCCATTGTCATTCCTTGTTCCAGTTCCATGTTTTCCCATTACTCTTTCATAATTTATATCATCTTTACCTACCTTAGCATTGAGGTCTCCCACGACAATGATGAGATCATGCCGTGGCGTCATGTCCATTTCCCCCTGGAGTTGTTCATAAAAGTCGTCTTTGTCTGTGTTGTCGTTTTCGTTGGTTGGTGCATAACATTGGATGACAGTGATGTTTGTGTGTCGTCCTTTCATCCTCATCCTCATCAGTCTGCTATTGACTGGTTTCCACTCCAACAAGCATTTGTCCAGTCCTTTCTTTAGGATGATGGCTACTCCTTCATGATGTTGGTCATCCTCTCTTCCAGAGTAGAGAACGGTTTCTCCAGTGGATGTTTTGATCCTTCCAGATCCAGTCCATCTGCTCTCACTTACACCCAGGATGTGTAGGTTGTAGCGCCTCATCTCTGATGTTACTTGTGCTAACTTACCCGATTCATACATTGTTCTAACATTCCAGTATCCAATCCTGGTCTTGGTTTTGGCGGTGTTCAGTTCCTCCTTCATCCTGCTAGCAGTTTCCTTTCGGCTTTCACTACTTGCATTCATACGAGTCGCGAGGTACTCAGAAGGTCCATCACATCCAGAACGTTGGTTTTTCCATGTTGCTGTTTCCGTAACGATTTTTGTTTCTCCAAGTAAGGTCACCCCAACAAGGATTTCAGGGTAGGGTTGTTAGCCCTACGCCCAACCCCCAAACCTGGAGGGCCGGTCTGTTCAATCTTGTCTGGTCCTTCCCCCATGACCTGTCCAGCTTGCTTCAAGCTATCAGGGGCACGAGGCCTCCGCTGGCTTAGCTCCTGGGATCACTGGGACACGCAAGCCACTCCTCCACATCAAGGCATGAACAATTGGAGCAGCGCGTCTTCCTCTGGGACTGAATAATTTGGGAACCTCATAGATCCCTCACATACTTAACACCCCTGGTCCCCATGGCACGACCTTCCACCTGTCGCCCGGACCGCTTCTCTCCGCGTCTTCCTCTGGGAATGAATACTTTTGGGAACCATGTGTGTCGAACTTTTCCTCCATTTATACTCCCGAGGTTTTTGCACACGCGACTAGTTTAAAGCGAGACGTGTGTATCTTTTCACGCTCGTCAACAATGTTAAAAACCGTGTTTTCCCCCGCTAAGCTCACCCCCTCTAGACTCGTGGCGCACAAGGCCACCGACCTTCCTCGTGATAATAATCTTTCATGCTCATCAACAACTTTAAACTCCCCTTCTCCCCTACTAAGTTTACCCCCTCTACACTCGTGGCGTACAAGGCCATCAACCTTAATCGTGACAGGTTTTGCATAGAGCTCAAACTTACATGTAGCAATAAATTTTACCACTAAGTTTCAGGGTTACGTAACTTTGATAATAGTTGCTTTAAAAGTTGAAAGTCAATTTTTTATAACTCAAATTGATTGGGGGAAAGGTTGTTTGGGAATTGAAATCATTTGAATTGTTTTGCCTGCTCTTCTTTGAGATTTCTTAGGTGCACACATCTATCTTGCTGGTTGCACACAGGGTCTGTTTACAAAAAGATGTAGCAATCTGGTTTTACATGCCCTTCTTTTAATTGAGAGTGCTCTTAAATGATAGTACCTTTTTTGGAAATGGTTGGAGCCTTTATACTTTGAAAATTGACATGAAATCCTCAAATGATGAAATATCATAAAAACCACAGAAAAACTGTAATCCTCAAATGAATATGACAGCAGTATGTTTATATTGGCTCAGTGAGCTGGTTGTGGATGGCTTTTCTGAATTTTTAATGCCATTGTCAACAGGCTGTGGCTAATGAAGCTGGCATCAATTTCCTTTACATCAAAGGAGCAGAGCTACTGAATAAGGTTTGAATGAATTTAGTAGTAAATGGTTATTTTAGAATTAGAAAATCTAAGTCCATCAAGCAATTATGCACACCAAATGCAACTCATGAAATTAGATGTATGGGTTATGGTATACGTATTGTAGAAATTAGTAAACATTTAATCTGAAGTTTTACCAATCTACTTGAGCAACACTGAAACTTGACAGTTCACATTTTCAGGTCTATGGTAGCTCAACAGAAAATTTGATTCCTTGTTTGATATAGATTGATGCAGCGCAGAAAAATTTCATGTTTAAGTTTACACGACATATTATTCAATTTATCATTCTCATAAATTTTAATGTCTTCATTGAACATTGTTACCTGTTAAACTGTAATGTTTCATAGTGCAATTGTCGTCTCTATTGTGTTATTAATTTGACATTAGATTTCCATTGGCTATGGTCATGTATTATTTAGGAACCGATAGATGTATCAAAATGCCAGAGGCTCTGGTATCATTAATTAGATAAGTTGTAAATTACTTGCAGCCAACTATACATTGGTTGCTTTTTGCGGATGTAATTTAACTAATTAATCCTTGAATTCTACTTTATGAAACTTTATGCCAGAAAGGATGTACATGCAAATGTCATGGGATAATTGAGGGATCTATCAAATTGGTTTTCTTAGTACTTTTTCATTCGCCTATTTTTCATTCAATTTTTCTTTCAGTATGTTGGAGAGAGTGAGAAAAATGTGCGGGATCTCTTCAAGAGAGCAAGCAGTTTGGCCCCCTGTGTTATCTTTTTTGATGAAATTGATTCCATTTGTCCACGACGATCATCAGGAAGTGATGTATGTATGACAGGATTTGATGAAAACGTAGAAACTCAATATTAACCACTAGATTGGCAGCCCACAGGCAAAAAACCTTCCTTGGAATCACCATCAAGGAAAATAACTCTAAATGATTTTGCGATTGGTCGCAAAGAAAAGATCATCACTTTCTTATTTCTTGATCAATCTTAATAAAATAAATCTTTAAAAATCCAGAATTGAATGACCTTTCCATTGGTACCATGCATTATGCATTTTGATTGTCAAAAAAATTCTAAACATGAAATCAGCCTCCTCTGGCTCACTCTCATCTTCACTAGATCTAGACTCTAGATCTATCACTGTCTCGGCCTATATTGGGAGTAGATCTAGGTCTAGGGGGATCATCTAAATCAAGTTCTACATCACTTTCACTATCTTCCCCTTCATCTAGATCTACAGAGGTAGAAATGTCTTCATTATCTTGATGAAAATCACCTGACGCCACCAAACTTTTCAGAAAATTGAAGGCCATTTTCACTAATGTCGTATCAACAGCTGTCTCCATATATTTCGTTCCGGTAAAAAGCAAAAGGAAGTAGAGCCTTTATATTACACCGGAAATGTCTTCTCCATTATAATCCATGCTTATTATGGTCCACAAGGTTGACTAAAAACAACGTAGGCCTAGCGGGCGATTACGGACGATTTGCCAATGAACCGTCACGGGCGCCTCCGGGCGCATCGCATATCTAGTGGTTAATTGTTACATTTTGACGAGCCTGAAAGAATCAGAGATTTCACTTTGTATTTCAGCCGAAAGAATGATTTTATTTACATGTAAATAAAGTAGTTATTAGAGTGGAATAGACTTGTAAAGTGATTCTATTTTCTTTTTGGTGATATGGAAAAATATCAATATATTATAGTTTTGTTTTGTTTTTTTCTTGAACACTGCATTCCAGGAAAATTCCACCAGTCGAGTGACCAATCAGTTGTTACTGGAAATGTCTGGCTTAGAGCAGAGAACAGAAGTTTATGTTATTGCTGCAACAAACAGACTAGGTAAGCCCAAGACCTTTGTTATCTGGTGGTTCTTTCACTAAGATTTTGTCTGAGACGTAGTTCGCAGTAAGCGCCTTTTCACAATCCTGCGCCTATCATTTATAGTATAATTATGTATATATTAAGATGACATTGATAAAATTAGCCTAAAGATGTTGCAAGTTTGTGATAAATCGTTTTTGTGCTTCTTCAGGTTTCATTTTGTTATAGGCTGGACTACCTGTATGTGAACATTTAAAAAAAAAAATTTTATCCTTTGCAATGAAATTGTTAGAGTTGGACCAATATTATACTGCCACAATTAAAAGTATTTTTATTCAATAAGTATGAAGAAAATATGGGGCATTTAATTAAAAACATGTTGATAAGCAAATATAATACATTTAAAAGTAACCCAATTCTTATCATAAAATAATATCTTGCATTATTTGAGAATTAATGCTCAGTTTCTTGGACTTGCAGATTAATATATATAGATTAAAGAAAAAGTGATGAAGGAATTTGATAGCATTATTCTTAGATGGGAATGGATTCCAGTATTAAGTGCTTACAAAAACTCTACAAGAGAGTGCCATTCACACAGTACTATATTTCTACTATGGGCATGTACATTGTTGTGTAATTAGTTAACACTGCCATTCATGATTTTTTTGCTAAGATCTTGTATTTTTGTACCCTTCTGTTTTGTCTGTGCTAAAACATGACCTCTTCTGGTTTCTAAATTTTCAGATCGCCTTGACAAAGCATTTTTGCGACCAGGCCGTATGGATAAAATTATCTATGTTGGATTGCCCAATCCAGATGGAAGGGTTGAGATTTTGAGAGCTCTCACCAAGGTCTGTGTTGTCATACAACATTTTCAAATATATTTATTTTAACATCATTGCATTTTTTCAGAATTGTATTGTTAGTATTGCTGCATTATTCTTTGAAATGTTAACTTTGAATAAGGCATAAATTTTTGTTTTTCACAAACTTTGAATAAACTCACTTAAAAATGAAAATGTTTTCTTGTAAAATGTGCATTGAAGTTTGAAGTATGCACAATGGAATTGATAGAAATAAGTACAGTAACAAGGCCATAGAGCTTTTATTGTTAAATAATGTCAGCATTAAATTATTTTATTGACTGTACCCAATTCCAAAAGTACAACTACATATAATAACTTTGAATAATCAAGGAAAAGAAAACTTTTCTGTTTTTAACCTACAAAACATAAGCAGATAATGTAAAGTTTCACATATGAGATCTGTTTTTCTGTGTTGAAAGAATGGAACCAGGCCTAGACTGGCAGGAGATGTTGATCTGGAGAGGATAGGCAAAGACAAACGATGTGATGGTTTCTCGTAAGTCTCTTTGGTTTATTACATATGATACCACTGTAATCAGTGTAAGAAACTTTTATGTCGGAGTGGGCATCTATTCATCACATGGGTAGCATGAAGTGACTTTCTGAGAAGACATGGAAAAGCCTTTCAAGTTCTCTAATCTCGCTATCAAGTGGAAAAACATTATACATAATGGATTTTTGGGTGCTTCTGATTATTGTCTATTCAGAATGAACGTCACACATTCAATGCCAAGATGCTGGCCTGCCATATGACGCATTTCACAGAATCAGCTGTTTTAGCAGGATGTTATGAAATACACCCTATGTTTATTTTAATTACATTATTACAACTCTGTATGCAAATGCAGTAGGGGAAAGTGGATGAAAACTTCTAAATTTGCAATGCCAAATACAAATAGAATATATGAATTCTTCAGTTGGAAGGGTTATGAAGTGGTAATATTTCTTCAACAAATTTGTGAATAATATTAACAAAATTGTAAAGCCACCACAGAAATGTGAAAACACTCCATTTTGACTTGGGGAAACTTGAAAAAACTCCTGTCGTGAAGTGGTTAATGTGGAGCAAATCTGACTTGTGTGTTCTGAGCTTAACTGAAGTGATGTACTCAGCAATGCTTAAGGGATTTCATTATGAAAACTAAAAATTGAAGTATAGATGTTTAAATATGTTTGCCTGATTGATTATCATTGATGGTAACATACCTATGTATACTCTCATTTATGCAGAGGTGCAGATCTTGGTAACTTGGTACAGGTAGCCCGTGAAGCATGCTTAGAGCAGATCATTGAAACAACAGATGCCTCTCAGCCACTGGAAGTACCAGAAGTGGCTAATTCTCACTTTGAGGTGGCATTTGAAAGTGTCGGTGCATCAGTGGATTCAGAGGTTAGTTCAGATTTTACTTGCGTATATATTTCCATTTTCACTTCTGTGGAAGCTTTCTTTCAAAATTTATTATATTTGTCTCCTGTCTTGAAAATGTATTAATTCATAATTCAAGGGCTTTGTTTTTGTTTTTAAATGCATAAATTGCCATGAGCTTACATCAGCAAACCTAGTCAGTGTTATGTTGTTAGTACATTGTACCAATTTAATTGGCTTTTGTAGAGACCTACTTTCACATTCATTCACTTTGCAATACAGTCCAATCCACTTATCTCGCAAGGCTTTTGTCGACATTCTGGGTTATTCGACACAATTTAAGTTTCAACCTGTTCCTTTTTTGATTCTACTAATTCCCTGTAATTCGACGTGTTTTTCCATTCTTTCCTCTTATATCGACACATTTCTACCCAACCAGAACACAGTAAGTGCACTAGATCTACTATTCTGCTGCCGAAATCGCCCACGCAACTCTCCACACATCGAACCTCTTTATTTCTTCTTGTGGTGCCGGTGGGGAGGGGTGAGAGTGGGTATAGATGGACAAAGACGATCGTCCTTGATGGCCTTAGCTTCGATAATGCATGTGTGGAGTGCGATGCATAAGCTCACAGCAGTAGAATTACAGAGTAGTGCGGACTGTGTGCCCTAACCTTTTTTTCTTTCACAAAACATTCGCGTGCCATTGACACTTAGGCCTTAACCTAGATCTCTTAGTTAACTGCCGGACTGCGTGTCTGTCGGTATCATCACTTCTTCTGAAGAAACAGTCAGGTTGCGGTAAAAAATAAAAAGTAAAACACTGCGTATTTAATGTATAGCTACAGCACCTCGCTGATATCGGCAAACGTTTGTCACGAAACTGCTTCACACAATGATATTGGAGGAATGGCTGAATGTATGCTAACAGTTAGAGGAAACAAGGGACATAATTGTGTTATTTATAGGACACGTCTCCCATAATGATGATATCCAAGACCCACTATACCAAGACGGTGCAATTCAAGCACTTCCGTCTGCCGAGCCAGTAGTTTCTAAAAATAGTCCGGCGCGTACAATCGTAAACACAGGCATGCGGTTCGTCGTACGTGTTGATCAAAATTAACACTTTGCAAGGCTGTTTGCCGTCTTGAAATTTATGTCTATTATAGTAAATTGGACTTCAGACATATACACTTTTGCACTCCTCATACAGTCCCAATATTTTTGTGTTTGGACTAGTGCATGTGTGCTATGGAGATCATCAGCTGTGTGTTTGTGTTTGTGGAGAGGGAGGGGCGTAAAAATCTAACTGCTAATTCAACTTTCGGTATAAGGGCATCGTCTTTTTGTTTGTTTGAGGAAGCCGTAAAACGTCAACGATCAAATACTGATAAACTTTCTCAAAGCTAATGAATCCCATATGTACAATCGATAATTATGTGAATGAACTTTTCCACTTGATCATCCCGAATTTCTTTTAAAGGAAGTGTTTTGTTGTTGTTGTTTCTTTCTTTCTTTCTTTCCTTTTTCCTTATTAATCTTCAAGAAATAGAAATTCAATCAGAAATAGTGCCCAAAAACAGAAAATGATCCCACTATACCAAGACGGTGCAATTCAAGCACTTCCGTCTGCCGAGCCAGTAGTTTCTAAAAATAGTCCGGCGCGTACAATCGTAAACACAGGCATGCGGTTCGTCGTACGTGTTGATCAAAATTAACACTTTGCAAGGCTGTTTGCCGTCTTGAAATTTATGTCTATTATAGTAAATTGGACTTCAGACATATACACTTTTGCACTCCTCATACAGTCCCAATATTTTTGTGTTTGGACTAGTGCATGTGTGCTATGGAGATCATCAGCTGTGTGTTTGTGTTTGTGGAGAGGGAGGGGCGTAAAAATCTAACTGCTAATTCAACTTTCGGTATAAGGGCATCGTCTTTTTGTTTGTTTGAGGAAGCCGTAAAATGTCAACGATCAAATACTGATAAACTTTCTCAAAGCTAATGAATCCCATATGTACAATCGATAATTATGTGAATGAACTTTTCCACTTGATCATCCCGAATTTCTTTTAAAGGAAGTGTTTTGTTGTTGTTGTTTCTTTCTTTCTTTCTTTCCTTTTTCCTTATTAATCTTCAAGAAATAGAAATTCAATCAGAAATAGTGCCCAAAAACAGAAAATTTCAGGAAAGAAAGTTGGAAAACTGAAGAAGCTGCAACATGAGTAACACTTTTTCAACGTTCATTATCATCAGAATACTGCAGCTGGATTTTGTTGAGTTTTTTTAATCGCCCATCTGGTCTCTTTTCCTACTTCATTACCCGTTTTCTGCCACCCTGGTTATCTCTACACTTTTTCATAAAATTAGATGTGAATTTCCCCTCTGGTCTGATGTATGTGAGAACTTCATTCAAAGTTTGTGCTTTATACCCATTTATTTGCTTTAATCATTTAAATAATGTCCCATCTGGTCTCTTTTCCTACTTCATTCCTCTTGTTCTGCTATCCTGGTTATCCCTACACTTTTTCGTAAGATAGAAGATGTACCTGTACAGTTCCCCTTTGGTTTTTATGTATGTAAGAACTTCATTCAAAGTTTTGCAGTTTATACTCATTTATAATCTTTAATCATTAAATTAATTCTTTGAATAGATTATCTATTGTACAGTTCTTGGTAGTCTTGGTAGTCTATTAACCTCATCTCATCCAATGGGACATAAAGAAAATGTCACTGTTTACTTCATACCACCATTAAATCTTTGCTAACCGAGCCATGACTGAGCACACCATACGCGCTCGGTCAGTCTAGCAGACAACGCACGCCACGGAACTCTTCGCCTTTGTATTTAACGATCGATTGCACCGTCTTGGTATAGTGGGTCTTGGATGATATTTGATCTCTCCTGTTTGTTTTTTTTGTTCTCTTCCACCATTAACTTTTTCCATGCCGATCGCCGATATATCGGTGCTTCCGCCTGTCGAATCTGTGCCAATCGCCGATGAATCGGCGCTGACTTATATTGTTTTGTACGAGGTTCGTTTCGAGTTTTTATATAAAAACTAGGACGGCCTTCCGGTGACGAAATTTGAAGCGTCGGTGCAGTTTTCATTGTGGGCACAGCGTTTTTCTTCAAATTGTAATGTTTTTTTTTCAATTTTTTTATCTGTGAACTAGATCTAGGAACACTAAAAGTGCCATTACTTTTGAACTAATTGAGATATTTCACTTCTGTAAAAGCCTGTACATCAATAAATGGATACACTATGAATTACATGCAGAGATAATTGGATAGCAACACACATGACCATGCTGGATCGATGTGAGTACAAAAAATTATGAATAAAATTATCTCCCGTTTCAGAATGTCGCCTCTTTCTTTCCTCCCTATACAATTATTTGTCCCTTTTTCATGAATTCCTTACTCTCTCCACATAGCTGATCCATTTTCCAACACAGTGACATATAATACATGACCCTTTCTTCCATACATTGCATTGTTATAGGCGGTTTAAATAGGCCACCATGGGTTTGATTTTAGGATCGAAAATTAATCTGGCACAGACCTGAAAAACGATGTGGCATGGAAAGAGTTAATTTGTTATTTCGACTTTCTTGGACGCAATTCAGCCAGTCCCACTGATGTCGAGATAGAATTGCACTGTATTCCCATCGTTATAAACTAAACCAAAAATATGAACCACAAGAATTATACCATTTCCATTCAGCAGTTGAAATGTATTGAAATAGACTGTCATTTGTTGAAAAACACATTGATTTTGTTTGTTCTGCTAAGTCCACTGAGACGAAATAATGATGGTAAGGCTTATGTAAACAGACAACAGCATGCTCATCTAAAAATGATGAGGATGTAGGGCTGCAAAATGAGACACAATACCACAAAAAAAACACCCCAAAACAACCAGACAAAACAATAATTTAATACAGCAAACAAAAGCTGGTTTTCAATTCATAATATATAATTTTTTATTTCAGCCTATTTGGGCTGATTTAAAGTTGTAAACATCGGTGGGCAGTTACCAAAAATGCGCTTTTTTTTCACAGCACTTACTAAAAGCTCAAGGAAGCTGTACATGTGCATTTCATGAAAGTAGATAAAAAGCTGCATCTGCATATACATGTATTCTGTTTTCTCTACATTTTAAAAGAATCTGGCACTTTTCCAAAAGTTGGCATTCAGTGAGTGAAACAGATGTCCCTTCACAAAACTAAGTTGAATGTCACACAATTCAGTCTAGCCTCAGAATATTTTCAGGAGCTTTCCAGGATGGAAAGACAGCACTTACCATTTATTCCTGACATTTAAGAGTGGCTGTGACAGCCACAGAGTTGGCTTTAATTCATTGTAATTTGGCCCAATAACATTCATACTCATGGATACAGCGACAAAGAGAGAGCAAAAGTGTCCACCAGTTACTGAGAGGCATGCCTGTATTTCTGGTGGCTTTGTTTCTTAATGTCAAGGAAGTTTTCAGTGTTTCTGAAAGAACCCATTTTATCTTGTGATGAAACTGGTGTTTTCATTGAGCTTCATCGAATTTTTTGGAATTTAGACACTGTAGTTTTGTCAAATCAAGATAATCTGTATTGGTAAGAGAGTTCCTCTGTGAGAATAGCATTGCCACTATCATCTTCCAACAGAATTATTTCAGGTAAAATTCAAATGTGCCAGCTAAATTTGAATGCCTTATTTAAAAGACAGAAGTTGGTATCAGTGAAAGACAAGGAAGAATCGGCTGAATCTAGGGAACATTCAATATTTGGGCGTCCAAAGCAGATGTAGAAAGGTAAAGAAAACAGTCCATTATCCAGCAAAAAATGTTGCAAACATGCTTATAAAAGTTGTATATGAGGTCACATTAGCACAGTGAGTATACATAAAAACTTATATGAAAATTATCCCATTTTCTTTCCAGTCAAAGAAAAATTATGAAGCTGTGAAGCGTCACCTGGAGAAGAGAACAGCCAAGAAAGACATGGCGAGTGTTGATGCAGATTCAGGAACAGCAATAGACCACCACTGACACCGTGATGTTGACTTTTTATTATTTGTGAGCGAGCCCCACAAACCTCAACGGAAGTCGCTCTGGACCAAACGGAGAAAATCGCGATGAAACACAAATATGCGATTTTTTAACGATTTTTATATTTTGGCCGATACTTGAAGTTTTACTATTTTTCTGCATTCTTTGAAAATATTAGGTCTCAAAGCAGCTTCTAAATATTGCTTTTAATGCCGTTAATTTTGCTTTTGTCGTTAAATATCACTTCAGTAATGAGGTTTATTGAACTCCCGATAACTTCAAAATTAATAAACCTATTGTCACAAAATTTTCACACGGCATGCATCATTATGTTGGCATAGACATGGAAAATTTCAAAGCTGTAGGTTAATTACAAGCACCCGATGCTAGGGAGATAGTAAGGCCACCCACCTCACCGAGCGAAATTCACTCCGCCATCTTTAATGGCGATTTTCTCGGAAGTTACTTCCGTTTTTGACCGAGGGGGTTGGTGTCTTTAAAAAGCCATAACTTTGCGATGAAAAGGAGCACTGCAATAATTTTTACACCAAATTAAAGATGATATTTTATACTTTATGGTGATATTCATAACTCAAAACTGAAAAATGCGACTTCTGTTGAGGTTTGTGAGGCTCGCTCACATTTTACATACATCATTGATGTAAATTCACTCGTTTAAGGGCAGTAAACTTTTTGCATTAGTAGCTAAAAAATTTGGAAACCAAAACAGATTTCATGCCACATATAGGGCTAAATTTCAAAGTTTATGGATATTTAAAATAAAAAAAAAATTTTTAAAAACCCTGATGAATTTATAAATTCGGTATCTTTTGGCAAATAGAGAAAAGAAAAGGTTCTGTACCTTTTAATTCTTTTCTCAGGAAAATTACACCTCTTTTATGTTGGATATTTATGTTAATGTATCATGTTATTTTAATAAATGTTTATGTGCACAAAAATTTGGTTTTTCCTTTCCATTTTGTGTATCAATAACGAAGAGTTGTGTGTGTGTGTGTGTGTGTGTGGGGGGGGGGAAGGGAGTCCTTTTATACTGCAGGCACTTTTTGGCTCCATTTGCTGTTAATGTTATTTGTCAGTTGCACGTGAGTAGTGCCAAAGATATTAGATATAAGTTGGGGCACTCCCTTCTTCATGGCTCATGAAATAGCATGCACGCCTCATCATATGCCTCACCCACTCTTGGCGCACAGAGCCAGTGCTTTGCACAATGTATTTACACAGCAAATAAGACACAGCAACTGATTTCACCCCAGGGGTAATTTCAACATTGGGTGATTACAATAATATACAATATCTAATTTTACAATGAATGTCTCCATAAAATCAAGCACATAAAAAGGGCAGGTGAAGGAAAGAGCGAGAGAGGGATTTTTCATCTGCCTCTCTATTTTATTTAATCTAAAAATATACTTAGCAGATCGATCTTTGGTATGATGGTAAAGTTAGTGAAACAATTTTGATACATCGTTATTATATTTCAAGAGCTGTCTGATAAATTATGGTAAGTCGGTTTTCACAAATTTTTGCTAGAGAAGCAAAATAACTGAATCACTTTTTTTTTAACCACATTTATACTTACGATATGTTAAAACACATCACTTAACCCTCAGTTTTCAGAGTTTGAACTCCAACTTTTGATACAACCTGCTCTCTAGTGCCACAAGCACGTGGAGTATGTCAATTTTCAAAAGAAGTTGAGTTACATCATACAATGGTTTACCATGCATCCCTCGATTTCAATGTTAAAAAAAAAAATGGCCTGAGGTTTCCTACAGTAAATTAAGTTATAATTACAACGTAAGCAACTTCTGTCGAGATTTAGGATGGTGGCTGAATAGTGAACAAACCTCAGTATATATTCTCTATTTGGCTTTGTAATATAAGCCTTTGTTTACATTTCCCACACATTCTCCACTAGGTAGCAGTGCAAAACCCATGAACACAAAAAAATCCCAGATGTCTAACTGAAATGGCAGTGACAAACCAAACACAACAAGAAAATAATTAAACAATTTACATTCAAGAACTATATACAATTCACATGTAGGTCTACATGTATGCATTTAGAATTGTTGGCCTCCACAAAAATTATGGCTCAGAAAAGCTCAACATGAATGCCTTCCTTCATATCCTTGCTACATTTTTTAAAACCAAAAAAACATTGCAAGTAATAAGTAATGAAATTCATAAACATGATGTGTCAATAACAAGATCATATTTCCTCCACATTCAGTGCAGAATTCTAAGACGTTTGCAGGTAAAAGAAAATGTTTCCCTTTTCTCTGATAAGTGATCGGCCACATTTTGTTCTGAGATAAAAAATAACAACAAAAGCAAAAAAAAATTGTTGTCACTGCAGTTATTACTTACAGTTACACTATACACAACCTCACACATTCTTTCCTCACTTTCATTCTCCACTACAAGAACTTTACAAAAAAACTACATATTATAACCATGGCACAGTGCTGAAATGTGAAGATGATTTGTGAAGAAATTGCATTATTTCACAAATCACCAATTGAAAAGTTGCTCAGATTACATATAATACATGTACATAGATTATGAATCTATGATGGACAAAAAATGTCACTTTGATTGATACCTCATACCTGAGTCCTATAAAAATCACTGTTGATTGTTAGATCAGTGTCACTTTGATTGATACCTCATACCTGAGTCATATAAAAATCACTGTTGATTGTTAGATCAGATCATTCTTCCTATATGCTTATATAAATACACACTGTATAAACATGCACACAGCACTGATGTTTTACTCATCAAATGACCATCCTTATTTTGAAAAGAAAAATTCATCTTTCTGATACCAGTGCAGATCACTCAAGCATCACACCTGAGCCAAGATCAGATCGTTCAAAAGACGTATTAAATGTGTGTATTTGGGGCAGCTACAGACAGCTGCCATAGTTCTATTCTTTGACAACAAAAAACTACAGGTCATTTAAGTACTGGGAACATTCATAATTGAAGGAAACTAACATTTCCTTATATAAATATATCTGTTTCTAAAGAAAGCAATTTATAAAAAATTCAGAAAATTGATTATGTCTTACGAATTGTTTTTAAAAAAAATGGAATTACCCGTAATCTGCTCTGAGTGAGAGGGTAGCATTTTCTTATCACAAGGAGCAACCTTTCTGCAATTAGCCCCAGCTGGCACAGGCATCCAGTATATAACTAATGTTTGCCAACACATAATTAATGACCTCTTGTAGGGAGTATACAACAATTAGCATTCTGTGTGTTGTGTAATAATTAGGGATAGGAACTAATGACAGAAAATTTTCTTGACTCTTTGATGTAACGTGTCACTACCATCTTGATTCTTCAAAGACACAATATAGAGGCCCTACAGAATATTGGACAACACACAGAACAGTGTTACTAATATTAGTGATACTCTCCTGTTTAAGTGATTATGAATTAGGAGTTAGGACAAAGAGATAGGGAGAAAAATAAAATAGCAAAAAAAAAATATCTGGAAGTCGGAATATTTCCACAGGATGCACACTGCTGAATAAAAAAAAAAACCTCCAACCTTCCAGCTGCAACTGGTCATATACATCTTCCAAAAATCCTGAACACTAAACATCCTGGAGTACTGTGACAAGTTGAGCAAGATTTCATTTCATATGTGATTGTCTAACCAGCATGAGGAAATCTTCAAATCATAGAACAGTTTAGTGAGGGTACATTGAAGTCAATGAATTCTCTTCCCAAGAAACCCAACTTAGTGCTGGTTACTCAATCACATACAAAATATATGTAATATTGATATAATAGGCAACACATAAAATTATAAATTGGACCACTTTGTCACCTATGACCATTATGCTTGAGGCTAATGTTGCGACATTTCCTTAATTCAGACTGGATTAAATAGCTGGATGTTCCGCTATTTCTCACAGTGATAGCATCACCGTTTGCAGTGTTTAGCTTGGTGTCTAGCATTTAGGTACAATGCATTCTGTACAAAAGCCATGAAGAAGAAGTACTCCACCATCAGCTCACGCCAAGTTGCTGTGGAAGAACAATTGAGAATACAAGCATTAGGAACTTTTATGTGTATCTTAAAGTTTTTCATGATCACTGCAGTAATTATTTTTCTAATTTTTTTGTTTTTGTTTAAACACTATTTCTCTCACAAACTAAAACTCTGTGTACATGATTCTGCTTATTACAGGGGATACTAACACAGCTATGTAATCTTCTGTACAAGGCGTCTCAAAATATGTATGCACACTTTGAATAGCATCAATTAAGTTACGTCCAACATTTATAATTCAAATTAAAGAGGACAGACTTGTAATTTGAATCACTGCATGTTCAAAATGATGACATTTCTGGGCCGGATTGAATCTGAGTTTGCTGAAAGCATGTCATCATGGTAATGGTCACAGTTATGCTTGGAAAAAGCCAGGCAATAGAAAAGAAAGATAGCACAGAAATAGATTCCACCAGAAGCACCCACAAACCACCTATCTAACCCAGACACTGATGTCAACGATTCAATAAAATTACAATTTTTTAAATGCCCTCTGCAGAAGGGCTTGAGAGAACAGTTACATGTATAAACTTTGTATAAAAATGCTGCCGTCGCCTCCACTTGATTCTTCAAATAAAACATTAAACAGGCAATGAGGGGGAGGGTGAAGGGTCTTTAAAACCTGACAGAAAAATAGTAAAATACATGCATATCTTTTCTTTGCTGTGTTACATCATTTCATGCTGAAATCAAAACTGTGATCAAATCTTGTTTTACCCTGACAGGGCAGTATTTTCAGCCTACTTAATCATCAGCAGATAAATTAAAACAGTTTGTTGAGTTGCTCAATGCACAGAATTCATAGCACTTCACACCCCTCAGCAGTTTCATTTTGCTTACATCAGTATGACTTTAATTTTGAGGGCTGACATAGAATGACAATAGAAATGTACTAATTCTATTTGGCATAGCAAGGAGAAAATGCGCACAAAACCTAGTGGATGACTGTTCAAATTAAAAAGAAATGCAGTTGTATAAAGAGTAAGATAATGTTCACCTTTAGTTACAATTCTTTCAAGAAATGCCTTTGCCACCCTTTCATTGAAGAAGAAGCATAGTGTCTGCAGTGACGATGCCACATATACAGGTACAATACTGATAGCTTTCAATCGCAGTTGCATGGCAGGACTCAGAAACGACTTCTAGTAAAAAAAAAAAATAATAAACTGTAAAAAAAAAGAATTCACTGGAAAACTGGCAAAGCCATGAGTCACTGACAAATATAGAATTGTCCATTCAAATACATGTATTTTGAGTAGCCATGAGGTGTTCCACAACTACCCGACCAATATCATGTTGGTAAAAATAGTGATATGAAGATTAAAAAAGATCCATAACCTATCTGCTTAAATAATGCTGAAGTAATAACTAGATAAACTGGTGTTCTTTGGCAGTAATGCAAAAACATGTATTTCAGATTTGTTAATCCATATGCTTTTGTTGGTATTCTCCGAGGCCTGAATGTCTTACAAAATCATCCAATTCTGTACGATAAAAGGTTATGCAATAAAAGATCTCAAATTATAGCCTTGGATTAAAGTATGTGAAAAGGCGGTAGAGAATTGGCACTGACTTTTGAAAGAAGAAAGAACAGTAAAAGTTCAATTATTTTTTGTGATTTTTATATTCATGCAGATCCTCTGAAATGACCGTTCATCATACAAGAAAATATTCCAAAATATATAAGTAATTGTTAGTGCATGGAGAGTGCAGTCGGTCAAGTATGCTGTGTTCTAGCAAACTCATCAGCTGGTGCCCACCTGGGGTATAGTAAAATAACCTATGGCTAGGTAGTCCAAACTGATTTTTATTTTTTATGTTATCTCACTAATTATTGTCTACTCCAATGGAGCTTTGATTTCTAAGAATTTTGTTATTCTGGTTTAAAGGCTTTGACAGTTATCCCATTTTCAAAAGTGAAAAAAAAACACCTCGAATTTGCTACCTTTTGCAAATTGCACGACAGTCCAAATTTGACCGCCCATAAAATGACGGTTTATTGAGCCACAACATTAAAAATTCTGAGTTTCCAAGACAAGGGGGTGTACATTACGCTCAATTTTTATTCGAGGGGTACAAATATAATACAAGCATCTCATTTTACTTTTTTGAGTCACCAAACTTCATCTGGCGTCAATTTTTGTGAACTCTTACAAGGGAGACAAAAATTTTTTTTTTTTTTTTTTTAAATTGAAGAGAAGGTTAACCGTGTCACCATTGACTTAGCACTAAGTGTCGGACAAAGGTGACGAAATCAAGCATTGGATGGGTCGAAAAAAAAACAAAGCTCCAAAACATGTCCCATGTATGATCTTGGCATACCCTTATAGTACAAAGGCTGAAGTTTATTGGCGTTTAATTTTGATCCTGATCTATTCAAGTTTCCTCCAGTTTCTCGGTTAACAAACTTTTACACAAATGATTTCTAAATGAATTTCAACTTAAAACATGATGAAAAATACATTGAATTAAACTTCATTTATCTAGCTTTCTGTGTGAGTTATTTTCAAACACGTGCGCTGCATTGGCGCGACGCTCTGCAACCCTCTGTTATGAGGAGGTAAATTCGGTACGCGCAGCTCAGAACGAAAAGGACAAGACTATGCCCTATTCAAGCTATAAAAACACACAGCTAAACACATTAAGCAATACAAAAGGAAGTATATTTTGTCAGAGGAAGGATTGAAATTTATGCTGATGTAGGATACATGCCGTTTCACATAAATACACAGCAGTAATAGCCTTGTAATGTTGGCCTAAAATTATGCCAAAAACGGGATTTCGTTCTTTTAGCGGGGCAGTGTGGACTACCTACTATGACATGTGGCATTTTTAAAATTCAGTGGATCAGTGTTGCTCCATCTGTGTTGACATGTCTGTGGAATAGAATCTTTACTGCTGCCATGGAAATAAAGCCAAAAGACATGAATGTAGGAGGAATAGGTTCTAAAAGGTTAAGAACTGCTGAGCTATGTAAAGGACTTACCACTTTCACTCCAAGTGATGAATGTTCCAACATCGGCATGCAAGCTTCCAGGGATCCAGTCACAAAGTTTCCCATACACCATATAAATATACTGAGACTACCGCCATGCCACCAGAAAATAAACAGAAAGGCCATGGCTGATGCCAGTAATTGTCTTGCATAACCGGCTCTTGATCCACCCAGAGGAATGTATATGTAATGCTTGATAAAATTGTACAGGCCAACATCAAAATGTTTCCACATGTCTGTATATGAGTACACCCAGCAAATACAGCGCGGCATGGGAAGGGGTTTTATACCATCAAATCTAGACACTTGCAAACTTAAACCATACATACATAAATATTTCATCATGAAAAACTGGCCATATCCATATCCTACTATCACCACAGACCATAATGACACAAGGTTGATTACAGCATCAGATGTACTCATTGCACAGTAATATAAAAAATGGAACTGGAAATCAATGAAAAAAGCCCAAAATGCCAACCTCATTAGCCTTTTGAATATGTCAAAAACATCCACAGAGAAGACATCAGATCTAAAACTTGCTCTTATTTGATTATGAAAATCATTGTAGGTGATGATTGGGCCATCAAGAAAAAGTGGAAAATAAAATGAATAAAATATCAAATCAAGCAAATCTGGGTCACAATGTAGACCACTTGATTGATTTCTTGAGTGCTCTTCTTTTGTAAAATATTTGGTATCACAGACATCTGAACTTTTTTGTTTATACACTGACAATACTGAAATGTCCGCTGCTGACTTTTCATCAAATCCCAAATGCTTTGTAAAGTTTGTATGACTATTCACGTCGCTAACTTTTTGTTTCCTCCATTTGATTTTCTCTGTTGCAAAACTAATCAAACGGATATAAAGTAAAGCACTTGATACAATGTACTGATACTCTGTGTCACTGTTAAGTCCAAGAGTGCTTGTCTGCAAAAGGAAACAAAAAAAAAAATTCATATTAAGTGCATGATATAAGCTCCTTTCACATATTATGAGTATACGTACTTCAGAAAGATGCTGTTTTTCTTAAGACAAATGGAAATCTCTGAATAATGCAATTTCAATGAACTGCAACTGTAAATTGTCTAAAGATCTAAATATTACATGAAAATCAATTGAAAAGGTGTATTCATTTTCATTCAGTCGCCATCTAGGGAATCAGGGCAAAGAACATCTGACGTTACATGTTCAGAGTAGCCAACAAAGAGATCATCATTATGAAACAGCTAAGTATTAAGTTTTTTTTAAAAGCTTTGTGAAGAATTGTTATATATATACATTTATAAACATATGTTTCAGCAAATTAATAAAATTTCTCTTTCCAGTTTTATCTAATGGCGACTTCCAATACGCATATTGATAAACATTTAACTGATTTCCACAGCGTAATAATGACACATTTTGTTTCAATTTCAAAATTCCCATTAGTTTCAGTGGTTTATGATTTATGTCAGAGTAAAAGAGGTACCCAACTTTGCCTAGGATAAACCTAATTGCACACATCTCAATCTTCTTTGTGGTATCCTGTGCACACAAGTGTGACACACATCTTTTCTTGGAGGAGAGTATCACATGTCTGAATGCTCTCGAAAGGTATTAAATACAGTACTTAACTTCTTTCGTACATGTACCTCTAAATTAATAACAGTTCTAGGTAAAACGGTCTACTATTCCAAAAACATCTTGGCAAACAGACATTGAGAAGGGTTGATGGCTTAAGACATTGAGAAGGGTTGAGAGACTTTTCTGAAAACATTTTCATGTCAAACTACCCCTTTCAGACCAAGTTTCAGCCTCTTCAGATTCATGAGCGATTTGACCACTTACAAGTAAGGAAACTCCGAAAGAAAACAACAAATTAAATCTGCAAGTATATATGAGAAATAGCTGGCCAAAGCACCACAAATAAAGATTTTTATCTGAATGAATGATGTTCAAAGAAGGAAAACAAATGTACAAAAGTTACAAACCTGAAAATTCAACATAAAATCAAAGTTTAGTGTTGTTACTACTGCCATGACAAGGAACCATACAAGAAGGGTGCTGTCTGTGAATGTTACGAGATACATAATGACAGCCTGGAACAGCAGTAATATCACTGGTCTCATGCCCAGAATAAACACAGCTGCGGATATATCTAACATCAGGAGAAGGCATGAGCGGACCTGTTTGGATGAAATAAAAGTTTTGTTCACCTGTGCGATGAGCTAAAAGCATTGATTGGATATTTGACATGGTAATTGCTGTAAAAAAAAATCTACAATTGAAATTCTTTTAAAAATGTATCTGGCTATCTGGCTGGGAAATAAACGATTGTTTTGAAATTTGTGCCCTATCATTTTGTAATTTACCAACTCAGTGCAAATTTCATTCAGCACAACAGTAATTTTACTTTTAAAACATTATTTGACTTTAAATGTTTGAGGGAAAACATTTCTTAGCTTAGATTCACTCATTTCCTCTTTAAATATTGCCTTGCTGGTTAACCAGCTATCTGAAAAAGATAACATTACCGATGCATCATTTCTACTTAACTATTTGATTATTCAAAGTTTTATACAAATATTTGAAGAATTTGCTGGTGTTTGGACTCAGCTGTATTTATTTAGCTGGAGATGAGAATTTAAGTGGCACAGTGAATTTAATGTTTTGGTTGTATACAGTGCAAGCAGGAAGCAAACAACAAATTCATACAATGATTTCAAGAACTTGTCCAATGTCTGCAGATTACTTTCAGACAAAATGGGTAGCCTATCCCAAGATGTGGATAGGAACATATGGAAAGTCACATCTAAATCTATCCCAGTTTCACAAACAGAATAACAGCTTTCCAATTCATCAAACGGAATACACAATGTTTGGTCATTACATAAATGCCCGCTTAGAAATTTTCATTTCCAGATGATTATGACATTATGTAAAAGTTGTTGAAAACCAGGCAATAAACAGCTTACCTTTTCATTGGCCCTGAAATAAAATAATGTCATGGACAAAATAACATGAAGGATGTTAAAAAGAATCAGCATCCATAGTTGTTTGCGCCAGAGCCACCACTCCGTGTCTGTCTGATCCTGAGGGAAAGAAATGATTTTAAAAAATCAGAGCAGCAGTGTCATTTATCTCTTAAAATGAATGTAGATTATCAGTCTTCTTTAAAAAAAAAAAAGTAAACAAATAAAGCTCTTTGTTTTCCATCATGAGTGCACAAAGTGTAAAGAAATACTGAACAATACTTCTTTGATCAATACTATAATAATGCTTTCATACACAAAATAGCTGCTATTCACAAAACATCCATGTATGAACTTAAAAGTCAATAATGTTCTCCAAATAAAAACAAGGCTTGGAACTGGCCTTGAATTCTGTTAATAAAATTGATACATTATTATATCAAGTTCAAAACTACAAAATTAGTGCTACCTGTTTACGACTTATCCATTTCCAACCAGTGTCAATATATGCACCAGCTATATTACTTTGGAATCCTGTCAACAGAAAGAAAGGTTGGTAGGTATAAGTAATCGTAAAAACTTGATGGAAATAACTTAAAATCTAGTTGGTCCAGCCTTGTTTGAAGCTTCTACCTTCCTCATATAACACAGTTAGCAATCAGATTAGAGAAACTCCTTCTCAGATACAGCAAGACCAGATTAACCCTCTAGTTACTTGTAAAATTGTTCCGTTATCGTAAGGTTTTTTTAATTTTGAAACTTTATTAAGTCATTGTTGAAAACCTGCTGCCTATCAAATATTGTCACTAAATGCTGTCCCAAACCTTCCCATTTTTACTCATTCTCTCCTTTACAACTGTGGAATTGTGTGTTGAATAGCCCATTACCTCTTCCATATGGCATCGCTTAGTATTGTTCGTTAGTTATTTTGCTTGAACCATCTCTGGCTCCAGGCTTTTGTTCATTTCCAGAGATTTTTGAGGGTTGGGGTTTGAAGAGGTCAAAAGGGAAATCTGACGTTGCAACCAAAGCATACGCTTGTCCACAGTGAGCTTTCTTGGGCACTGTCTTTGAAATTTTCTTTATGCTGACTGGAAAGTCACTATAAAATGGACAGCATGTGAACAAACAATCTAAGACTGCCTATGTATGTAGTCATTAACTTACTGTTTCCTTCTTTATAGAGCACATAGTATGAATATCCAAGGCTTGCAAGTCCAATGATCCAATATGCGTATCTTTCCCAACGCGGCAAAACATCTACAAACATGTTGGCTGCAAAGAAAACAGCATTTAACAGAAGTAGTAAAAATTGTGCTCGCCACATCTAGATTTTCTATCGATATTTGACAAGAAAATCCTCACGATTCATTTCCTGAAAGTCACCATTGTTTCAGCATGTAAGGTTTGAAAACAGTGGCTGCAACTGAGTACATCAGGCAAAATGTAATCTTCAATCCTGCCTGGTGGTATCAAGATAGTTTGGAGTAATTTGAATATGAGGAAAGGATTATTTTCTTTTTTTCCACCATGGCAAGGGATAGATAATTTAACATTTTAATATGTAATTTAAAAATAACACTGATGTGATGTACCATAATGAAAGAATTGGGAATTTTGCCCTTTCAGTAAACATTTCATTGCATCCACAAAAACAAAATGAGAAAGCCAAAGTACATGGCTGAATCTGTATTTCTTGCATAAATCTCTCAGACAGCAATCACCAGCGGGTACATAAATTATTTATTATAAGTCTCAGAGAATAAGAGATATGCTCTTTCATCAGTTCTATGGCCTAACAGACAGCACCTCATAATCCCTCTCACAACTTATGCTCACCAAGAAAGTTAAGAATTCTCCATATTAGAAGTATGAGTTCACTGACATACAGTGTAAACAGCAATTTCCCTCGTTCCAGTGATGACCCTACCACTAATCATATTTAAATCACCCCAGAAGAAAAACGAAGTGCTTATTCGAAGACATATGCAAAATAAAATTCTGGACTTATTCGCAGTTGCGTACGTGTTTCTTGGTTTTGTGATATTTATTTTGGAAGGGTCCCTTCACCATTTAACAGGGTCTGCGGTAGTGTAGTGACTAGTGTCTTCGCTTGTCAATCAGGAGACTGGGGATTCAATCCCTTGCCGGGGAGAGTTTCTTTTTTTTGTTCCAGATAAAAGTCTTTTTACCTAGCAATGCAAGCACTGCTCATCATTAGGAATCAATCCGTTTTATTTTCAGGATTTTGCAAAATCAACATCATGAGGAAACTGATCATTGTTAGTTTGCTCTTGATTACATCCTTTATTTAGAAATGTTAGTTAGAAATAAAAATGTAAAGTCAAATTTTAAACACGTAAATGGTTTTTTAAAATTAGTGTGAACTGAAAATTTCATCTCTCTCTTCGGTAACTTAGATCTGTCTTGTATTTTCTGAAATAATATAAATATTTTGGGGGTTACCATATTTGTCATGCTTAGTTTAATTATTACTTTTTTGTTTGTATGGAAGTTCAGTTCATTTTTATTTGTTCTGTCTGTCTTGCTTTCTCTCTTTCTGTTTCTGTATAATGTATGTGTGTATGGGTACAGGCAGCAGCTGAATCTTATCCTTGATTGTGCACATATGGCGCTGACTGCACTGACATGCAATCATTTGACACCCAGCATGAGGTGCAGTCACTGGTAATTGCTCTGTGACATCATTGTTGTGTGTGCATCAATTGGGATCACTAGTAGCATTATTATTAATATGATTACATGATGTATTCAGAACAAGAGCTCAACACTGCACACCAGCTAATACTAAAATAGTAATTTAACAACTGAATTTAATATGAAACAAAGAATAATATTGTGATAAAATCCACATAGGCTATATTTCAAGGCATTTTGCAACTTGATCAAAGAATAGGTCTAGTAAATTCAGTGATTTAAATTGTATGAGAACAGTTCTCCCCTCTTTAAAAGCGGGAAAGAAAGAAGGCAGAGAAGAAACTGAAAGTAAGGGAGCAGCGGAAAAGAAAGGAGTTAGCAGAGGCAAAGAAACGGGAAGGTAGAAAGAAGAAGTGGATGCTGTAGTATGGTGATGAAGAGCAGCCCACAAAGGCAAAATACCAGCATGAGGACGAGAAAGAGTGGGAAGACAGAGAATTGGAAAAGAGGAGAATGGAAGGTTGCTTGTCAGATCTATTTTGATATTAATCGCACAGATGAGCATGCACTGATGGCACTTATATGCAGGTGATTGCATGACCAACAACTTGTGACGGTACCAACATACAGTGACTGCACAGACATGTGACATGTAGTTGATGCTAACACATGAAAAGTGTTCTGACCAGCACACATTAATTGGGAGACAATATATTTAAGTGTTCATCGACAAGCCCTAAGTTCACTGGTTAAAATGAACCAGTCGCTGAACTTAGTTTACTTCCAGGCAGTTACTGTTTCCTGCCTAGTAGATCTATATTTCAAGGCATTTTGCAACTTGATCAAAGAATAAGTCTAGATCTAGATCTAGACGTCTAGATCTAGTAAATTCAGCATGAGGACGAGAAAAAGTGGGAAGTCAGGGAATTGGAAAAGAAGAGGATGGGAAGGTTGATTATCAGACCTATTTTGATATTGATTGCACAGAGAGCATGCACTGATGGCACTTACATGCAGGTGACTGCACGACCAGCAACTTGTGACTGCACCACCAGCAGGTGACCGCACAGACATGCAATTGATGCTTACAGTTACACATGAAAAGTGTTCTGACCAGCACAGATTAACTGAGAGAGAATTTTAAGTGTTCACGGACAAGCCCAAAGTTCAGTGGTTAAATTGAGCCAGTCAGAAGCTCGCTAGAGTTTGTTTACTTCTGGCCATTTACCATTTCCTGGCTCGTGCATGCCATTGACCAGGCATAGGAGAGACCTAAACAAGATCCACTAGATTAGGTCTATCTAGATCTAGATCTAGATCTAGATCTAGAGTCTTGATCTAATTCGGAGAAAAAAAAAAAAGATCTAGCCTAGATCTACCTACAAAGGCGGTAAAACAAAACAATTAAAGAACTGCGATGTCCCAAACAAACCTCTCATTAAAGAAGCCTAGATTAAAGATTCAGCAGTGTCTGATCATCATTTTGCTTTTGTGAAGCAGTAAATTATTTCGTTATCTATGGCACTCGAATTCGTTATACTTTTATAACGACGTTATACTGAAATGTACGTTATCGGGAAACACACGAAAGAAATTATTGCATTAAGGGCCATTTACACGCAAAGATAAATCGTTAAAAAATGAAACGATCTATCTTCTTACGCGGAATCGTTACGGGTAAATGCAAAATCTGATACAATTTAATAATGGGTCTACAGACAAATCGGAGAACATCAGGCGCTGCCTGATATTTTTCGTTCGATCAGCGACAGATTTGGGAGTAGCGGGCAGGAAGTGAGAATTCCTTTGAAATTTGACACAGCGGGAGATAAAATTTTGGTGTTAAAAATATTGAAATACTTAGCACAGCCCAAAACTAATTGCATTTTCGGAATCAGCGCCCCAAAATTAGTCACATAGATGGCGAGGAACTCGATTTGATGCAAAAGTTTGAAAAATCGATTTTTATATACATATATTCAACTACATTCAAAGCTGCATCGTAAGACCTTGGTTTATAGACGTTGAAAAATAACTGAACAGCAAACTTTCAAGAATTCATTATAACTAGACCAGTTGTTCTAAAATAAGATAGTTTTTTCCTTACCCTGAAAAGTAGCCAAAACCAATTACTACAGTTTTAGGGAATGGTGACGATATGTGAATGAGTATGTGATGTATGTAGCTCTGTGTGGTAGTATATGAGGATGTGACACTGTAATTTTTTAGATATTACTTGGAGTATCTGATTGTGGTATTTTTGTTACTGTTTCAGAGAATGGTCTACTAGGATGCAGGGTAGTTTCAGAATAGCTCTATCATATTTGAGATGTGTCATTGAAGGTGGTTTATGGTACATGTAGCATATATTGCTAAATGTAATACATGTATGTGGAAGCTAAAAAAAATGTTATTTAGGTGTTCAAGGTGATTTGAAAGAAAGACAGGAAAAGTATTAGCCATATTGATATTTCAGTAAGGTACCACTTCAAGAAATGACAATTTGGCATGAAAGATATCATTTCAGATTATGGTGAGTGAAATGTGGCTTTAGATAATGGCACTGTGGTATGAAAGATGAAAATGTACTGATGGGAAAAAGCAGAAGTTTTATGTTATGTACAATTCAGTGTGATTTTGGTGTGTCTGCTGCTATGTCTAGCCTCAGGAAAGAGATGAAGGGGGGAAAAAAAGCGAAATATTCATGATGATCGAAACAGTTGATCGGGACAGAAAGAGTTACTGTAACAAGCTGGGATTGGTTTATTTTACTTCAAATACATTGTATTTTCGAGTCAGAAACCTCACTCAATCAAGTAAGTGCAAGAGAATCTTTTTGCCATGAGGGAATTTGCATGATTTAGAGGTGTAAAGTCGGATTGTCGGCGACTAAACCGGCACCCCCACCAAGTTTCTTGGTGAGGAGGGTAGTGGTACCCCGCAGGATTAAAAATAAGACCTGTCAAAGGGCGGATGATCCCAGGAGGGACAACGGCCATCCACAGGCCCCCTCTGCCTTGAGGGCTAGGTCATTACGATCAAGGCTACAGGAAGGAGCCTCGAACGAAAAACCCGTCGACAACACGTCGTAGGCCAGCGCGTCGATGGTAGGCCTAACGCCTGACAATGAAAGACAACACAAAGAAAGGCCGTAAAGCCCAAGGCCAAAACGGGCACAGATTGAAGAAGGAATGCTGCTCCAACTCGAACAGGAGTTCGCATGACGCGACACAACCAAACCGATCTCGGAGTTGTGCAGCCGACAGAGGGAAGAGCAACATCACCAACATCAACAACACCACCATCAACATAGCCACATACAACACAAGAACGTTGAGGACAGACACAGATGTCACCACCCTATTACAAGAATTAGAAAAAGTGAAATGGAACATAATAGACCTAAGCGAGACGAAAAGATCAGGAGAAGGATTAACACAACTACCAGGAGGCATGTGGTTATATGAGAAAGGAAAAACAGAAGAAACACCAAATGCAAAAGGAATTGCTTTTCTAGTGCACAAGAATTTCAGAGACTATATAGAAGGATTTGAAAAACACACAGATAGGATGATTTCATGTAAAATCAAAATGGGGAAAAAATCACTCCAGATAATACATGTGTATGCACCAACATCAGATTATGAAGACGAAGAGATAGAGAAATTCTATGAGAATCTGGAGAAAGTCATCGACCGCAAATCCAGCTACTACACCATTATCACGGGAGACTTCAATGCAAAAATTGGAGTAAAAAGCAAGCTTCGGGATTGGAGAAAGAAATCAAAGAGGAGAAACACCCATAAACTTTGTAGAAGAACAAAATTTCCACATAACACATTCATTGTTTCAAAAAGCAAAGAACAGATATTGGACTTGGGAAAGTCCTGATGGCCACACTAGAAATCAGATTGATTTTATCCTAACGTCCGACAAAAGTATAGTCACCAACTGCGAGGCCATCACGAATGTTGATATCGGAAGCGATCACAGAATGGTAAGAATGAAAATAAGGATCAACAAGAGGCTGATGAGGCTCAAGAGAATACAAAGGCAAAAGCCTTTTAAAGCAGACAGAGAATACCTGGAAAGACATAAGGAAGAATTCCAGCTTGAACTGAAAAACAGATTCCACGCTCTACAAGAAGAAAAACCGTCAATAGAAACACTCAATAAAATCCTTACAGAAAAGGCAGAAAAATTACAAGCGAAGAGGGAAAATGCCAAGAAAGAACCATCACCTGAGGACATCAAAATTGAGCAGATGGATAAAAAGAGGAAGGAAATACATAAAAAAGATAACAAGACTGAGAGAGAACGGATAGAATACACAGAGCTCAATAAAACAGTGAAGAAAATGAAGAGAATCAGAGACCGAAGAAAAAGGACACAAATGATTAAAGACATAACTGAAAAGGGCAAAGGACCAAAAGAAATGTACAAGCAAGGAAATATGAAGAAAATATCATGCATGCTCAAACCAAATGGAGAATCGACAACAGATAGAGAAGAAATACTCAGCATATGTGCAGATTTCTACAAAACACTTTATGAAAGAACTGTGGATCAAACAGAGACCATTACAAGGACAAGTCAAGACACAGAACAAGTACCACCCTTCCTGGAGGATGAGATAGAGGATGCCCTGAAAAAGATGAAAACCGGAAAGGCCCCAGGAAATGATGGAATCATCAGTGACGTAATCATGGCGGGAGGCAAAGATACCATCAAATACATCACACAAGCATTCAATGAAATCCTGAAGACGCACACCTTACCAGACGTCTGGAAAGAGGCAAAAATAATAATACTGTTTAAAAAAGGGGACAGAAGAGACATAAAAAATTACAGACCAATAAGCTTGCTGGCCCACACATACAAGCTATTTACAAGAGCACTGCAAAACAGAATGGAAAAACAACTGGACGAGAACCAACCAAGAGAACAGGCGGGCTTCAGAAAAAGATACTCAACAACAGACCACCTACAGGCCCTTAGACAAACAATCGAGAAATGTCAAGAATATAACATAAAACTGTGTAGGTTTCATCGATTATGAGAAAGCCTTCGACTCTATTGAACATTTTGCCATCACCGAAGCTCTAAGAAAAATCAATATGCAAGAGACTTATGTGAAATTGCTAGAAAACATATACAAAGACGCCAAAGCCAGAGTACACATAGACAACCACGTGTCAGAAACATTCAACGTAGAAAGAGGAGTGAGACAGGGAGATCCAATATCACCTAAACTATTTACAGCAGCAATAGAAGAAATTTTCAAATCATCAGGTCTGGAACTTGGAATAAATATTGATGGAGAACAGCTGAAAGACCTTAGGTTCGCAGACGATGTGGCGCTGTGCACGGGAGACACAAAGCAAATGGAGAAGAACCTGAACATACTAAACAAACACAGTAAAAAGGTCGGACTGAAGATACACAAAGACAAAACGAAATATATGACAAATTATGAAACAGATGAAGATATAAAAGTGGAAAATAAAGTAATTGAAAGAGTAAACCAATACAAATACCTTGGCCAAACAATTCAAATGGAAAATCAAACAAGCTGTGAAGTGAGTGCAAGAGTAAGAGCAGGATGGAGCTGCTTTGGAAGGTACAGAGAAATTTTCCAAAATAAAGACATACCAATATCCCTCAAGAGAAAAGTGTTCAACCAATGCGTAATCCCCACGATCACATATGGATGCCAGACATGGACCATGTCAAGACAGATCACCACGAAACTAAGAACCACCCAAAGAGCAATGGAAAGAAAAATGCTAAACATAAAGCTACAAGACAAAGTACCACACACGGAAATACGAAAACAAACAAATGTTACGGACTTGGTGAAAATGGCTCTCAGACTAAAATGGAGATGGGCAGGACACCTAGCCAGGACACAAGATAACAGATGGACAAAAAGATGCACAGAGTGGAGACCGAGGACGGGGAGAAGATCACGAGGACGGCCAGTAGGACGATGGAGAGACGACATCACAAGAACAGAGGGTGCGACCTGGACAAGGAGTGCGCAAGATCGAAGCAAATGGAAGGCATTGTCAGAGGGCTACATCCTGCAGTGGAGGGACAACGCCTAGGTTCAAGGTTCAAGGTTCAAGTTTTTGTGAAAAATTCAATTTGCCCTTGTGCATTCTTGTGCAATGTAGGCTTCAATGTTTTCTTTTTGTTACTTTTATCTTGAATGGGATGGGACGGAGATATCTCCGCCAGGAAAAAATTGCATTTGCCAGTCTTCTCAAGGCGTGAAAGTTAATAAATTCGTTCTCCATTTTATACACCACCATGGATATTTGGTCAGGAAACAATACTACATGTACAATATTTATTGAAATATATAGATCAATCCAAAGAATGTCTGGAAAATTAAGTCCAAGGACTATAGCGAAGTGTTGATGTGACTAATCGCCTGTCTCATCACTGTAGATTGTTTTTCAATCAAGGACTCACGGCGCTTAGTAGTTGAAAATAATTATGTCTCTCCACCCATTCTTAAGAAATGATTGAAATCTCCAGGAAAAGCTCATATTTCTAGCCCATTAGAAGGTTTGTGTGAGTGAAACATTTATTTTTAAAAGCCAGTCTTTCGTGCAAATCAGCTTCTTCCTTTTTCTTTGTTATTTACAAGCACACACAGAGCAAGCAAATCATCTACGTAGTCGTCGCAATGAGACATAGTGGCTTTCTGATTCAAGAGTGAAATCAAATCTATATTTATTAAGGAAGTCGTGACGTCGCTTCCTAAATTGAACGACAGATCGTTACATGTAAGCACAATACACAGGACGGATAAAACTTAACAGATCACGTGAGCGATACATCGGTTCCGATTCATCTGCGCATGTAAATGGGCCTTTACAAAGTGTTTTCTTCCTGTTAAACTATTATCGTTGCATGATTAGCCTGTTGAGGTGTTCGTTTTAGGAAACAATTTTGTCACTTCCCTCGGTGAGAAACGAAACAATAAACGGCCAGCATGCACATTAAAGATTATTGTTTGAATGTCTTCTTATTCCCTTAACAACAACAACAACAACAACAACAACAACAACAAAGACAGCAGATAAAACAATCTCTTTAGAATACAATGTTCAGTCGGTTGTGGGACACAAAATCATATTTTATTCTCACAAAATGCTGTCAATCAGAAGATAAGATGCAGCGGTTAATACAAATAACATTTGTAGAACAGTTAGATCTACACGGATAAGACATAGTTTGATTTGTTTTGGCAATAATAATACGCGTAATGCCATCTGGTCTATTTGTTAAGTCGATCCCAAATTATGCAATTATTAGGCCTCAGAACTCTATGGTACCAGAAAGTCGGTCCCAGCCTGTGAAAAAAAAAAAAAGATCTTGAAGACGGAATCGATGGAAATGACATATAGAAAGAGAATTCTGTAAGTTGTGAAATATGTAGTGATGGGAACTAATAAAAGATCATTCCTGAAATCTTTACCTAACGCTTCACAGCCAACCACAAACACACATAATATAGGCATATACGTGTATAATACATATGTATTTGACAAGACACAACATAGTGTGTAATAATAACAATAATAATGCTTTCCTTTTTTAAAAATAATTATGAAATAGAAATAGAGGAAAAGAGAAAGAAAAATGAAAGAAAATCCCGAAAATAAGGAAATTTTCATTTTGGAGGATTTCCATCCCTGAAAAAGAAACCAGTCCAACCTTCCTGCTGCAACTGGAGACAGCTTCCATCTTTTACGTATATCATATTTACCGTGCAGTGCTGTGACAATCTGGACAGGTTTTCATTTCGTTCCTGACTGACTAACCAACATTAGGAATCTTTCAATTACAGAACCAATTTCAGAGAGTTTTGTATTTAAAATAAACCACTTCTCTTCCCAAGAATCCAAATAATTATATTAAGCTTATTGGTATTCTCTGCAGCAAATAAATACGACTGCTTTGTCATCAATGACCAATATGCTTGAGGCTAATGTTGAAACTTTTCCGTCAGGCTGGAAAAAGCTGGACGTTTCACAGTGTCTGGTGGCATCACCGCTTGTGGTGTTTAGCTTGGTGTCTAGCATGAAGGTACATTGCATTCTGTATACAAACCACGAAGCAGCAGTACTCAATGATCAGCTCATGCCATGGTGCTGTTAAGGAACAATTGAGAGTGCAAGCATTAGGAACTTTGACACCTAAACTTTCACATAATCCCTGAAAAAAACATTTCCATAATTTTCTAATCTAATAACACTAGCCACTTTTTTTTTTGTTGTATTTTTTTTTTACGCTAAAAACTTGTCTCTCTCTCAAAATAAACTCTAATTAACGTAAAAAAAAAATGTGTGTGCAATGTTCAGTAGCCTATAATTTAGAGGATGCCAGTATAGCTACAGTATGTAATCTGACCAAGGGCTCAAGAGAACAGTAGCCTATCTTTAAACAGAATTGCTGATATCATCCTTATTTTAATCAAATGAAGCATTCAACGAGAAGTTTGTGCAGAGCGCGGGAATGTGACAAAACCGGACAAAAAGATACTGAGACACGTGTATTTTTATATGTAGGCCTACTTTGCTGTGCAATTTCAGAATAATAATATTGTTTCATGCTGAAATTAGACTGTGATTAAATTGTTTTACCAAGGCAGGGCAGTATTTTCACCCTTGTCCACTTGAACTTCAGCAGGTAAATAAAGCAAAACAATTTGCTTTCCAAAGGCACTTGATGACATAGGGCCTACTATACACTGAGACCTACTGTTACTTCATTTAGCTCACATCAGTCTGTTTCTTTGATGTAGAGGGCTGACACAGGGGCACTTTGCTCGTTCTATGTGGCACAGCAAGCAGAAAATGCAGAAACAAACCAGTGGACGGCAGTTTAAAAATAAATAACTATAAAACGAGAACCACACACATGAAGGGTAAAGACACCGTTCACCTCTGGTAACCATCCTTTGAAAAAATATCTTCCCCACAGTTGTGCCATAGAAGAAGAAAAGTATCCACACTGAAGATGTTATATATACAGGTACAATGCACATGGCCTTCAATCGCAGTCGGACGGAAGGGTTCAGGAATGACTTCTAGTAAATAAATACAAGATAAAATAACAATTTACTGGAAGACTGATAAAGCCACGGATCACTGACAAATATGGACTTGACCATTCAAACATTTGGGTAGTCATTAGTTGTTTGAATGCTTATGGTCATAACCTGAGCTCTAGCCTATATGCTTGAATGTTGTAGATTTAAAAGTTAGATAAATTCCCAGGTTTTTTTTGTTTTTTTTTATCCGCTGGTGGTCCTCGACAGTAAATCAAATATTTCAGACAAGTTAACGCTCGCTAACGCATGCTTGCATTGATCTCTAAGTCTCAGATAAATGTTTTATAAATTCGTCCCACTGGATGTTCTTGAATGTACCAGTTTGTGTTAAACGTAAAAGAAAAAAATAGGATAGCAAGAGTTAAAAACGTATGAGAATTAACATAGGACTGGAAATGAATTATGTCTTATAGTCAGATGTAACATCAAAGGCTCTTGATGCAGGAGTTCCGATGCTGTCAAATAATGCATACAACATGTGTTGTGCAAGTACAGAGCCATTTCTATTTTTTCTCATCCAGACTTGCCGAGATGCCTAGCGCTGCCCGGGATCATTCTGGGTTAAAAGGCATTATTTTCAGTTCTGGGTGATTACGTCCATGTGAATCTTTTCAAACTTCAGCATTTGTTTGAGTTTGGTTGTTTGCTTGTTGTTGTATGTCGGTATTCAAATGCAGACATATTACATGCATTCCCCCTGTATACCCAGTCAGTAATCGTGGCGATCACTGTCGTGAAATCGCAATAACCGAGTACAGGGCAGTTTTTTTCAAGAACACAGTTTTGAAAGCTATGCTAAACGTATTGTCTTTTAATGAAAACTTATTGCGGTAAAGGCAGGATCCAACTTTGAAAATTGTCCACGTTGAGCATAATACAAGTATATACATTTATCCACAATTTTATTCTTTCACAGCAAACTACACCCTTTTCGTAGAGTTTAGCTGAAAATTGCATATTTCTAGATTTTGTTGTTATCTTGGAGTCATCACCGTATGTTTTGCAAATAGATTTTATCTGTATAGATAAGGCATAATCATCTCTAATGATGTTAAAGGTCAATCTCAGTGGCATGATTCCATTTAGTTTGTGCTTGACGGCGCGTCAGTTGTTAACAAGGTGTCATATATAGTCCGCAGATGAAATGAGATGTCCCAGCCTAGGCGTGCACCAGCTGGTTTTGATCGGTGGACTAGTTGGATGATGACGTCGTGAAATTAAGTTCCGACGAGACCCTGTGCAAAAGCCCCTTTTTTCCCCGTTCTCATGACAGTGGGCTTTCTTAATTTCATTGTCCCAGGTTGTCCCATGATACGTCTGTGGAATAGAATCTGAATTGTTGTGGGGAAAATAAAACCATACGACATCAATGTGGTAGGAAACATATTTTAAAGGGTTAAGAAATGATTTGAAGAACTTACCACCTTTACTCCAAGTGAAGAACGCTCCAATATTGGTACACATGCTTGTAAGGACCCGATCACAAAGTTTCCCGTACACCATATGAAAATACTGCGACTGCCGCCATGCCACCAGAAAATAGACAGAAATGCAATGCCTAATCCCAGCACTTGTCTTGCAAAACCAGCTCTTGATCCACCCAGAGGAATGTATATGTGATGTTTGACAAAATTATACAAGCCAACATCAAAATGTTTCCACATGTCTGTGTATGAGTACACCCAGCCAATACAACGGGGCAGGGGGATGGGCATTACACCATCAAATCTGGATACTTGCAAACTTAAACCATACATGCATAAGTATTTCATCATGAAAAAATTGCCATATCCAAACCCTAACATCAACACGGACCATAATGATATGCGGTTAATTACAGCAATAGATGTACCTATTGAACAGTAATATAAAAAGTGGAATTGGAAATCAATGAAAAAGGCCCAAAATGCCAATCTCATTAGCCTTTTGAATATATCAAAAACATCCACAGAGAAGACATTTGACTTGAAATTTGCTCTTATTTGATTATGAAAATCATTGTAGATGATAATTGGGCCATCAAGAAAAAGTGGAAAATAAAATGAATAAAACATAAACTCAAGTAAATCTGGGTCATTTTGAAGACGACCTGACCGATTTCTTGAATGATCTTCTGCAGTTGAATATTTGATGTCACAGCTACAGGCATAAGACCTTAATGGTTTATGCATTGATAATTCTGAAATATCCGCCGCTGACTTTTCACCAGGTCCAAAATGTTTTGTAAAGTTTGTGTGATTATTCGGGTGCTTAGCTTTTTGTTTCCTCGATTTGATTTTTTCAGATGCAAAACTGATCAAACGGGCACAGACTAACGCACTTGATACCATGTACTGATATTTCGCGTCACAGTCAAGCCCAAGTATGCTTATCTGCAAAAGAGAAAACAAAAACGCGTATTATGTCAATGACGTGAGCCCCTTTCACAACAAATGAATACTTCAGAGAGTTGCTGTTTTCTTAAGACCAACAAAAATCTATGAACAATACAACAGTAATAATTATTGCCTGAAGTTCCAAGTACGTGAGAGGCTCAAAAAGTGATAAAGTTGTCTGATTGTCTACTCTCGGTAATGCTTGCTTAAGTCACGATACGAGCTTAAAGTGTAGCTTTTCTACTTTCAAACCCATATTTTTAATTTCTTGTGGTCCGATCGGCAGATGCACAATGATGTCATAAGTATTTTGTGTTGTGAGTAGCAAAAAAAAAAATTATATATATGAAAAATCATAATTCATTATTAAATAAATATTATATAATATATATTCAAATAATATTATAATACTTTAGAATACAAGTTGTGAGTTGTGAACTATTGTGAGTTGCGAACTGCGCCTAACAGGCTGCGTTACAATTTGCTCTGAGATAGAGAGAGTGAGAGAAAGAGAGTGAGAGAAAGAAAGAGAGAGTGAGAGAGATGCAAATCGAGAGAACAAGACTTTCTGTAAAGGGCCTCGAGCAAACTCGTTTGGATTAGGCGCTGTATAAATGATCTTCATTATTATTATGTATAGAGCCAAATAAAATATAAAATTCTTCATTTCAACAAGGCTGGATCCCGGCGACAGGCGAATGAAGATTTAGGCTTGGTTTTTGTTCATGTGGTACAGACTGCAGATGGGTTAGGCTATTTGAAGAGGTCAAACAAGATAAAATTATAGAAGAGACCATGAGTCTGGTGCCATAAAACATGAAGTATACCCTAGAACTAGTATAACAAGGCTCTTCGCCATTGGCATTCTGCGTGCACCATAAGGAAGCCAAACTTTGCAAAAATAATACTGACCATTTCATCGGATGAAGTCTGTGTCAGATTCTTTTGGCAAGTTACTAGTCAAAAATACCTCCCCCTTTATTCTATGGAAAGCCACTGTATGACCCCACGTGTACAACAGTTTCTCCATTGATTTTCATAAGCATACCAGAAAGGTGTGATACCACTGTGTCAAAATGTAATGCAAGTTGCTCTGTATCTCAGACATCATTTATTATGCTCACATGATAGCTACCTACAAAATTTACCGTTTAAAGAAAAAGCTTTGGGAGCAGTTTTATATCCATAAACTACACATTTCAGCAAAATGTTAAATTCCTTTTCCAGCGTTAACTGCGGCTATACCTGATTAAGTTAATATATATCAGAATTCTATTGGAATGATAAATATGTATTTTGTTTCAATTTCAAAATTTCCGGCCCATTTGCTTCAGCGGTTTACGATTTATTTCAAACTAGAAGAGGTACACAATGTCACCCAGAACAAAAAAACAAAAAAACTCCCTTATGCACATCTCTATTTTCTGTGGCAGATCTACCTCTATTTATTTGTCCATTTTGCAGACGTGTTTAGTATCCTCTATGCATAAATCTGACACGCACCCTTTCCTTGGTGAAGAAGATCACAAGGTTACATGCTCCTGAAAGGTGTTCAGTTTTAAAACCTCTTCACCTGATGCACCTCTATGTAATTTTATGTATTAATACATCTAAAAGCTGTGGGTCAAATGGTTTACTCATCAAACGCATGCCTTAGCAAACAGACATAGTAAAGGGGTTGACCCACTTATTTGCCATCTTCATGTCAAACTATCACCAAATTTCAGCCTCTTCAGATTTATTGGTGATTTAACCATCTACAGTCACAAAGAAACATACCGACCAGACAACATCAAATACATTATTGTGTACGTAAGATAAATGGCTGGACAAAACACCATGAATGAAGGAACATTAGAATCTGAATGAATGATACTCACAGAAATAAAAAGTATGTACTAATTTCACGAACCTGAAAAGGATATGAAAATCTCAAATTACTTGTCACTACTATTGTGATGACAAGTAACCACACAAGAATGATGCTGCCTGTGAATGTTACGAGGTACGTAATGACAATCTGGCATAGCAGGAACAACACTGGTTTGAAGCCCAGATAAAATACAACGGCGGACATATCAAACATCAGGAGAAGGCACAACCGGGCCTATTTGGATGAAATAAATATTTTATTCATCTACAATTGATTGGGCATTTGACATAGTAAGTGGTCTGACTTTTTTTTTTTATGGAATAATGTAAACTATAAAGGCTCGACTACAAGTATTAATTTGTGACCTGCCATTCTTTTATTTAACAACTATATGTCAACAGTAACTCGCTTTGAACAAAAGGCAATGTATAGGCTGCCCTCAGTCTATTATAGTGCCTATTGCGAAGTGGGACGATATACAATACATAGGCTGCCGTCAGCCTATATATTGAAAAAGAGGGTGGTTTACAATGTATTGAGGCTGCTGTTTAATGGCGCAGGCTGCTGAGACGCTTGGGTATACAGTAGCCTATATCTTCCTTGTTACTGACACGAATGACACACTTTAAAAAATATATATATATACGTGCACTTTCTCCGGTCCCGATTCAATTCCCTTTTATTTTACCACTGCATGCTTTAGATTGCCGTTTTTTGGGTCAAAATTGGGCAAAAAGAAAAAGTTGTATGTAGCAAAGCCTCGCGTACCGGTAAGAAATAATACCCAAACGATACAATGCAAATGCAGTTAAGTAAACATATTCTGTTTAGATTCTATACATGTCCTATTTAAAGCTATTATCGTCCGATTGTTTTATCTGTTACATTTCCCCGTTTTCTGTTGTTTTTTTTATTCTTTTCTTTTTTTCCCTTGATGAAGGCGCTTGCCGAAATATCGGCCATCTTCTGTCTTCTCTTTTAGTTTGCATTGTATCGCTTGGGTATTATTTCTTATGAGAGGCTTTGCTACATACAACTTTTTCTCTTTGCCCAATTCTGACATTGTTTATAGCTTTTGCTGCGACCCCTAAGTTTTTCTGTGGTCTTTTTTTATGTGTGTGTGTGTGTGTTCCACTATAGCATCTTTTTTTATATACCTACACACGATTGCTTAGAATACCAATTTAGTCCCCAATCTTTTGTCTCATCATTAAGAACAACAAGCGTCGTAGACAGGACCTAGATCTAGTGTGCCAGGCACAGAGGAGGGGGGGGGGGAATAAAGAGATCCTACCCTTGGGGAGACAATGAAACGGTCTAATCGCGAAACGGGCTTTGCCTGCTTGGACGATCGGCGGTGGACTGGGGGTAGGATAAAATTTCGATACTATAATTTATCAGGACTTGTCGATCCCCGGCACCAGTTACTGGCTAAACCGCTCAAAATATAAGCTTCAAAATTTGTTTACAGGCCACAAGTAATATTCAGACCATAACACGACCATTGATAATTACCGATATTACGCCGTCTATTAAAAAAAAAAAAAAATTCTTTCGATATATTCTAATAATTACGAGGTGTGTAAAACATGATTCATGCGACATGGACCTATTACAAGCTGATATGGACTCGTTCCCTAAACGTTGAACACTTAATTCATCCACCAAAAATATAATAGGCGTACTGTTTAGTCTTTAATTCGAAGTACTTTATTCAGCTCATGATGGGGCCATCAAAAAGGATACTTTTTTAGCATGGTTTTATGGCTTCAGGGAAACACGGAGGTGACAGAAAATGACAAGGAACACGTTTATGAGTCCCTTGCAGATGTTGAATGCTTTGTTATTTAACAATATCATCCGGTGGGGCCCAACAACGAATCGTTGCCGTTCTCTGTAAAACTTGCAATGTAGTGTTTTGGCTTATGTTGCAATGTGTTGTGTTACTTGACAAGACTACATTGCCCTAGTGCCGAGCCGAGTTGGCGTAAAGCCGGCTCTGTCACTGAGATTACAAAAAGGCACCAAAACAATTTTCAGTGATTGTTTCACACTACTTAACGAGATGCCCAGCCTTGCCCAAGATAAACCTGTGCCTCACCCTTCTCTCTCACTCTCTCTGTGTATAAATTTATCTCTCATGACACTGTGGAGTACCAACTAAGGGGTGAAACAGACCAAGGCTGATGTAAGCGCCAGGCTGATGGATGGCCGCCCGTAAATTTTGCTTCACACTTGCACGATTGGCACTGCCCGCTGCATCCCGTCGGCTGGCGGTGTGGGTAGTGCCTATTGTTTAATGTGAAGCAAAATTTGTGGGCGGCGATCCACCAGTCTGGCGCCTACATCAGCCTTGGTCTGTTTCACCCCTAAGAACATATTTGAAACCAAATCTAAAGTTTGAAACCAAAACGAAACTATTGTTATTATTTTTGTTCGGCTCGCAACCACACCCCCTCAGGTTGAAAATCCCACATCTGGAAAGTTCCCATAATAGTCTACAGTCGCGCCACAGATCTCAGGTGCAGCAGAGCACTAACCAATCGACTCGTCAAATAAACCTCCTGTGCGCTGGTCACGTTAAAGGGAGCAATACAAAATGTATTTCAACATCATAACATTTCTAAAAGATTGCCTTAAACTTGAATAGATACAATAGCTCGACACAAAGGGGACTAACTTGAATTGACATTCAAGAAATATAATTTTTGAAACTGCCGTTCAGCTCAGGATTGAGCTAGGAAAGTGCTAAAATTGCCAGTGAAATAGTTCCGCAATTTTTCTTTAAAGCGTGATTTTCATTATTGACGTTTGGATAGTCTCAATATTCTATTTTCACAAGGGTTTCTTTCTGGCGTTCCAAAACAAAGAATATTTGATCTGCAACTGTAAATGTATAAGGGTAAAAAAAAAATTCCTAACATTTCTCTTTACTTATTCACTTATTTCTTTTCTAAAATTCACGCTGTTGATTAAACAGCTCTCCGAAAAATAAAACACTTCCCATGCATCATTTCTATTGTTTGATTGTTCAAAGTCAGGTTAAACACTTTGAAGAACTTGTTTTCTTTTGGAGCCAATTGTGCTTATCTATCTTGATATAAGATTTAAGAATTTAAGAAACAAAGTGTATTTGATATTTTATTAGAAGTAAGGGACAAAATTCAATGACTCCATTTAGAACTTGTCAAATAATCTGTCATCAAATTGAACATAAAATCTGACGTCACTATATATACATCTTATAAATGGAAGCCCAAAGAAAGTTATGATTTCCACATGAATGTGATATTGTTATGTAAAACAAATGCCTTGAAAATAAATGAAAATATTTAGTTTACCTTTTCACTGACCCGGATATAAAATGATGCCATAGACAAAATGACATGAATGAGATATAAAGGAAGCATAGTCCACAGTCTTTCGCGCCACTGCCACCACTCCTTGTCTCTGCGATCCTTAGGGAAAGAAATGAAGAAAAAACCAAAGCAGTGGTGTCCATCGTCTCATGTAATGAAAGTAGCTCATAAGTCATAACTCTTCCTAAATAAATAAGTAAATAAATAAATACACGAAGCTCTTTGTTTACCACCAGGCATACTATAACAAAGGGCAAAGAAGTACTGAGCAGTGTATCGCTTCTTTCATCAGTATTATGCTCCATAAGAAAAAAAAAAAGGGATACATAAACTTCAAAGTCAAGAAATGTTCTCCAAATAGTCGCACGGCTTACAACTGGCCTTGATTTCTGTCAATAAGATCGATATATGATTATAATGTCATGGTCAAAATAAACAATAGTACTACCTGTTTCCGGCCTATCCATCCCCAACCATCGACAAAGTGTCTTTCATCTAGTTCATTTTGGATTTCTGCCAACAGAAAGAAATAGTTTCTGGTATAAATAATTGCACATCCGCGCCAATTCATTCAAATTAGTGTTACAATAAAAAAAAAAATTTTTTAAGCACAAACACGCAAATAAAAAATCGTTCATCCTCTCACACTAACATAACAATGTTACAGGAAGAAGGCAGACATGTCCAACAGGTTTGCCAGATTTTCGTTATTTCCATCAATGAATTGGCGCGGATGTGCGGACTGTGAGCAAGGATGCCAATGGTTTGTGGTGGGTAATTCTATCCGCTAAACATGCGTTCGAGGACGAGGGCCAGTTGCCTCTCTTATGGTTATTGCAATTAATTCCATTGGAAGGTATTGGATTTCTTGCACGTCCGAGAGATAACTTAGGAAATAGGAAACAATATCACGGTTGGCATGCAGGGGGCTTACAGTCTTCAGTTGAGGTCCCCCCAAGAAACAAAAGACCTCCCAAGGTTGGCATGCACTCCTTTCATCAAACGTCGTGAAGAGAGAGCTGAATACCGCCGCTGAGATTCAGAGACCCGACAGCCAGGCTTGGCCGGCCAGATCAGAAGTCCGTGGAGCCAGATTGGCCACCGGCGCATTGCGAGACATAAACCGTTGGTCTTGGCCAGCAGAAACTTTGGCCCATGGGTGGTTGTTTTCTTTTTTTATCCCTAATTTTTTTTTATCCCATTTTTGATCTTCATTGTGGCCTTTAATAAGAAAACAAACAAGAAGCACCAACTAGGACCAGGAATTGTCAGTTGTGTATCTTGAGGAACTGACTCCACTACGCAACCGCCCACTAGCCACTTATAAATCTTATATTAGTAACTAAATACATTGTATAGCCTATATCTAATTTGGAAAGTGTTTCTACTAAGAAACAGCAAGACCATAATTATTAATAAAATCCTGTGGTTACCAGCAAAATCATTCCGGTCTCCTGGCCTTTCTGGTTTCCACAACTTTATTTACTGCAATGCTGAAGACTTTACTGTCCATCCTTACTAATTTTGAGCCATTCTCTCTTTTACTGAGAGGGTGTATGTGAAGTGGTTTATCTATCTGCAAAGTATCTGTTCAATTATGGATATGGCTTAGTATTGTTGGTTAGTATCTCTGGTCCACGCACTTTGCTCACTTCCAGTGATTTAAGGGGATGGAGGGTTTGAAGAGGAGGGGAAAGAAACCTGACCTGCTGAAAGCAAACATTTGTATAAAGTGAACTTTGGACTTTTGGACTCATGGACTTTGCACACTCCCAGTGATTTCAGGGGATGGAGGGTTTAAAGAGGGGGGGGGGGGAGGGAGAAACCCGACCCATTGAAAGCAAACACTTGTCTAAAGTGAGCTTTGGACTTTTGGACTCATGGACTTTGCTCACTTCCTGTGATTTTAGGGGATGGAGGATTTGAGCAGGAGAGGAAAAGGAACGTGACCTATTGAAAGCAAACACTTCTCTAATGTGAACTTTTCTTGAGCATTCTCTTTGAAATTCTGCTTGTGCAGTCTGGACTGATTCAATAAAATGGACAGTGAACAAAAAATCTAGGATTGCCGATGTATGTAGTCAATACCTTACCGTTTCCTTCTTTGTATAGCACATAGAATGAATATCCAATAACAGCAAGCCCAATGATCCAATATGCATATCTTTCCCAACGTGGCAAAATATCTACAAACATCCCGACTGCAAAGGAAACAACATTGGTAACAAAAGAAGTAAACAATATAGCATACCAACTCTAGATTTAATTTGAAATTGACACTGATTGATATTCGATATAATGAAAGAAAACAAAAGGGATGATTAATATTTCAATGCGTTAGTAAAAACAAAATGACAAAGCAAAGTGTAGGATTGGATCCGTGTTTGCATGAATCCTTATGAAACACAGAAACAGCCACTAATTTACAAAGGCATAAGTCTCATCTACGCCCTTTTTCTATTGTCAATTTTATGGCCTAATTGACAGCCTTTCATGACCCATTCACAACTTTTGGATGGTGAAAATTCTAATACCAGCAGTATGAATTCAATGGTATACAGTGTATCAATATAATACTGACAATAAGAATATTTCAAACAATTTTATCCTCTCCCTTCCAGCCGTATGTTCATACTTAAAAATAGCATAAGGAAATAAATACACAAATCTCCCCAAATATTCACTGCTTATGTAAAAGCTGGCCTCGAGAACTTTTAAATTTATGTCCAAGCACCACAGGCACGCACTTTTAGCTGACAAATGTAGATAAATGTTGCATTGACACTTCCACTTTAATCTAGATTTAGTCTGTATTAGGTACACACATCTCTGCCAAAAACACGACCCTTCACTTTTATTCAAGTAAATGATTGACCACATTCTTCAGGAAAGACCTCTAGAGATCTAGATCTATCTGTTTCCAATTCTGTCAGTATGGGGAAAAGGAAGGGAAAAAATTCAGACTGGATCTACAATGAATATAGTGAAAAGGAAAACATTTTTAGAGAACGAGGATGTCTAAAACAAACCTCAGTTAGTTTCAGCGGTGGCTGAGCTCTAGTTTTTGTTTTATGAAGCAGAAAATTAATTTTTTATTATCTTTGCTTAATAAATCAAGTGTTATACTGCAATGTAAAGCGGGGAACACACAAAAGAGGTAGCACTATAGCGTGTTTTCTTTGTTTACTAGGCTGTGTCTCTCCGTTTACTTTCTTTTCACATTTTGTTCTCATTCTCCGGATTCCAAAATTTCGGCCTTCGGGGTATCTTTCTGGTGCACTCAATTTACCTGTCTACCATTTGCAGTATCCAGTTCAAAATTTAATAATATATAGAGGCCTGTATTCAGTCCACCCCCCCCCACCCTCCACACACACATTTACAAATTCCTTTCTCCGGGATGTATGTGATTCTGACTCCTTTTCTGAAAAGCATTAGAAGCGCAAGACCTAGAAGGACATTGTCACAAATCCCAGACTGGGAGATGCAATATTTATAACAGGACAACAATCACGAACGAACAAGTATACACTTAACAGAACAACCCATCAGACTCACACATTTATTATACATAAAGATAGCGATAAACGTGCAATTACATACATTATATTATATTAATTAAGTACTGCCGTCCCACGGCCTTATTCCCACATGCACTCTTCCTCGGGTCCACAACCCAGTAGTTACTTTCTAAAGACACTTCGGTCTCAGCTTCTCCTCTCCTTGTTTTAATAGCAAGCACCTTAATATTTCACTGGCACCGCAGTCTTAGTATTCCAATAGCCCATCAACATGGCAATAGCACATTAGCATTTCAATAGTACATCAACATGGCAATAGCACATTAGCATTCAATAGCACATTCACATCAAAGATACATCCCTGTCTGTGGCCAGACTGCCACGACTCATGTGCCTCTACTGTCCTGCACCGACAGCTCACTCTCGGCCTATGTGTGGCCTTCGGCCCTATGCTGGCCTATCCCTGGGCTCACCGACGCGGCTCTTCGGCCCGTCCCCGACACCTACAAGAATAACATTACATTGGTATAATAATCCCATACCACTTCTATTCACTTCACCCCTCTTTACATCTCATGAAGCGTACACACAATAGTTCACATTTCACTCACCACTTCTTACGGTAACACACCTCCACCGTAGTACACAATACTCACTCGCGCTACAAATCCACGAACTCAACTTTCATCTATCGTTCATGGCGCACATTGCTATATACAGTATCAAGGACTTCCACATTCCTCACATATACTTATTTACATCATGGTCATAGACGAATATAATACATCAATCATAATTATCAATCATCGTTCCACCTACCAGTCATCACTGGAAAAACTCTCTCTAGTCTTCCGACTGCTCCCCTTATGTTCGCCCTCGGGGCTTTCTCTTGCGTCCGCTCTTTAGGACGTTCTAACTTGCAGTGATAGTAATACCGCGTTCTCGCCTCATTCAGACACCCCCCCCCCCCCAGCACTCACAACACGCACGCTTTCCTTACCCCGTGGCCCGTGGGTTAACTGTATTCGAACCCCATCCTCTCGTAACTACTGATCCTCGCTCACTCGCACGTGACAGACATGACGCTTTCCTTCTCAAGAACTCAATCAAATAATGTCCGCTTCCGCACTGCATTAGCGTCTCGGGGTCGGATGCCACTCTGTGTTTGTACCCTGAGCAACACTCACTATAATTATTTCAAAACTGAAAGATACCGGTGCTATTGGTGTGAAATAAGGAATACAGAGACATGAAACAAATGTAACAAAATGTGTTTGTTGTTTATTTGTACCAAATGTGAAGGTAGTTCGAGTTATTACTCTGTTGAGGTTTCTATGACTTTTACACAGTCAGTGCCAGGATAGAATACAACAATGTCTTGTGGGGCACAAAGACACATTTTATTTTCATACATGTTCTCGATTTCTGGCTGAGACTTGGTGGTTAACCCTTAAAACAGTATATTAGTTAGAGAGAGAGAGAGAGAGAGAGAGAGAGAGAGAGAGAGAGAGAGAGAGAGAGAGCGAGAGAGAGAGAGAGAGAGAGAGAGAGAGAGAGCGAAAGCAGACGATCTGATCAATTACAGTAAAAGAGTCTGTGTCTAAGAAAACATAGACAGCACAACCATGAGACTATTATACGGTTTAGTTATGATAAAGTCAGGCATCACATCCTCACATAAGATCATGACATAGGTATTCCTCATGAACATAGGATAGCATCCGATATCAGTATTTTTAGCCTAAAGTCAGCTAGAACAGTTTTAGCGTAAGTATCAAATAACGCATACCTTTCAAAAGAATACAAAAGTCTGTTGTGGGGGCACAGAAGACATTAAATTTAGTTTCATCGAATAATAAGACATTAATTGTTCTATATTTTCATAGAATACAACCTGCTCTCCAGTGGGAGAAAGAGAAGCAGGGGTTAGTGTGAGGCCAGGGGTGTTATACCCTTTTCTCACTTTCTACCAATCTTCCCACGATCCCTTGGGCTTGTCAGCATGATTGTCTCTCACAGTTGTATGCACCCCGAGCTCCCCTTCAGTGTTTGATACTAAATATTTTATACCCATTCATAATATAAACCAAACTGTTACGTATTTTGCCGTCACCTTTCTCCTCTGCTTTCCAGTGCACAGTGAACAAAATCATTATGCTATTTACATTACAGCAATGAACATCTCGTACTGCGGAGAAAACCAGTTTACTTTGGACTGCGAACGGGAATTACACCAAAGGCAGAAGTATCTCTAATAGCTTTGATTACACTACCATGGTGCAGCAATATCAGACAATAAAGACAGTTTCTCCCAATGCATGTTGTCCGTTCCATGAAAGAAAACTTGAAAAAATCAGAATTCTACAATATATTCTGAGAATGCCGATTAAGAAGGCAAAGACAGACCAGCTGTGACCATGTGATCCAACTCCACTTTTGTTGGAAACTTAGGCAACATAATGAGCGTGTGCTGGACATTCCACTGTTTCAATGGAATAAGTTCCAACTTCCCCTCAAAATAAACGACTTATTTTGTGTCTTTTCCCTTGGCTTTTTAATCAAATCACAGAAATAAAAATTCAAAGTCACTATCTGTAAAACAAATGGACACAATTATCTCAGTGGGCTATGTGTATAATAGTCAGATTAGCGTTTCTTGGACAAACCTCAGACCAGATCCAAATAATTCAAGGGTTTTATTGTATTATTTTTTAGCAGTTTGAGATATGCGGATATAATATGTCATCATTAATTTCTTAGAACCACTCTTCTTTGAAAATATATTTTTGTGAAATTAAGTATTTTTAGATATTTTTTTAGACCTAAAGAAAAGGGCTCAGCTTCGCATGGCTTTGTTCAGGTGTTAACTCATTTTTTCTTTCTGTCCCCGCTCATCTGTTTTATGTGAAAAGACAATTTGTCGTTTAAACCAACTCCATTATTTTCATAATTATGATCAAAAGAAGTGCAGTAGGTCAAAATCATTATTACATTATCGCGCAAGGATATTTGTTTAACATACTGTACTTACCATCTGCTGTGTTATCTATGCACTGACAGCTTGGTAAGTCACTGTTCTGTGTTTGTTTCCAGGAGATAGAGCCTAACTAACATCATGACGTTTTCTCATTTGCGCCACTGAAAATTTATGAATGCTGTCAAGTGTAATGACAGAGTCGGCGACGCAGTTGGCCCTTTTGCAAACCGTGGACGGCATCAGGTATCATTGCCGGCATCTCAAAGGTCGCCAGGTCAGCGGGGCTTTTCCCGGTATACGTCTCAGCCAATGAGAACTATTCGTTTAATATGGTATCGTTCAGCGCGATTCTATCATTATTTGAACTTGAATTTTATATAATCTCTGTTTACCGGATGTTGCTTTTGTCTTCGCATGTTACATGACTTATGTCATACTTCATCCAGAAATCTAGAGTCTAGTTAGACAGAATATTTTTTGTGATATTGTAATTCTTGGTGTATTGTGTGAGATGGCAGAACGGCAGAGAAATTTGGACACATTATTATCTGACATTGACATAGACACCGCAATAATCGCGGTTGGGGAGAAAGTGTATGACAAACAATCAGAATCAGCAGGTTCAATAGAATGATGCAGATGTCAAGAACAGATTGCAAGACTTGCTATTGCCAGAAGATTTTGAAAATAATATCTTGCATGTGCTTGAAGATAAGAAGGTACTTCAGGCCACTGTTGGACACCTTACTGTTTCGAATTTGAAGATCTGGCTCCAAGATTTTGAAGCCATTCACTGCATGACCTTGCGAGTAAAAGCAATCAAGAAAGCTACAAAGCCAAAGGGATATGTACTTCAACATTATTACAGGTAAGCTAATCCTGATCTGTAATTTACTAATTTAAGACTATCAAGTTTTAGTGAAGAAGGTCGTACATAAGTTCCAAAACAGTAGATCTAAATGTAATTTATCAAGATGTAGATCTAGATCTAGATAGATCTATAAGAAGACACCTAAATCTAAATTTTAGAACTATCTCAGTATCTGAGTAGATGACTAGAAGTCATCATAAAGGCCACGCTTATTCGCAGACGTCTGCGGATAAGAAAATTCGCAGATGGATTTTTGTGATTTTATTTTGAAAGCTCCTTTACATCATAATTCTGGCTTGTTTCATTGAATAATTAGGCTCTTCTCTTGGTAAGATGGCTCGATTCGGAGTAGCTAACGCATCCAGTGTTGCTTACGGTAATGATGCACGAGGTTGCCTTTTTTTGGCGATACTTATCGGTTATATTGTGTCCTCGGTAGCAGAGAGGTTGCTTAGTAATAATAGTAACGCTTTTACTCAGGTTCCCTGGTGTCATGCTTTAGAAGTAAACTTGCCTGCTGTGTTGGTAAAGGGGGTTTGAATCTCCTGTAGAGCTGACTTTTTTTTTTGTCGTTACTTTTTTTCTACTTTTCCCCCTCTGATCATCGTGTGACTATGATTTTTTTGTCAGGTGTGAGGTCACGGAGAAAGTCAGACAGAGCAGATAAAAATGAACTAAACTTTCATGCAAACAAAAAGTAATATGTAGAACAAAACATGACATATAGCTGAAGCAGAAAACCTCCAAAGTATATTTTCACTCAGTAAATACAGGATAGATCTAAGTCACGACAGAGAGAGAGGAAATTTTCAGTTCGCACTGACAAAAAGAGATCATTTATGTACAAAATTTGATTTAGATTTTTTATTTCTAATTAGCAACTGTCCCATTTAATGAAAAGGAATTTATAACTAAAATGAACAGGAATAAATAAAAGTTCAAGTAATCTGGAGTACACTAGTACACTACAAGTGCTAGTATTTGTCTAGTAGTAATGATCAGTTTCTCCTTGACATCAGTTTTGTAAAATCATTAGGAAACAAAATGATTCCTTCATGAGCAGAACTAGGTTTTGAAAAAAAAAAAGATTCGGCGTGGGATTGAACCCAAGACAGATGGAAACCATAGTCTGTGACTGATAACCGCAGATGCACCACGGCAGACCACCTTAGGCTGAAGGAACTTTTCCATAGTAGATGCCACGGAACCAAGAAACCCCCATCTGCGAATAAGATGGGGATCTTATTTGCAGACGTCTGCGAATAAGCACTTTATCATAAAAACGGGGAGGATTCCCATCAGATGAAATCTCAAGTTGATGGGTACACAGACAGGCCTAAGGGTTAAGAGCGGGTTCGATAAGTTTTGGGATCGGGGATAGAATTAGTGTCTTTTTTTTTTTCTTTTTCAGGTTTGATCATTTTAATTTAATACAGATGTTGAAATTGGACTGCAAGGGAATCACTTATTCTTTATTTAAAAAGGAGTGTTTATACGCCGATAATTGGTTTTGTGATGTTTATTTTGGAAAAATTTCTTCACTTTTATACAGGATCCGCAATAAAGTAGTGGTTAGCATCTTCGTTTGTCAATCGGGTGACCGTGGTTCAGTTCTCAGACGGGTTTTTTTTTTTGTTGTTGTTTCTTTAAAAAAAAGTCGTTTTTTTTTTGGAAAATAAATGTCTTATTAATTAGGAATCAAATCAATTTGTTTCTTTTTTTTTTTTAATCCAACAACAACAATATGGAATAAATCCATTCATTTTTTTCTTGTATTTAGTCAACACCAGTACTGGAGGATAAACTTGGGCCTATATTGTTGGTGGGTAAACCTGGGCAGTATCCACCGATAATGCTGGCGGATAATGGTAGCCTATTTATAACTATTTAATATAATATCTGTCTGTCATTCTCACCCACAGAGGTACATACCAAGTATGATTAATTAAAGACTACGCTTGTAGTTATTCGCAGAGCTATGGATTTTTGGTTTTGTGATTTTTATTTAGGAAAAGCTTTAGACCACAATTCTGGCTTGTTTTGTTGAATAATTATTATATAGGCTCTTCACTGGGTAAGATGGCTCGATTGGGAGTAATGTACAATGTTCTTACACTACAGTTATGATGCACCAGGTTGTCTTTGTTTTTACCGATACTTATTGGTTACCGTCGCCCGTGCAGATGCGGGGCCCTCTTGCAGAAGAGGGATAGCAAAGAATACATCTGACGTGATACTGCGTGTCGTAAGAGGCGACTAAAGGTGCAAAGGTCCTGGTCTCCCGAGAAGAGCCAGTTGGCGGTGGGCCAACTACCCACCCTGTAAAAATAAACCAGTTACAGAAACACAAGCAAATACTTTAAATCAGTCTTTTATCTTGGGAGAAGGGGGAGCATCTGCACCTGTAGATTCAATGAAGGACAATGGACAAAGCCGAAAGGACTCCACTGGCCTGACTGCTCCTTCATCAAACAAGTCACTCCGGATTGCGTCGTGGAATGTCCGCTCCATGTATGAAGCAGGAAAGAGTGGCCAGGTTACAATGGAGATGAGGCGATACAGACTGCACATACTTGGAGTTAGCGAGACCCGCTGGATACAGTCCGGACTGAAACAACTTAATTCTGGGGAAAAGATTTTGTATTCTGGAAGGGAGGACAAAAAGCATACAGAAGGAGTAGCGATCATCTTGAGCAAGCACGCCCAGAGGTCACTGAGGGGATGGGAACCCTACGGAAGGAGAATTATATTGGCATCATTTACTACAAAGAACAAGAACATCAACATGAACATTGTGCAGATATACGCCCCAACAAATGAAGCAACCGATGAGGACAAGGACGATTTCTACAACCAGCTCCAGGAAATAGTTGACACATTGCCAAGAAAAGATGTGAACATTATAATGGGAGACGCCAATGCCAAGATAGGACAGGACAATACAGGGTATGAGGACATTATGGGGTGCAATGGTTTGGGACAAATGAATGAGAATGGAGAGCGGTTTGCAAGTTTCTGCGCATTTAACAGCTATGTGATTGGAGGTTCAGTATTCCCACACAAGAGGATCCATAAGGCCACTTGGATTTCACCGGATGGAGTAACTGAAAACCAGATTGACCACTTTTGCATCACCCGACGATTCAGACGCTCACTGGAGGATGTCACAGTACAGAGAGGAGCTGATGTTGGATCTGACCATCACATGCTGCTGGCAAGACTCAAACTCCGCCTCAAGAAACAAGGCACCAGAGCAGGAACAAAGAGGAGAAAGTTTCAAGTGAGCCTTCTGGATGGAGACAAGAAGGAAGAGTTCCAGCTGACACTGAGGAATAGATTCAAACCCCTTGTTGACCTTGAAGAGACAGTAGATTTGGAGACTCACTGGGCTAAGGTAAAAGGAGTACTTACATCGACATGTCAGGATGTTCTTGGGGAAAAGAAAGTGGAACACAAGGAATGGATCAGCCAAAAATCATTGGACTTGATAAGGATAAAAAGAGACCTAAAAGAACAGGTAAATGCAAGTCGTACAAGAAGCTCAAGAGTTGGTAACCAGGAAGAGTACCGAGCATCAGCTAAAGAGGTCAAAAAATCAATTAAAAAAGACAAAGAGGAGTTCATAGGAATGTTAGCAGAGAAAGCAGAGAAGGCAGCAACAGGAGGACACATGAGGATCCTCTACCAGACTACAAAGACTCTTGCTGGAAAATATGGAAAACCTGAAGTTCCTGTCAAGGATTACAACAGGAAGGCTATTTTTGGAAAGGAAGCTCAGGCAAAAAGATGGATAGAACATTTTAACAGCCTCTTGAACAGACCTCCACCAAGCAACCCACCCGAAATTCTACCCGCAAGAAATGATTTACCGATCAGTTTCGACCCTCCGACTAAAGCAGAGATTAATGATGCCATAAAGCAGTTAAATCGAGGCAAGGCAGCTGGACCAGACCAGATCCCACCAGAGGCACTGAAGGCAGATGCTGCTGGGGCTGCAGAGGGTCTGCATTCACTATTCTCGAGGATTTGGATCGGAGGCAAGTTTCCAAAGGACTGGAAGGAAGGACACCTCGTGAAGCTTCCAAAAAAAGGGGACCTCAGCAATTGTAGTAACTACAGAGGAATCACACTTCTCTCCATCCCAGGAAAGGTTTTCAATCGGATTATTCTCAAGCGAATACAGAATGCAACAGACCCAAAACTTCGTGAGGAGCAAGCTGGTTTCAGGAGTAATCGATCAACCGCCGACCAGATCGCCACGCTGAGAATCATAGTAGAGCAGTCGCTAGAGTGGAACTCCCAACTGATAGTGAACTTCCTTGACTACGAGAAGGCCTTTGATAGCATCGATAGAGAAACACTGTGGAGAATATTGAGACATTATGGAATCCCAGAGAAGATGGTGAACCTTATCAAGAGCATGTACGAGGGGACAAGTTGCAGAGTCGTACACGATGGCGAGCTTACTGACAGCTTTGATATCAAAACTGGTGTTAGGCAGGGTTGTTTGCTGTCCCCATTTCTGTTTGTCCTGGTGATTGATTGGCTTATGAAAGAAACCACCAGTGGAGGAAGAAACGGCATACAATGGACCCCATGGACACAGCTGGACGATCTAGATTTTGCAGATGACTTGGCACTATTGTCACACACACACGACCAGATGCAAGCAAAGACTACAGCTCTAAAGAAAATTTCAGAATCTATTGGATTGAGGATACATCCTGCGAAGTCGAAGGTCCTAAAAATTGTTGCACCCCCAAGCGCACAAGTCAGAGTAGGAGATCAACCACTGGAAGATGTAGAGTCCTTCTGCTATCTTGGTAGTATCATTGACAATAAGGGAGGAACAGAGGCAGAAGTCAAAGCACGAATTGGAAAGGCACAGGCAGCTTTCATGTCCTTAAGCAAGATTTGGAGAACCAAGGATATATCTCTAAAAACAAAGCTGAGGATATTCAACTCGAACGTGAAGTCAGTCCTGTTGTATGGATGTGAGACTTGGAATGCGTCCCAGGCCTGCATAAAGAGAATCCAAGTTTTCATCAACAGATGTTTGAGGAAGCTACTTAAGATCAGATGGACAGACAAGGTCAGCAATGAAATTGTATGGAAAAGAACAAGACAGAGCCCAGTCAGAGAGGAAATTGGTAGGAGGCGATGGAGATGGATCGGCCACACTCTCAGGAGGCCAGGAAACAGCATCACGAAGAAGGTATTGGATTGGAATCCCCAGGGCAAGAGATCAAGAGGAAGGCCGCGCGGAACGTGGAGAAGAGCCAGAGAAAATGATGTGCAACGAAGCGGAAAGACTTGGAATAATGTAAAGAGGCTGGCCCATGATAGAGAGGGATGGAAAGTGTTTGTTGGTGGCCTATACCCTGATCCAGGGTGAGAAAGGCAATGATGATGATGATGATTGGTTACCGTGTCCTCATTAGCATTAGAGAGACCCTCTATAGTAACATTTTTACCCAGGTTCCCCAGAGGCATGCTGATAAGTAAAGTCATGTGCCAAATCGATAGGGGGGGGGGGGTTCGAATTCCATAAGAGCTGATTTTTTTTTTTTGCACTTCATTTTTTTTTCTGCTTATCCCCCAATGATCATCACTGCTTTGCTCCATAGTACATGTACAGTGTGTATAAAATTTTGTGAAAAGAATTTATTTTTTTTATTACCTGTATAATTTTAATCTATGACATTAGACAGGTTTGTCAGGTGTGAAATCACAGAGAAAGTCAGACAGAGTAAATAAAAATTAATTAAACTTCCATGCAAATAAAAAAGTAATAAACAACACTTGATGAAAAGCTGAAGCAGAAGACCCCCAAAATATATTTCCAGTAACACCGGATAGACCTAAGTTACCGTTGAGAGATGAAAGTTTCATTTCTTCACGCTATTTAAAAGAAATCATTTACATCATGTGTAAAATTTGATTTACATTTCTATTTCTAATTAGCAACTGTCCCGTTCAATGAACAGGAATAAATAGAAGAAGAAATTCTGGAGCACACTAAGCAGTGATCAGTTTCCCCATCACATCGATGTTGCAAAATCCTTAGAAAAAAAAATCTCATTCCTAACGAGTGGTACTAGCTTTAAAAAAACAACAACAAAAAAAGAGCTCCGGCATGGGATCAAACCTTTAGTCTCTGACTGAAAACCCTAGATGCTAGTCAGTGCGCTACCGGGGACCTGATTTAAAAGTGATAGGCAGGAGGAACTCTACCTTAGTAGAAGTCACAAAACCAAGAAACTCACATCTTCGAATAAGACCAGGATCTATAGACGGAAGGAGTTCCAAATGTGGAATCCATACTTATTGTCAAATAAATTTTTTTATAATTTAACATCATTTGCTGATTGTTTGCTCGGCGGACTGACATTAAAAAATGGGATTCTGAATGTGCATAAAATATTTCCGTAATTAAAATAATAGCGTACTATTACTTACTGTGTATTTGCAAGAAAGAATGTATTGAATAAACTGTATCATACCGTATGAATGGAACATACGCTCCTGATATTTCATTCAAAAATTACTTAAATTTTTTAAGAGAAACTGAAATGATCCTGAATCGGTATTGCTTGCAGTCATATTTTTATAATCTTAGACACCTTCCACTGAAGTGGTTGTCGTTTACACTGTGGAAATATCATAAAATTAAGTTCCACCTTCAGTAGTATGGATCGTGTGTTGCTTGAAATATTTGCTTAAAATTTCATTTGATAAGATTTGGCCCATTGGTTGACATTTCAATTCAAATGGAAGTCCTGTCATAAAATTTTAGAACTTCCAAGGAATACCTCAGGGGTCCTCTAACATAAGTTAGAACATTAATTAGCTCTTATGTTTCTACTGCCCAAATGTCACAAAATTGCACACCTTTAATGATTCATTCTTACTCTTCGATCTGCCTTTGAAATGTTTTCAAGAGATTTTCATTTTTGTCCATTGAAAATTGTATTTTATACAAATTTTGAAAAATTGACATGAAAGGATTATGTGCATTTCTGGAGGAAAAAAAAATGTAACAAAAAAAAAAGTAATTCAAATTTGTAGAATTCCTTTTTAAACAAAAGCTAGAAATAAGGAACAAACAAGTCTGTCTACCCAGTTGCATCAAGATATTCAGAACTTTCTGGGAAATGTATTTTTTGTGAATTGTTTTCAACCATTGAGAAAACGGCCATTATTGTCAGAACACATCATTATCTGCCTTGATGTATCATTTATAAAATTGATTTTGACGGTCCATGGATATTTTTAACAAACTTTCAGACATGAATATGTGGTAAATTAAACAGAGATACCAACCACCTGTTGAAAGTTTGATTTTCATTGACCCGCAGTCCTTTAACCACAAGAGTTAAAATAGCAAAATTCTGTGCCTGAAATTTGACCCTAAGTGAATGACTTTCGTGGAAATACCGATATGAATTTAAAAAAAATAGAATTTGAAAAAATGCATTGCTAGTATTATTTTACCCGGAGAGGCCCATCTAGATTCTTTTAAACAGTTCGTATCCACATTGCCAAAATTTCAAAGTAAAATCGATTATTAACTTGGTGATAGACCTAATACTAATAGTAATACAAGTTAGCCATTTGTTTTACTAATTCAAAACAGTGGTCAGTGACTTCATTTTTCCATGTTCTGACATTTTGCAGAAGAGGTGCATGTACCATCCTAGGTGCAACTAGTCTTCCCCTTTTTCCTAGCTTCTCTAAAATAAAAACTGTTTCATGTTTGGTGTCCTAATTGGTATTATTTTTCATTTCTTTTTTTCAGATGTCAGCACAACACGGGACTGTGGAGTCCAAGCAAGGACCCTCAGCAGAAACTGGCATCAAATCCAGCGGCAAGGGTAAAAAATACCAATTGCCCTTTTTCACTGACTGTGAAAATAGACATGCAAAATGTGGGCCATATTTATCATATTAACTTGAACTGGAACCACAATCACTCCACCAGGAATCTGGAAGCCTGCAATTTTGGTTCTGTCTCCGAAAAGAGTCGACTTGCTCTGGAGAAACTTTATAAAGAAGGCCACACTCCCGCCTCAGCACGCGAAGTGTTTGTGACCAGTTTACGGGAGAAATGTGTAAATGAGCTGGATTTTCATCTAAAGAAAGCTGACCGATCTGTGATGCCCAGGAGGAGAGACTTCAAGTATTTTTACACCCAGTTCACCAAAACTGCATTATATGGTGGCCTAGACGAAAATATGTATATCAAGCTGGTAGACCAGCTGGAGGAGCTGAACAAGCAACCAGGCACCAGTGTGAGGTACCAACTGTTTGGTGGGCCTCAGTGTCCCCTAATAATTGCCATGGTAACACCGCTTATGCAGCGCACTGAACTGCATATCCCACAGAGCCATGAATTGATGTTTGTGGACGCAACATCAAACACTGAAGAACATAACCTAGCTGGTGCGCTTCCTTTGGGAATTATAATCACCAGCGACGAAAAGGAAGTAACCATGAAAAAGCAGCTTTTTTTGGCAGAGCAGAGCATATTGCCCAAAGAGTTGAGTGCAGATACATCATTTTAAACATATGTAACACAAGGTCTTCTATTCACTGTGACAGATCTATTCTACTCTAATGCTTTAGACACAAATTGCTGAAACTACATTTTTGTTTTCTTTTTTGTAAAAGTAAAACAAATCACAAGAAAAGTGTGCAAATGTGCAGGATAAGAATGTGTTTTCACTATGAAAATGAAAGTTAGTCCATCATGTCATGTTTTCACCCGTCGAATTTCTAGAAACAAACTATAAGTCCTTAGGCCCTATTCAGGCTTCATAGTCATACAAAATCTTGTCATCTTATTTTAAAGACTTTTCAAATATAGTTCAGTTCCCTTGATTGATGCTCTAGTAAAGGTGCCCTGTATCTATCCATTAATTTTATATTAATGCTGTTCAGACCTCCTTATAGCTCCTTCAATTTCAAAAGTTCCATACAGTTTAGGCCTATAATTAAGTTCATCAACTCTATAACTGCCCTTCAAAAGTTTCTCATCAAGTGCGCTACAGTTCAGAGTGTGACTAACCTCTTTGTTTCACTTTTTCAAAACGGCCTGCAGAAAAACATACCTTCAACGATCTAAGTTTTAAAATAAGACGATCTAGATCTAGATTCTAGATCTGCAACACCAAAATCACATTGAATTAAAAAAAGTTCGCTTGAAACATAAATTTTTTAGGACTTCTTAAGGACTTTGACATAATTTTCAGAATTTAAGGACTTTTTGAGTACTTATTTTTTCATTTATGAAAATTAGGGACTTGCGTGAACCCTGTTATTTGACCAATGTACAATTCAATGTTTGACTCATGACTGACTCTTTTTCATGCTCATTCCTTGTACACAGGTCGAACTGGACATCTCTGTCAAATGATGTCTCCCTCCCATGAAGAAAGTAAAAAAAGCAAAAAAAACAAGACTGGCCATTTTCACATAAATGGACTGAATTTACATGGGCTAAGCCCACCAGAGTGTCTTACATGTATTTTAAAATTTATCTTGTTTTATTTCATTGGGTGTTTTTTGCTTAATAAATGTGTATTGTAGAGCTTTGTGGGATGCACTGCTCTGAAAATGAAATATTTTTTTCTGGAAGTACGGTAGATAGACACGTTGAAAACAAAACTGCTGATTATAAGTAAGCCTTTGCGTTTTATTGTATCGTTTCTGTATTATTTCTTATGCGAGACTTTGCTGCATTTTTGCACAAGTTTTTCTTTTGGCCACATTTTGTCTTTGCTTCAAGCCTTGCTGTGACCCCACAGATTTTCTGTGGTTTGTACTGTATAATATTAATTATTATGCTTTTGTTAATAAAGTGCATGTAGGGCAAAATGTTTTATTCTTTCTTTGTTCTAGTCTCTACTCGGATTTGGATTTATTACTATTATTATTATTATTTTTAAACAAATATTTTCAGTGTCTGGAAGATGACTTTTTCTGGTTTTCAATTTGTTGGAGGATACAATAATGAGCATGTAACATATTATTTTTAGTTAAACCTAGCAAATTTGTGAAGAACAAGCAAGTCACAGAGGTCTTAAAACTCCGACTGAAACCACTGATTTGTAGAGCTAGTTCAGGAAGAATTTATAAATTTGCAATTTATGATTAATCCTTGATAACTGCAAAAGCTCACTATTTACACATTGCCAGAATTTTTACTTCACAACAGGCAGTAAATGCAGCATTGTAAGAATTGATGGAGGCAAGCAAAAAATTAATTTGTCTTGTGGACCACATGTTTTTTTTTGCCGTATAATTGGGGTATGAAATTCTATAAATTTACTGTATACGTTTAAATACGAAATTAGATCGGATAACAGTCAGAACACAACAAGACAGGGTGAGACTGAAAAAAAAAAAAACACTCAGAAAAATACTAACAGTAACACTGAGAAAATGATAGGCCTTTGAACAATTTAATGATTAACTACAATGCTGTGTTTTCTTGTGGCGCGTCAAATTCGATTTAGTACTGACATCCATACCACAAATTTCACATTTATATATTTTTTTTTTGTATGGGTATCTGTATGGCGAGTTAAGTCTTTTTTGTTCCCGAAACATTTGCCACAGCAGGGGCACTCAAATTTCTTGGTATGGACTATATGGTAATGTCTGTTAAGTGCCTTCTCATCTTTTATGTGAAGTCCGCAGTCCTTGCATACTGCTTTTCCACAGTGCTTAAGGTGGTGGGTATACAAATTCTTTTTTGGAAAAGTTCTGCCACATGAGCAAGTATCCGACCATGATGTCTGATTTGTGTCAATTTCCTCTCTTATCTTCTGGGCCTCATCCCTCCAGTCCTGTGGGTGAAACAATTTTTTGACAAAGAATTAATTTGTTCATATGAGCCACTGTGTCACATGCAAGACAATACTGATGTCTCAGTTTTCAGCGGGTTGTGTTTGGGAAAAGGGGGATTTATTGTTTTCTTTATTTTTCATCGCAGCATGTTTACATTTGATATGAATTTAAGACCATTATAATTATCGTCTCTACATCAAACCAACTGGCAAATCAGGATTCCATGAAGTAATGCAAAAAAAATTTTTTCTCCATCCTAAAGACACACTGGCACACTGCAGCAGATTACAACACGAATCAAGAATGACACTGGCAAAGTCAAGAACATAATAATTATTAGATCTTCAGCAGTAAGTACTGACTGGTTAACCTTTAACCTTGATTTTATTAAGTTAACCAGTTCACTATTCAAAATACACAAGAAGCCGGTGACTGAGAGAGAAAAGAAATCACACAACAATTTGGTCAAACTAGCCTATACTAAAATTTCAGTTCATTAATGTTCTCACCTTTCTGCGCTCACCAAGCTCTTTCCACATGTGAGAAGCTACAGTACTCATGGTGGCAATATTCTTCTCAGGCAACCTTTCTTGTATTTTGGCCTGGAGATGATAAAAAAAACATGATACTATAACTAATGAAAATTATTCAATTTTTAAACATGGCATCAAAGAATAAACAGACATTATTCACTACAACATGACACATATATTATATAATATATAAACATGTTATCAAAATAGAAGAGTTGGAAGATATGCATCTTTCTACATGTATGTATTTGGTGGACAAAAATAATACTGGTGATTCAACAGAATGCCATTACCATTATAACAAACGCTTGTCACTGGTCACTGATAGTGATAAATTTCATTCAATATTAAAAACTCAGATCACATCACTAAATCTAGTTGCATATTATTATTATACATGTATTATGCTGGCTCCAAGCTACTTGGCACTGAAAAGCCCCTATTTAAATTGCAAACTCATGAGATTTTAATACGAATTCACTGTGTCCGAAAATGCTTCAAAAACACATCAAGCCACTGATCAAAACAATGCCATACTAGTTAAATATGGATAACAATGCTCATTATCTGTAAGCCTAGGCCTACCCTACCCAATCAACATGTGTAGGCCTACTGCTACTACAATTTGGAATCACCATCTGAATCCAGCTTTCGATAGGTCTAATTCTAGATCTAATCTTGCATTTTACTTCGCTAACTCATTAAAAAAAAATTAAAAAATGCCCATCCTAATCTAATCAATTGGATCTAGATCTAGATCTAGATAAGATGTCCAGATCTAGCTTAATCATTATGATTATTATTTTAATTTACACAAAAACTTACCCCAACAGCCTGGTAAAAAACATTCCATCCTGTTATTCTCTTCAAACTTTTCCTTTTACTTGGTTGTTGTTGTTCGTATGACGTTGCCATTTTTCATCAGTAGGCTAACATGTGGAGAGTGGAGAATTTCCAAATTCTCATCACATGTGCATTGTTTTCGGAATAACGTAATCGACAGACAACTCAAATTTACGATACCAGTTCGCATGTGGGGCCTACGACTACTCAGTTCTAAATTTAGCCCAGTTTCCTTGTTATCGGTGAAGGTCGTGACGTCACGGAATCCCGCGATGCCGGCAATGATACCTGATGCCGTCCACGGATTGCAAAAGGGCCAACTGCGTCGGCGACATGCACAAATATTATTTGTCCTTCGATTATACTCATTAGATGTTTTCAGTGCAACATGAAGCAGATACGCTAGGAACAAATGAATGTTCACAAGGCACAATCGACAGATCAAGAGAAAATACAAACCCAACATATTATGTTTGTTTTCTGAAATTTATATTTTTGTATATATCAATTCGTTTTAATTTTGAGCCCAATGCTGTACTAAAACTCGTTTTATTCAGAGTAAATGTTGATGAAGGAATTGTCTGGATGCAGGAATCAATTAATCTTTAATAATCAGATATGAGAAATGAGGACTATGGCTGAACTTTGTTATCAGCTCTTCCCTTAACGCATGCCCTGGAAACATTTGCCTTTACACATTTATTATTATGTATGTAATTTAGTTATACAGAGAAGATATAATTTGATGGTGTTGGGAGTAAAAATAATGGCATTTTGCCTAAGCTTATTTCTTAGCTTAAAGTTGCGTAGCGATCATTTTATAAATCATTCGGTCTAAGTGTTTGGTACCACAACCTCAGTTTCACTTCTGGAAACTCATGGTGCTGATGACCTCGGAAATGGTAGAAATGTCAAATGCGGACTTCCTTTCTTGATTTGCGAGGTGTATTGTAGACGGCAAGGGTTATTGCCTTGCGACAATCCTATTTAAATATTCTTTGATCCATTTAACTGCCTGAAATGAAATTGCAAAGGGAAGGCAATATAAAATTAATCTACAGATCCTAATGACAACAAACATTACATACAGCAAACGTCTACAGTAAAAGTGGAAGTTAATTATAAGCTTACGTCATAAGTGTTCATAGTAAGGTAACGTCGATATCGACAACATTAAAGGTAGACATTATTGACGCGAAAAAGTGCTTTTGTAGTATGATAATGGTGATAGCAATAACTATAAGGTGCGTGCTACTAAAGCAATAAACATGTTTTTGTAGTAGGACAGCGACAACAATAACGACGGGGTTCATGACGCTGTTAAAATACAAAACCCGGACAGAAATTAAAATGAACACAAAAGCACAAAAACGTACTTTTCGTGTAATATTTGAACTTTGAACGCCAAAATCTAACAGTGCAAAAGCAAATTTATAAGCAAGTAAGCAGCCAAAGAGATTGCAAACGGACAAAGTTAGATACTTTATTTTACTTTTTTTTTTGTCGATGGACGTCAGCCATTCAAATTCTGAATGAGATGAGGAAACCGTGGATATAATGAGAAGGTCATTTATTTTGTAAATGCATCCTCTGAGGTGGGGGTGGGGGTTGCGGGGGAGGTGCCTCCATCGTACGGAAAGCGTGCAGGGGGAAGACGGAGTGGTGTGGGATTGGTTCTAGGGAGATTATGTACGTTTTTCAATTTTGATAATAAATTTCAAAGTTTGGTTTTATTTACTTCTTTTCAGCAAACTCAGATGTAGATTTCACATCACAGGGACGATTGTCGCTTTAAATGTAGACCGCGGCCATCATGGAACACTGGCTGAAAATTGTTTCAGTTACACTGATACATACTGGTATAGTAAAGATGCAATGTTTGATGACATCCAGATCGAATACAGCCAATTTAGCCCACCTTACTGCTTTGGTGTTTGAAAACTTTATTTTGCGGAATTATTTTGACTAATTTCATTGGAGACATGATTCTGACATAATCCAACGTCTTGCTTTGATGAAAGGAGGTAAATAAAACATCACATAATATCATAAAGAAATATTAGATCCCAAATTGCCACAAACATCAGTCCTCTGGAGCTAACAGTGCTGGATTTCTGCTGTATTCCAACTCGGTATGGACAAACTTGCGTTACTTCTACCTTTCGAGACTCAGCCGTTACAGTGATCACCACAGACTTCCAGCTAATTACTCGAGCCTGGTAACATTTGGTACATATTTACTGAAATAACGGTTTGGATAACTACATTTCTTTGAATTGAGCGGTCTTTTTGTTTTATCATTCATTCAAAGGTAAAGACCAGCTTTACAACCAAGGGCCATCTCATGGTGATTACCATCTTCTGTGCAACATTGTCTAATCACTCGGTGGCTTGTATTCTGTTGAAGATTGACTAGGTATTCAATTCTTTATCGAATAAAAGTCCTCTGACCATCGTTTTGCTCTGCTAGCGATAGCCAGATCAATTGGGAATCAACCCAGTCCGTCGTGTATTTCTTTTTTAAAAAATCGTCCTCCATTCATGTCTTCGCCCCCCCCCCCCCCCGATGGCCCCTTTTCATCGCTTCCGCCCCCTTGACGCCCTTTTTCTGCTCTTTCGCCCCTCCTGGATATCAAAATCGCCCTCAGTGGCGCGGTATCGCCCACGTTGAGAAACCACTAGTGTAGTGCTTTGCTGCAGATGGCATCTTCTGACAAAATTAATAATAATAATAATGATAAAGTTAATTTATATAGCGCATATCCAGAGATGCTCTATGCACTTTACAAAACATGCAAAAACAGAACAAATCTCATTCCTAACAACTGAACACACACACAAAGGCTCACACACACACACAAACACTATCTCTCCCTCCTCTCTCTCTCTCTCTCTCTCTCTCCTTCACACACACACACAAACACACAGACTATACATCAAGGTGTTTTCTGAAGAGATAGGTCTTCATTTCAGATCTAAAAAGTGCCTCGCTTTCTATGCTTCGAATATTTTGGTGGTAAGGAGTTCCATACAGCTGGTGCGCACACAGAAAACGCTCTCTCTCCAATTTTTTTTGTTTTAGCAAATTTAGATTCTAGTAGTTTTTTATCAGAAGATCTTAATGCTCTAGATGGTTTATATGGATGAATAGAGTTTATAAGATAAAGAGGAGCATTGTTGTACTGACATTTGTGGCATAACACTGCATAACACTGCAATTTTAAAATCTATCCTTGCCTTTACAGGGAGCCAACGAAGACTAATAAGCAAAGGTGTAACATGTTCTCTTCTACGTTGTTTAAGTATTAATCGAGCAGCATTGTTTTGAATTCTCTGAAGTTTGCTAATTTGTTCTGCTGGAAGGTTTTTAAGAAGAGAGTTGCAATAGCCAAGACGAGAAAAAATAATATTGTCTTATTTGTAAACAGTTTGTTGTTTCCAGCAATGTTTCGTCTCACCAGTGACCAAATAACTTGCTAGGCTATAAATTATATTAGTCGAGAGGGAAACTGCACAATGCCATCGAGTTTTATGTTATCTGTAAAATCCTTGCAATTCATTACTGTGTTACTTTAGGATAACAGTCTTTTGTGCATTTTTCTAGTGATCACTTTAATTATACTGCTTTAAAGTGGCAGCAGAGTCCTGACCTGATGATATTATTATATGCATCTGTACATTTCGATGTGGTTCTAGAACCCTCGCGCGAATCTTCTAGACCTTGTTATCCCGGTGACCCAAGTAGTCTCTCCTCAAACTTTCTGTCAAATACTGTATAAAAAATTGAAATTTTTGACTGAAATAGAACTAAAGTGGGTAACCAACAGTAAGTAACCTACGAAGTTGGTTTTTTCTTCAATGTGTGGCTGTTGTCTGTTGGCTGTTTTTCCTCACATGTGAATTATAGGCTGTATTTTGTGCTGAGTGACCATCTCCATCGTGAGCTGTCTCTGTAGGAATTCAGGATATTTTCTCCCACTGAGAGATATTTCATTTGAGAAATTCAAAACAAAGCTAAAATACTACATCCCAAATAATTCCTGGCTGATTGACAATGATTTATAATTTTTGGGCAGCATAAAAGTAAAATTGTAAGTACATATAAAAGAGAGAGAAGAGAGAGAGAGAGAGAGAGAGAGAGAGAGAGAGAGAGAGAGAGAGAGAGAGAGAGAGAGAGAGAGAGAGAGAGAGAGAGAGAGAGAGAGAGAGAGAGAGAGAGAGAGAGAGAAGAGAGTGAGAAAAAAGAAAGAGAGAGAGAAAAGAAGGTGAGGGAGAAAAGAAGGAGGGGGAGAAAGAAAGAATGACAGAAAAGAAAGAGAGAAAAGAAGGTGAGGGAGAGAGAGAGAAGAGAGAGAGAGAAATAGAGAAGAGAGAGAGAAAGAGAGAGCAAGAAAGAGAAAGAAGAGAAAGAGAGAAAAGAAGGAGAGGGAGGGGGATTGAGATTTGTTACTGTTTCATTGTAAAGCAACTTGAGTCCACTTTGTAGAGACAGGCGCGCTGTGAAATGCCTTCAATTATTATTATTATTTTATTATTATTGTAAACAGATAGACTTTTACACTTCCCTTTTTTTATAAACTAACATTGGCCTTTGACAGTTTTGCTTCGGCCAGGCAACTGCTTTCATATTTCATAAATACACTTCTTTTTGCGAGATTTAAATATACATATATGGGTTAAATTAATTTGACTGGCACTGCTCTATAGATCTAATCTGCCACTTCTAAAACAGATAAAAGAAACAGAAAATGTAACTCTAACTTGCTCATGCTTCTATGGGTTATTTAATTCATCCCCTCTAATAATTGCATTCACATTCATATTTCAAAAAAAAAAAAAAGGTGCTAATGTTTCCTATATTTTGGGTGGTCACTAGCCCCGTATGGGCCCAAACATATATTGGACAAGATATAAAATAGTGTTTACTACTACTACAACTACTTTAAACTTTTTAAACGATTTTGAATGAGAACTACAAGAAAAGAGAAAGATATGGTGAGAAAAAAAAAAAGAAACAGATATCAGGAAATTTCCAGAGAATTCTCATCCCTAAATAAGGAAAACTTCAGCCGTGCTGCTGCAACGGGTTACAGTCTGAATGTGTTACCCATATCACCCCCCCCCCCACACACACACACACCGAAAACAACAAGAAGAAGAAAAACAACCCAGCAATCCAACACCCTGGAGGACTGTGGCATGCTGGGCAGGGGTTTATTTTGTCTCTGATTGTCTACTCAGCATTAGGAATCTTCAACTCACAGAACCATTTTCGTGAAAGTACCGGTACACTTACAATCAATCAATTTTCTTCTCAAGAACCAACATTATTATGGGTATTGTATACAGCATATAGATATTATGACTCCCTTGTCGCCCATAACCATTAGGCTTCACAGTGATGTCGAGGCTTTTCCTTCTGGCTGGACGAAATGGCTGATGTTTCACCATGTCTCACGGTATCTTGTTGCTACACTGCTTCCGGTTTTTAGCTTGGCGTCGAGCGTTTACGTACAATGCGTTGTGCACACAGGCCATCAGGAAAAAGCCCTGTATGATCACCTCACTCCATGTTGCTGTTGAAGAACAATAATTGACTAATCAAACATTAGAAACTTTTATCTGCCTGTCTGTCTGTTTGTCTGGCAGGCTGGCTGTCGTATAAAGAGGCATCTATCCCATTCACTCACATGATGATGCCATTCACACTCTGGACAGGAGAAAACAGTACAGAGACTGATCTTCAAACAGAGAATTGGCCACAACAGACTATGGGAACACAATGACATAATTATAGAAAGTTCAAAGTTGGAGATACAAACCAGTGTCTTTGTAGAACGGCACTAAACATGCAGAGTATGCTCTCCAGAATTGACCCCATGTATGAGCAAAAAACGGACAACTGCTGGCCACAGACACGGAGATCGCAGAAGAAGAAGAAGAAGAAGAGAAAACAAAGAAGGTCTTCTCCTCTAACAACAGCAGTAATTTCTGAACATTTTGTGCTCACGAGCCGTTTCGTTCAAAAAGGAATCTCCAATTAACGTGAAACATGTGAATAGTTCAAGTTGTTTAAGATGATACTAATAATCTGCTTTAAAAGCTTTCGAGAGATTACTGCAAGTATTATTAAACTGCTATCATTATCACTTTTCTCAAATAAAATATTCAACGAGGACTGTGTGGAGAGGGCGGATGTCCTCCTTAAATTGACAGAAAAATATTTAAACACGTGATTCTTGACTTTGTTGTGCAATTACAAAACATCGTTTCATGATGAAATCAAACTTTAGCATGGCAGTGCAGTATTTCACCCGCATACACTTAAACATCAGCAAGAAAAAAGCAAACCAATTTACATTGTCACAACCATGCTGATGCGTCTGACTACATACAGCCCAAAGAGGGCCTGACTATAGTAGCATGTAACCTTAACAACATGGAGCGACGGTTAAACCCAATCACCTTTTGGTCATCTACTCTATGAAAAACTACGAAACTCAGTTGTCATCAAACTCTACCGCAGTTCAAAGCTTTTCCTTGTGACAGGCGGCCCTGCCCCTTGACATAATTTGAAGAAATACCTCCAGAGAACTAAACGGATTCGACAGTTCCAGTAACTGTTAATATACCTTCGCCATCCATACAAATCCATCTCCAGAGATAGGCCTACATTGGGATGGTGGACAAGAAACAACTTAGCTGAAACTGGAATAGATATGACGCGCTTTAAACTCCATTCCACAAGGTCAGCTCCAAGCAAACATCAGCAGGAAAAAAGCATTTGGCGGACGAACGTGCTTTGGTGCTGCTAACAAAGCAAGAACTCGCAGTTAAGTAACCTGTTTCGCTTCGATTCTACACATTTCCTGTTGAAATCTTTTATTGTTCGATTTTTTTTCACGTGAAAAAGGCGAAAGCTGAAAATTTTGTGTATTTTCTGTCTTCTCTTTAGTTTGCTTTGTATCGTTTGGGTTTTATTTCTCACGCAGGGCTTCGCAACATACAACGTTTCTTTTTGCCCAATTTTGACTTCAAGCAGCTGGGCAGCAAAGAAAAACGTATCTTTTGAGAAAATTTTGGTTATTGCAGGATGGCGCAACTCCAGCATATTTTCTCTGTTTTACAATCGGCCTGTCATTGACCACGCGAAAGACTTTGACTGGACTATGTTGCAGTCACCTTTCCTTCCGGAGGTGAGGCAGCTTCACTTCTTTTCTTACGTTATCACACCAACAATAACAACTTCAAAATCTCGTTTGTTTCCCATTGGCGAATGGATTGAGATTAGAGTTTAAATATTAAACGAACTCACCGCGACAATTAATTGCGATTCTATCGATACCAAGAAACAATGGAAGGACAAACGAGATGTCACGTGACACAACCAGGTTTTAACGTGGTTGCACAACGAACAATAACAAAACAAAGCAGGAGAGCAACAAACAAGAAGGGGTGGATATAATTGGAGGGCATAATGTTCCTTCACTGTCTCATGATATCGATAGAGTTCCAATTAAACGTCACAGTAACTTCGTTTAATTTTTCAAATACAAAACAAGAACAATACAGAACAATACGCATGAAGAGTAAGACAGTTTTCACCTTTAGTTACAATTCTTTCAAAATATGCCTTGGCTACATCTGTATCGAAGAAGAAGAAAAATATCTGTATACAAGATGCCGAGTACACAGGTACAATGCAGATGGCTTTCAATCGCAGTCGCATGGCAGGGCTCAGAAAAGACTTCTGGTAAATAAATACAACGTGAGATAAGAATTCAGTGGAAGGCTGGCAAAGTCATGGGTTACTGACAAATACTGAATTATCTAGTCAAACGTTTGTTTAGTCAGGAGGGAAATTGGTGTTCAGAACAGCATTTGAAATCCGCTTTTTTTTTTAATCCCCTGGTGTAAAATTAACAGTAAAACAAATATTTCGTATAGGACAACGCATGCTTGCTGTTGATCTCTGGGACCCAAGTCTCAAGAAAATATTTTACAAATACTTCCTACCGGATGTTCTTGCATGCATCAATATATATTGTAACTTACAGCACTACAGTAACAAAAAGGTATGTTACGATAACAAGAAACTCATGAGGAAATTAGCATAGAATTGGAAACGAATTATGGCCAGCAGTCAGATGCTACGTCGTTGATGGGGTGGGTGCACAGACTAATAAAATACCCAGTCTGGAAACACGAGCTTCGGGCTGTGTCGTTTTTTACGGAATTTCCCGAGCGGCGACTGTATAACCAACATGGCCGCCGCTCGAGAAATTCCGATTCTAGTTCTATCTGCAGTAGAAATTTCTTTTTATTTGTCAAGATTGGTCGTACATATATTAATTTCTTGGTGCGGAACCAAACTTCCGCGTTCAGTAGGCGCGTCAAAATGGTGTCATTCAAAATTGTAGCTATGCTGAAGCGTCGGTCGTTAGCGTAAACCTAATGTGGCTGATGGTTCATGACCTTTCGCTGTTTTGTGACGTCACACAATGGGATCATCCAGTCTGGGTATTTTATTAGTCTGTGGGTGGGTGCAAGTACACAGACACTTTTTTTTTTTCTTACTCCAGACTAGCTGACTTGCTTGGCGTTGCCCGGTGATAAATCTATTTATGGGCATTATTTTCAGTCCTGTGTAATTACATAATTATATCTGTCTCTATTTTAACGTATGTATTAGTTTGAGTTTGTCTACATGTTTGCGTGTTGTTCATTTGTTGGCTCTCAAATGCAATCTTTTTGGCTAATTGCATGTGTTCGCCTTGCCCACCCAGTATGTAATCGTACAATCTTTGTCATGAAATGACAATTACCTACGCACTGGGCGGTTTGTTTGGTGAACACACAGTAGTAAGGGTCACGTGGAACCAATAGTTTAATATAAAAGCAGGGCTCAACTTTAAATATTGTCCCCGTTGATGAGAATACAAATATATAGCCACAACTAGCTGTATTCATCCACCTCCAACTACATACTTTTCCTGGAATTTAGGTGAAAATTGCATGTCTTTAGGTTTTGTGATTATCTGGGAGTTCTCGCTTTTATTTTTTATAGATTATGTAAGCCTACATGTATAATCATTTCTAATGTCTCTGCAGCGTTTCACGGCCCATCAGCTTGATAACTAGGGCCATGCATCATCCACCTATGACATGAGAAGCCTCGGCCAGTGAGTCAAATGGTGACGTTACCACACTAAGTTTCAACGAAACCCTACACACTAATCAAATGTTTTGTTCTTATGACGGTTGGGGAGAGGGGGGGAGGGGAGGGGGTGGAGGAGGGAAGAGGGTGGAGGTATCAGTGTTTGATAAATCTATAGAATACAATCTGAATTATTATGAGGGAAATAAAGCAAAAAAAGCAAAACAATAATGAAGTAGAAAACATTCTAAAAGATCAAGAAATGACATCACGACCTTACCACTTTTACTCCAAGTGAAGAACGCTCCAGTATCGGTACACAAGCTTCCAGGGACCCCGTCACAAAGTTTCCCATACACCATATAAATACACTAAGACTACCGCCATGCCACCAGAAAATAAACAGAAATGCCATGGCTGATGCCAGTAATTGCCTTGCAAAACCAGCTCTTGATCCACCCAGAGGAATGTATATGTGATGTTTGATAAAAATGTACAGACCAACATCAAAATGTTTCCACATGTCTGTGTATGAGTACACCCAGCCAATACAACGCGCCGAGGGGATGGGGATTATACCATCAAATCTGGATACTTGCAAACCTAAACCATGCATACATAAATATTTCATCATGAAAAACTGGCCGTATCCATAGGCTATTGCCGCTCCAGTCCATCGGGATGTACTGTTGCATATATTCACGGATGTAGCCATTGCACAGAAATATAAAAAGTGGAACTGGAAATCAATGAAAAAAGCCCAAAATGCCAATCTCATTAGCCTTTTGAATATATCTAATACATCCACAGAGGAGACATCAGATTTGAAATGTGCTCTTATTTGACTATGAAAGTCATTGAAGATGATGATTGGGCCATCAAAAAAAAGTGGGAGATAAAATGAATAAAATATCAAATCAAGCAAATCTGGGTCATATTGTGGATCACTTGGCTGATCTCTTGAATGATCTTCTTTAGTAGAATATTTGATATCACAGTCATCAGATCTGTTTCGCTTATGCATTGATAAGTCTGAAACATCTGCCGCTGGCTTTTCACCAGATTGAAAGTGCCGGGTAAAGTTTGAGTGATTATCCAGGACATTAGTTCTTTGTTTCCTCCATTTGATTTTTTCAACTGCAAAACTGATCAAACGGGCCTGAAGCAAAGCATTTGATACAGTATACTGAATCTCTGTGTTACCGCTAAGCCCAAGGATGCTTGTCTGCAAAGGGGGGAGGGAAACAAACAGACATATTAGGGCATTGACATGACTCTTTTCACACCAGATGATTACTTCAGAGAGATACTGTTTTCTTATGACCAGTAAAAATCTGTAAATAATGCAATTTAAATAAATAGCCTAAAGATTCAGATACATGGGTGAGCCAAATGGTAATGCGAACACCTGCATCCTCACTTTCAGTAATACATACTTAAAACATGGTACGGGCTTTTTTACTTTCAAACCCACATGTTTTACTTCTTGTGCTCCAACCGATATATACATAATATATGTATTATTTCCAGTGACATCATAAAAGGTATATTTTTCACTGTCTGAAAAGCAAAATGTACCCAAATAAAAAAAAAAAGTAAAATGTTACATTTTCAGAAGGCGGGCTGAATCTCGGCTCTAGGCCAAAGAAAATTCAAGAAGATTTTGTGTCACTATTTTAGCTCTTTTTTTCTTTTTCTTGTGGCAGTCTCTAGATGGGTTCTGCTTTTTAAAGAGGGCAAAGATAACCATGGGTCTAGTGCCGTAAAACATGAAGTATACACCAGAACAAGTTTCCCCAGGCTCTCCGGGATTGACATTTACAAAATTCTGCGTGCACCATAAGGAAGCCAAACTTTGCAAGATACTGAACATGTCATGTGGTATAACAAACAGTTTCTGAGATAAGAGCAACATACACTATGTAGCGTCCCACTAGTAGGACGATCGATATTTTCTCACCCCCCCGCTTGGCGAGTCTCACTCGGCGACCTTCCTCCCCCCTCTCGCCAGCAAGGCCGGTATTTCTCTTTGATGTGGCTTGTTTGTTTCACTGTAGAAAATCTAGAAGGTCTAAGAAAGAACGGGGGTATCCGAGATTACGTTGGGTCGACCTTGAGTGATGTAATGCTGTGACGTGTCTGTGTACGATTGGGTGGCTCATGTGTGTCCCGAACGATCTAGGTCTGTCTCGTGCTCATGGGGCGGTTAAGCCGCTTCCTGAACGTTCCTGGACAGAATATATATAAGGAGGGCCAGGCGAGTAGGAGGGGTGCAAATCGTAGGGTGCAAACCGTGGGTGCAGATCGTAGGTGTAAATCCAGTCGTGGTCAGATATATTATAGTGCCTTCCCTGATAGGTGTAAGTAACTTGTGGATATCAGCTCTTGTTTACAGTTATTAAACGTTAGTATTAAGTGTTCATCGGATCCTGTTATTTATTTCTACAACAGTTCGAGACAGTTTCGTTTTTAAGGGGTAGACGATCAGTTCATCTGACTCTCCCCATCATAACGTGCTGAAATTTGCATCAACGGTTACATATTGGGGGCTCGTCCGGGATCCGATCAGATCAGAACAGTTTCAACTCAGACCATCAGAGTGTTTCTAAAGTACAGTAAATTGTGTAAAGATCATCGAGGATATCCACAACATGTCAGAGGCTATTGGAAGGCTTGGCGAGGAAGCAGACGCCTTGGAGCTCACTGGGAAGGAGAGACAGGATTACATCCGTGAAGGCCTAAAGGAGGAAAGAGAGAGGCAAGAGCGCATGGAGCAACTGAAGGAGGAAAGAGAGAGGCAAGAGCGCATGGAGCAACTGAAGATGGAAAGAGAGGCTCGGGAGAAGGAGGCGGAACGACAGGCTCAACGACAGCTGGAAATAGAAAGGATGAACCACGAGCTGGAGATGGAGAGGATCCGCCATCAGCGTGGAGGCGAGTCGACGCAGGGGACCAGCGACCACGCCAGTTCCAAGAGACCCAAGCTACCTGCATTTCAGGATGGGAAGGACGACCTTGACAGCTGGCTGCTTCGTTTTGAGAGGTTTGCCGAGACAGCGGACTGGCCCAGATCCACCTGGACGACATCACTGTCTGCCCTGCTGACTGGGAGAGCTCTGGAGTGCTTTTGACGATTGCCGATCGATGAGGCCAAGGACTACGACAAAGTCAAGGAAGCTTTGCAGAAGAGGTATAACCTGTCAGAGGACGGTTACAGACTCATGTTCAGACAAGGTAAGCCTGAAGATGGAGAAGATGTCGGGATGTTTCTAACTAGGATCAAGACTTACCTAGAGAGGTGGATAAAGCTATCAAAGACAGAGAAATCCTACGAGGGAGTGAGGGACCTGTTCGTAAGAGAGCAGTTTATGGATGTTTGCCCACCAGACCTTGCGACCCATGTGAGGGAGAGGAAGCCAAAGACGCTACAGGACGTCGCAGACTCAGCGGAGGCGTTCCTGGTAGCGAGGAACCGGACACTCAGAGGAAGCGCCAGACTGCAGAGCCGGCCAGTGCGACAGAGGCCCAACGGAGACAGAAGCCCACAGGTCTGCCATAGGTGCCAGAGGCCGGGACATAAGGCGACGGAGTGTCGTACCAAGATAAACGACAAAGGTGAGTTGAAATGTTACCTTTGTGGAAAGCCAGGCCACGTTCGGAGGATGTGTCCAGCCCAGAAGGATATGGGACGAGGCAAGCCGAACAAGGCGGCGGCGGCCGTAGTTATAGCGGCGGACGAGTCGTCGAGACAGGATGCGACGACGGCTGACACCAGCATCAACGTTCAAGCGGTAATGAAGGACGGGAAGCTCCAGTTAGCGGTGCCTGTTACGTGCGGAGGATGCAGTAACGGAAGGACCGTGGAGAAGCTGAAGTTACCAGTGATGAAGGGCTTGATTGGAAATCGAGCAGTAGACGTCCTAAGAGATACCGGCTGTGAAGGTGTAGTGGTGCGGCGATCACTGGTGGACGACGGACAGCTCACCGGTGGGAAGAAACTTATCGCGAGGATCGATAACTCCTTGTTAGCGGCGGAGGAAGCCATTATCGACGTGAGAACGCCTTACCTGACGGGCAGAGTGACGGCACTGTGTCTCCCGGAGACCATCTGCGACCTAGTAGTCGGGAACGTGGACGGAGCGAAGGACCCGTACGACCCTGATACTGAGGTGATGGTAGGAGCGGTGACCACGAGGGCCCAGGAGAAGAGGAAGGACCAGTCTACGTCGCTGAAGGTGCCGAGGGCAGAACGGCACGCGGGAGTGGATAGGAAGGAACTCATCCGACTCCAGGAAGAAGACGAAGACCTCAAGAAGTTGGGGCAGAAGAAAATTCAGACCAACAGAGGCAACAAGTCCGTACACTTCGAGAGACACGGAGGTGTACTGTACCGGATTTATAGGGACATAAGACAGGCTACAATTACAAGACAAGTGGTACTACCCGAGAAACTGAGGGAGTATGTACTGAGCGTTGCCCATGATTCTATCGTCGGAGGACATCTCGGCGTGAAGAAGACGAAGGACAGGGTGATGAGCAACTTTTACTGGCCTGGTATCGAAGGTGACGTCGCGAGATACTGCCGCTCATGCGACATATGCCAGAGGACAGTGAACAAGGGAGCGACTCCTAAGGTGCATTTGCAAAGTATGCCAGTGGTAGACATCCCATTTAGGAGAGTGGCCGTGGACCTAGTAGGACCTATTGACCCCCCAAGTGAAGGCGGACATCGGTATATCCTGGTATACGTAGACTACGCTACTCGTTACCCTGAAGCTACCCCCTTGAAGAAGATCGACGCGGAGACAGTAGCTGAAGCCCTGGTAAATATCTACAGCCGTTTGGGTGTGCCCGAGGAGATCTTATCTGATCAAGGGACTCAATTCATGTCGGACGTCATGAAAGAAACGAACAGACTACTGGGGATTCGACAGTCTACTACCACCGTCTACCACCCTATGTGCAACGGGCTGGTGGAGCGATTTAATGGCACACTGAAGAAGACCTTGAGGCGACTGTGCGCGGAGCAACCTAAGCAGTGGCGCAGATACATTAACCCGCTGCTCTTCGCGTATCGTGAAGTTCCCCAAGAATCGACAAAGTTCGCCCCGTTCGAGTTGCTGTATGGAAGAACGGTGAGGGGACCGATGCACATCTTGCGACAGTTATGGACCAAGGATGTAGAGGAGCCGGAGACAAAGACCAGTTACCAGTACGTCATGGAACTACGCGAGCGGCTGGAGGACACGTGGAAGTTAGCGACGGAAGAGCTCTCAAAGGCACAAGGTAGACAGAAAACCTACTACGACCGGAAGGCGCGAGAGAGGAAGTTCCGCCCTGGCGACGAAGTTTTAGTACTGCTGCCGACAAACGCCAACAAGCTCCTAGTCCAGTGGAAGGGACCATACAAGATAGTCTCGGTTGTCGGCGTCAACGACTACAAAGTCAAGATGGGTGTGAAAGAGAAGATATTGCACGCTAACCTTCTCAAGAGGTATATCCCCAGGACTACACCAGCGACGACGCAAGCAGCGACGGCGGCAATGGGACCGGCATCTGTCGTGACCGAGGTGTGTGAGATGAACGACGGCAGAAGCGACACCATACCTGGAGATGTCGACGCTATGATGGACGACGACGGTGATGGTGATGGGACTGTGCTGGCAGAGGACGACGTGATGGACGAGAGTCAACCTGTAGAGTCAGCTGGCATGACAGTCATCGAGGACTGTGACCTGGAAGGCGACAACGGTGGAATGACGGAGGACCTTGCCGACCTAGGGAGCTGGGACCAGAAGGAAGGCTACGAAGATGTCCAATATGGAACGCAGCTGACACCGGAACAACGTCAACAACTCGGCGACGTGGTGAAGGAGTATCAACGCATCTTCACCAATCTCCCCGGATGCTGCCAGTTAGGCGAACATTGTATCGACCTGACGTCAGAGGTACCTGTTCGGCAACGACCATACCCGGTGCCCTATGCTATGCGCGACTCCTTGAAGGAGGAGCTCAGCACCATGGAAAGGTTGGGCATCATACGCAGGAGCTCATCAGCGTATGCTTCACCGGTTGTTGTGGTCAAGAAGAAGGATGGATCCAACCGAGTCTGTATCGACTACAGGAGGCTGAACAAGATCACTGTGTTCGACCCTCACCCGACAGCAGCCCCATCGGAAGTGTTCCAGAGTCTGTCGGGAGGAAGAATATTCTCTCGGATCGACTTGAGCAAGGGATACTGGCAAGTGCGAATCCGGGAACAAGACATTCCCAAGACAGCGTTCGTCACTATGGGCGAACACTATGAATTCACCCGGATGCCCTTCGGGATGATGAACTCAGGAGCTACACTGAACAGGATCGTGAAGCCATTGGTCCAGGGACTGAACAATGTGACAGCGTATGTGGACGACCTGCTGATCCATACAGAGACATTCGACGAGCATGTGAAGGCTCTCAGGGAATTGCTGCAGAGGATGGACCAAGCTGGATTAACTGCAAGACCATCCAAGTGCCTGATTGGAACGTCTGAAGTGGACTTTGTTGGACACTCAGTGGGAAAGGGTATGATTGGTCTGTTAGAAGAAAATGTGTGTAAGGTGCGAGATGCACCCAGACCCACCACTAAGAAGGAAGTGAAAGCATTTTTAGGACTGGTGGGATATTACCAAGAATTTGTACCTAACTTTGCAGCGATTGCAGCACCACTGTCTGATTTGCTTAGAAAGGGTCAGCCCAATGTAGTTCAGTGGGAAGAAGTGCAGGAGAAAGCGTACACTTCTTTGAAGAATGCCATTGTTTCCAAACCCGTGTTATGTTTGCCAGATTTTTCAAAAGAATTTGTTCTAGCAACTGATGCATCAGATCGCGGGTTGGGTGCTGCTCTTATGCAGGAATATGAGGGAAAGTTGTATCCTGTGGCATATGCCAGTCGTAAGCTATTACCTCGTGAGACGAAATATTCAGTCTCAGAGCGAGAATGCCTAGCCATCGTTTGGGCCGTAAAGAAGTTTACTTTGTACTTATATGGTAAGGAGTTTGTGCTCCAGACTGACCATAGGTCATTAGAGTATTTGAATTCTGCCAGATTTGACAGCCCAAAGCTATTACGATGGAGCCTATTTTTACAGTCAGGATTAGGTATGTCAAGGGCAAGGAAAATGTCGGCGCCGACTTCCTGAGTAGAGTATTTTGAATAGTACAAGTTCAGTGAGATGTATTGTAACCCAGAGTTTTGCCTGTTAGATACGTTTCTGGGATGACTGTATTGTACTGTAATGTATATATCTGAATGAGTATTGAATTATTGGCCGGCAGAGAGCCACTATGTATTAGTCATATTTTTTATGTTCACATTATTTGTCACCAATGGGACAATGTAAATTTTGAAGTCTGTAACCCAAATGGGAACTGCGAGCAAGCAGTGATTTTGTATGCTGCATTGATGTAATTTGCGAGTGGCCTAAACTTAGGCAGTATGGTATTGCTTTGTTTGATCTGATATGATGAAGTTAGACCCTGATCAGTGGTCGATATGTGTTGGTATTTTTGCCATTGTATCTATGAGTTTATGCATTTGGTTTTTAGGACAATCATTGTTATGCATAACGTTTATGTGCTATGGTTCGTGCACGAAGCATTTTGTACTCGATGGCCATCGTTTCACCATGGTATGATCTTAATAGTATCATTGACCATCGTTTCACCACAGTGGTGGTATTGTATTGTTTATAATAGTAGGTCTACTGTTGACCAGGTTTTGTAATGGTACTGCAATGATATTGTAATGAGATTGTATTAGTGTTATAAGGATACTATGGTTATTGTATTGTACTTAGGATATTGGGAAGGCACCTGGTATAGTATTAGCAATGTCTATTGTAAGATTGGAGATGATAAGTATTCTATGATAGTGTGGACGCTTTATGATGTAGATAGTTGAAGAATGTTCAACTTAAATTGGGGAGTTGTGTAGCGTCCCACTAGTAGGACGATCGATATTTTCTCACCCCCCCCCCCCCCCCCCCGCTTGGCGAGTCTCACTCGGCGACCTTCCTCCCCCCTCTCGCCAGCAAGGCCGGTATTTCTCTTTGATGTGGCTTGTTTGTTTCACTGTAGAAAATCTAGAAGGTCTAAGAAAGAACGGGGGTATCCGAGATTACGCTGGGTCGACCTTGAGTGATGTAATGCTGTGACGTGTCTGTGTACGATTGGGTGGCTCATGTGTGTCCCGAACGATCTAGGTCTGTCTCGTGCTCATGGGGCGGTTAAGCCGCTTCCTGAACGTTCCTGGACAGAATCAGGCGAGTAGGAGGGGTGCAAATCGTAGGGTGCAAACCGTGGGTGCAGATCGTAGGTGTAAATCCAGTCGTGGTCAGATATATTATAGTGCCTTCCCTGATAGGTGTAAGTAACTTGTGGATATCAGCTCTTGTTTACAGTTATTAAACGTTAGTATTAAGTGTTCATCGGATCCTGTTATTTATTTCTACAACAGTTCGAGACAGTTTCGTTTTTAAGGGGTAGACGATCAGTTCATCTGACTCTCCCCATCATAACGTACTGAAATTTGCATCAACTGTTACACACTACTCTTTTGACTTACCTCAGTATCGGATGTTTGATATGCGTACGGAAATCATTGGAAAAGGAAAATTTATTCTTGTGCACATAGTGCTATAAAATAGTCATCCATGGAATTAAAGCAGGGCCAGTTTGACCAGGAACAAAATTATTCGAAGACATCATGACATCATGGCTATGTATTTAGCTTTTTTGTGTGCAAGCTTTATGGATACAATTTTGTACCCATAAAACACACATTTCAGCAAAATAATAAATTTCTCTTTTCAGCTTGGTCTGCCTGTACGACTGATAAAATATGTATCTGAATTAGACCGTATGGTAGAATGCCTTTTCTTTCAATTTCAAATTCCCATAGACGCGGTACCCAGCTTTTCCCAGAATGAACTCCCTAAAGCACATCTCTATTTTCTGCTGAGGCAGATCTATCTATATTTGTGCTTCTTGTCATCTTGTTTGGTATCCTGTGCGCATGAGTGCGGTATAGAGAAGTTCGCAAGGCTGAATGTTCTTGAAGGTCGTCAAGTACCAAATATCGTTAGTTCACGTGCCTCCGTACATGTATTCATAATAGCTCTGGGACCAGTAGTTTACTAAAAAGCTTCTTAGCAAACAGATATATAAACAGCATACTCTATATATAGAGAAGGCTTTACCAACTCTTCATGTCAAATTGTATCTTAAGGAGCAAATTTCAGGCTTTTCAGATTTATTAGCGATTTGACCAAGTACAGGTAATGAAGAAACATACAGACCAGATAACAAAAATTATACCGAAGACAAATGACTGGTCTCTGCACCACAGATATGGATTTCTATCTGAATGAATGGTACATAAAGAAGAAAAAGAAATGTACCAATCTCACATACCTGAAAAACATATGTAAAATCAAAGGTTCTTGTTGCTATTATTGTCATGACAAGTAACCATACAAAGAGGATGCTGCCTGTGAATGTTACGAGGTACATAATGGCAGTCTGACATAGCAGGAACATCACTGGTCTCCAGCCCAGACAAAATACAACAGCGGATATATCAAACATCACGAGAAGACACAGCCGGACCTGCTTGGATAAAATAAACATGTTGTTCACCTACATGATGAGCAAAAAAGCATGGTTGGGCCATTTGAAATAGTAAGTGTTCTGAAACAACAAGTCTAAAATTAAAAACAAACAAATACACACAGACACACACGCACGCAAGTACGCAAGCACACACAAACACACACGACTGTGTTGGAATGTGTGCACTGTCATTCTGTAAGTTAACAATTCAGCACCAATACTAGGAATCACATCATTAACCCAATTAAAACATAGTTTTGATTTCCAACTGTTAATGTATAGGGTAGTAAATTCCGAATTATTTCTTCTGTAAATTTCGGCCGTTAGTTAAACAGGTCTCTGAAAAATTAAGAAAACATTATCATTGCATCATTTCTTCAATTTGATTATTTGAAATCTGTAAAAAATATTTTGATGAACCTGCCGACGCATTAAAGTGAACCGTGTTTATCCAGCTTGAAATGAGATTTACGGCAGGAGAGTTATTTTATATTTTAGTAGTATACAGTACAAGCAGGAAGTAAATAACAAATTCAATGACTTCAAGAACTTTTCAAACAACTCGTCATTAAACAATATAAAATCTGTTTATCATTAGAAAAATGCCTCCGCCCCCCCCCCCCTCCACCAAACACACACAAATACACCCCGAATAAAAAAATAAACAACACTTTCCACCTGTTTCTGATACTATGAAAGAGACATGGAAAACCAGATGAAAACAAAATGGTTTACCTTTTCACTGACCCGGATGTGAAATAATGTCACAGAGTAAACGATACGAAAGAGATATAGAGGAATTCGAATCCACAGTCTTCCTCGCCACCGCCACCACTCTTCGTCTGTTTGATCCTTAGGGAAAGAAAAAATGAAAAAAAAAAAACGGAAGAAGAAAAAAAGTAAAAAGCAGTGGCATCTATCTCATAAGATGAAGGTAGCACATGGCTCAAGCTCTTTGTTTACCATCACGAATGTGACAAAATGTAATATCAATATCAGTATTACCTTATACTTTCATAGAAAAGGGGATACATAAATTCGAAACTGAAACGATTTTCTCCTAATAGATTCATGGCTTACAGCTGGCCTTGAATTTTGTTAAAAACATCGGCATATAATGTCAGGATCAAAACTACAAAAATAGCATACCTGTTTCCGACCTATCCATCTCCAACCATCGGCAAGATTTGTACCGATATCAGGTAGGAATTCTGCCGACAGAAAGAAAAACTGGTTGGTATAAATAATCGGAAAATCTCAATGGAAATAACAAAAATATAGTGGACTTGGAAGGCATGTCCACCTTCATCATATAACCTAGTGATGGTAACAATCAAATACTTACTTTAGAGAACTTTCCTCTTAGGGCACACCAAGACAATGTTAACCAACATGACCTGGTAACGTGTAAATTGGTTCTTGTTTCCAAAACTTTCTAATTTCCAGAATTTCGTTAAATTTTCCGTCGAAAACCTTCTGTTCATCCAATTGCTGTCACAACAAGTTATCCTCAATTTCGTATGTTTTATCCATTTTCTCCTCTACTCAGGAAGTGTGTACGGGGTGGCGTATCTACCTGTCGACTGCATTTTCCATAGGGCACGGGCTAGTATTGCTGGTTAGTTATTTTGCCTAACCATCTCTGACCCCAGACCTTTGTTCACTCTTATGATTGTAGAGCGGTGGGGGGGGGGGGGCGGAGTTGAAGAAATCTGACTTGTCGAAAGCATGCACCTGTCTAAAATGAGCATCGCTGGGCATTCTCTTTGAAATTAACTTGATGCAGACTGAGTTGCCTACGTTAAATGAACAGTCATTAACTTACTGTTTCCGTCTATGTATAGTAAAAGGAATGAATATCCAAGGCCTGCAAGCCCAATGATCCAATACGCATATCTTTCCCAGCGAGGCAAAACATCTACAAACATCCTGGCTGCAATAGAAGGAGCAAACATTTTGGACACCACATCTAGATTTCACAGGCGAATATTTGAAAGAGTTCTTATGATTCACATACTAAAGACGCCTGTGTTTCTACATGCAAGGTGTCAAGACAGAAGTCGCAATTGAGTATACCTGTATACTATCAAATAGAATACCTACAAATCCTAAATGGTGGAATCAAAAGAAAAAGAAAAAACGTTTTTTGATTGTAAGGCAATGAGCTTGGGGCTGCGTCCCACCATGACAAAGAATGTACTATTAATTGAACTAGTTTGTAATTTAAAAAATTACGTTGGCTGAAGTGTGACATAATGAAAGAATTGGGGATTTAGCCTGTTCAGCAAATAACTCAATGGATTCGTAAAACAAAATGACAAAGCAAAGTGTAGGGTTGAATATGTGCTTGCATGAATTCCTCGTGAATCACAGAAACAGTCACCAATTTAAAAAGGCATAAATCTCATCTACACCCTTTTCTGTCGTCAATTCTACATGTACGGCCCAACTGATAACACTTCATGATCCACTCACAACATAATGATGGATGATAAGAATTCTCACACTGGCAATATGAGTTCCGTGATTTACAGTTTATTAATATAACATTAACAATCAGAATATTTCACTAATTTTCCTCACTCTTTCAAGGATTTGCTCAGACTCTAGAAAAGAACTCGTTATTAATGCGAACGCTAGCCTAGAGAACTTTTTGAAGTAATTAAATATATCAGACACAGATTTTCAGCCCCATGTATACAGATGTTGCAATGACACTTTCACTGAGATCTAGATCTATACTGCATTAGGCACACCATTACATGCAGAAGACCTAATCATAGATTTCATTCAAGTGACTTATTGATTACACTCTTTGGTAGATATCTCTGGATTTAGATCGAGATTCTAATACTGTCAGTATTGGATAAAAAACAAAAATTAAATGAAATCGACAGTGAAAAGAAAAAGATTTAAGGGAAACCTGGAACTTCGAAAACGAACCTCAGAAAAGTTCGGATGGTGGCAGAAAATTAATCCATTATATTTGGGTATTGATTTTATAAAGATGTTCTACTGAAATGTAAATTGGGAACACACAAATGAAATTATAGCCCCATAACCTGTTTTCATGCCACCACCTAAATACTTCTTAGACCACAACAGCCCCAACAGCTTATAGGTTAAACAAGGACTTTTGTTCATCAAAATCGTCTTTTATGAAAAAAAAAAAGAAGGAGGATGCTCCTGATAAAATAAAAAAAAAATACTATCGTTTGTAATCTTTCTTATTTCCTTTTATCTCTGATTCTATTCTTTCCCATTTTTTCCTCTCATTTTGCGGATTTCGGAATTTCCACCATCAACGTATCTCTGTGGTGCATCCAACTTACCTTGCAATGTCCAGTTCAAAATTAAATCTATAAAAACCCTCAAGGTCTGTGTTCAGTTCAACCTCCCCCCCTCCCCCCTACCCCGGAGTTATCCTTATCTCCGGTGGACGACCGTGTGCGGCTATCCATCCTCTTTTCTAAAAGGCACAAGACTCAGCGACGGGTCGCTTGCCTTCTCAACGACGTACGACAGATATTAATGTCCGCTTGGGGGGGGGGGGGGGGGGCAAATTTAAAAAAAATGCTTTGAACGCTGTCTCAATTTTTTTTTTTTTTGGCCACGTAGTAGAGCTCTCGTGATCGGAAACTTGCACTTTGTCTTTTTTTCATTTTTTATTTGTGTGATTTATTGCAACATTTCTCTAAATTGTTTATTTCTAATGCCTTGCTTCACAACTTACAACCTGTCATATTTGTTGTGGTTGCCATTTTAATTTTGTTCCTGGCCCGGCAGTGACCCTACACAATTTCTCTGTCTCTGTGTGTGTATGAGTGTGTGTGCGTGTGCGCGTGTGTGTGTGTTTTGCAATATTCAATTTGCTTGTCTGCCTTTTGTAGTATCCGGTTCAAAACTGAATGGAAACCTTAGGGGCTTGTGTCCAGCCGTCCACTCTCACTTCAAATTTCTGTAACTGGGTGGGTAATTATTCTTTTATTAGTCTATTAACAATCTATCAGTTAGCAATACTATAAGCGTAAAATGCCACACAATATTATTAACATGGGATCACATAGAGATATAAAATTAATATAATATTTGTAAATAACAAGAGAGAGAGACAGACAGACAGACAGACAGACAAACAGACAAAGAGAGAGAGAGAGAGAGAGAGAGAGAGAGAGAGAGAGAGAGAGAGAGAGAGAGAGAGAGGGCTCAATATTATCTTTTAAAAAATGGCAACCCGTTCAAACTTTGAGTATACTCATATTACACAGTCTATTCATTTAGGCTAAAAGAGTATGTATCTAACAAAATGCAAGCAGTATAACCATGAGACTATTATAAGGCTTAGCTATGACATAGATAGGCATCACACCCTCAGGATTCTAATAAATGTAAGACTATCGCATAGAGTTATATTCCTCATAAATAAACGATAGCGTTTGATATTTTTTTAATGTGAAATCAGCGAGAACATTCGTTTCAGTTTTAAAATACACATACCTTTTAGTAGGATACAAAATTCTTTTGCGGGCCACAAAATTAATCACATTAAAAATATTTTCATACGGTGTGCGTGGTCTCTCGACTGGGAGAAGAGACGCAGCGGTTGGTGCATGACGGTGTTTTATACCCCTTCCTGCCCATTCTCCCACGATTTCCCACGGCTGGTCGATATAGTTGCACCTAACAGTTCCATGAAGTGATTGGTGAAACCCGCGCTCTCCTCCAGTGTTTGATACTAAATATTAAATTTTTATACCCATTCATGACACAAGCTACACTGCAAGATAGTGCAGTTAACCCTTCTACTCTGCTTTCCTGGGCCCAGTAAATACATAATTATAGAATTTACATTATAACACTGAACAAACCATGCTGCGTAGAAAACCTGTTTACATTTGATTCGCAAACGAGAATTACTCCGATGAGTAATGTGCCAAGTATCTTTGATTACACTGACTACGGCGCAGCAATCAGACAATAAAGGCAGTTTCTCCCATTGCATTTGTCCGTTCCATGAGAGAAATCTAGAGAAAATCGGAATTCTATGAGGATTCTGATTACAAAGGCAAAGACGGACCAACTGTACCCGTATGGTCCAACTCCACTCTTGTTGGAAACATAGACAACATAATGAGCGTGTTCGGGACTTTCCACTATTTCAATGGAATAAATTCCAACTCCTCCAGGATGAAAGAAACCGACTTATTTTGTGTCTTTCCCCTGGTCTCCTGCTTAATTCAAAGAAATAAAAATTTAAAGTCAGCTACATCTATCTCTAAAACAAATGGACACAATTATCTCAGTATTACAATATTCAGATTAGCGTAAACGGTTTAGTTTAGCCATGTCCATTAATCTGTGGATGCTGTAATGAGATATTTACCTACAGTCAAAATAATCGAGATACATTATTATTATTATTATTAGTTATTAGTATCAGCATTATTATTATTACCGGTATTGCATTTTGAGGTAAACGAGATGTGATATGTCGCCAATGTATTTCTTAAAACCATTCTGCTTTCAAAACGTTTCTGTGAAATTAAGTATTTTCATAAAAATGTAAAACAATAAGTTCAAAATAATATATTTCATCGCACTGGACCTAAAGAAGAGGACTCAGTTACGCGTGGCTTTGTCTAGGTGTTACTCAATTCATTCATTCTGTCTCCGCTCCTCTGTTTTGTGTGAGAAGTCAAATTTGTGGTTTGAATGAACTCTCAATTCTACTCAAACTAACTGATTTACCTGGTTCATCAACGGCAAGCAATGTCAGGAAATAAACATGTTATATGAAAAAAAGAAAGGTAGAACTTGATAAGTCTAAATCGATGCCAAACTAAGTTTTCATGAAATTCTCAGATACTGGTGTTTTTTTTTTCCAGATTACCGGAGAACTTAAGTATTGGTTGCCATTCTTGTCGTTTTACACCGTCGTGCAAGGTGGCTGTCTCACGCACTTACCTTCTGCTTGTTTATCTGTGCACAGGTACCTTGGTAAGTCAACAGCTGTGCTGTGTTTGTTTTTAGAAGGCAGAACCTAACTACCATCATGATAACAATATGAAAGGCAATCAGGCAAGCACATTCGACAAATTAGTGCAAGCTGCAAATCCAGTATAATTATTTAAATTATATTTATTTTCTGACACGTGTGGTTTACCATTCTTTTGTTTTTTTGTTCTTGTTTTTGTATTTTTTTTTTTTTACCTGTGCAATATCAAAATTAGTTTAATTTTACTGAATGAGAATGTTGGTGAACGAGTTGTTTGGATGTAGGGATCTATTATTTTCAACGAGAAAGCGCGGAAAAATTGTTGAACTTTGTTACTCTCTTTTCCCTTAACACACACACTGGAAGCATTACAATTTTCCCTTCGTATATTTTGGTGTATGTACGAATACATTAATCGTATAAATAAGAGATAATTTGATGGTTTTGGAATGATAATATTGGCATCTTGCCTATTTCTCTACTTAAAGTTGCGAATCGCTCAAACTGTGCAATCATTAGGCTTAATTGTTTGGTGCCACAACGTTGGTTTTACACTCGTGAAACTTATGGTGCTGTTGAAGGAATCGTTGGAAATGATGTCGGTAACGGTGAAATTATTTCCAATATGAATTTCCTTGCTTGATTTACGAGTTGTATAATAGACGACAAGGATTAATGTAATGCCGACAACTCTACTTAAATATTCTATGATCAATTTAAATGCCTGAAATGAAATCTCAAAAGGCACTACATAATTAATCTACAGGTCTTAACGATAAATACCATAGCAAAAATTGGAAAACGATAACGTCTACAGTAAAAGTCGATGTTAATGATACATCAATAAGTGTTCACTGCAGGATAATGGCGATATCGACAACAATAAAGGTAGACACTTAGACAGTAATGACGCAACTAACATCTTCATAGTACGACAGTGGTGATAGGGACAACAACAACAGTGCCCGTTCATGATGCAATAAACATTTAGTAGGCAGCGACAACAACGAAGGCGCACGTTAATGATGTCATTGAAATACAAAAAATACAAAACTTTAAAACGGAAATTAAAAGGAAGACGAAACAGCATAAAAACGTCCTTAAGTTTAATATCTGAATGCAAAAAATCCAACGGTGCCCACACAAATTCAAATGGAAGCCAACAGTCAAACAGCTGGTCAAACGCTCAAAGAGGATATTATGAGGGGCCATATATATATAATATACGTACGCTCTGGAGGGTGGGGGCTGGAGGTGGTGTTTCCAGCGTACGTAAAGCGTACAATGGGAGGGCGGCCGGGAGGGGGTATTCCTGGGAAATTATGCAGGTTTTTCAATTTTGATAATAAATATAAAGGTATGGTTTTATTTACTTCTTTTCAGCAAATTAAGACCTTGGATTATGTAAAAAACTATGTCTCCAATGAAAATAGTCATACGTAGTTCATGCAAAAAATTCATTTAAAGTTTTCAACAAACATCAAGGCAGTATCATGGGTTACACTGATCGTATTTGATCTGGATGTCGTCAAACGGTAGAACATCCGAATAGCGAGCGAGGGGGGGGGGGGGGTGGGTCAGGGATGAAGATATTATAGCAGATTTAAGGGATGGACAGGAACAGATTTTACACCAACTCGCTATTCCGATGCCCTGCCCATCAAACATTGCATCATTGCTAATATGTGTCAGCGTGAATAAAATTTAAAAAAAAAGAATTAAATCAATGCTCGGTGATGATCACCGTACGGGTCACATTTAAAGCGATCACTGTTCGCGTGACGTTGAATCTACCGGCTTCCATTTTAACCTGCCTTCAAGCCGTCACCCCCCAGTCTCTCTTCTCAGACGAAAGCAGATACTTTGACGCAATGATTGTAAATCTTATGTTATTTTAATCATTGATTTTGGTTGTTTTGGGTGATCTTGCTGAGTCTTCAAAAATCAGTTGTTTTTTTCTTTCTCTTACTCAGATTCATTGACATTTGCCATCAAATGAGTTCGTTGTTAAAGAGTTAGTTGCTATTTGAAATACTTCATAATGTTACAGCAATTCCTTTACATCAGAATAAATGTTACTTTATGGAAAGAGGTTGCATAAAAGCTGCCAGTTGTGCTTTGTATAAAGTGAATAAAATCACGACAAAAAAATCTCGTGAACATCCACTGATTTCCCTGTCAAGATAAATAACTGCTGTAGATCTTTACATCTGTGTTTTAACACCTATACAATAAAATGAAGAAGAGGGGAGAAGTAAAAAATGCAAGAACGTCCTCAAAACCAAATTATATTAATAATAAAACAGATAGTTGGGTATGGACACAATTAATCTGGTGTCTTAAACTAAGGTGTCATTCCTTACTTCAGGTTTTGTTCGACTGAAATTATTGACACTAGGCTTACATTAGAGAAAATTGCTTGTATTGTATATTGTATACAAATACAATACATACATTGAACATTATAAAACAAATTTGAGATAGCAAATAAATTACACATTAAACAACATACATGCAAGTTATTTTCAATTTTTCTTTGGTAAAATTAGTCTTCGCATACTATGACTGTCTTGACAAAGATTTTCTTTACTCCTATCTTTCAAGACTCAGCCATAGCAGTGGTCACCACAGAAGTTCAGCTAATAAGTCGGTAACATTTGGCATTTTACTGAAACAACGGCTTGGAAAAAGTGCGTATCTGACATTTTAGCGGTGTTTTTGTTGTATTATTCATTTAAAGGTAAAGTCCATTTCTACAACCAAGAGCCATAGTATGGTGATTGCCATCTTCTGTGTAACATTGTCAAATCATTCCGTGGCTTGTATTCTGTTGAAGATTTTGACTGGGTATTTAATTCTTCGTCGAACAAAAGTCTTTTTACCATTCCTTGCTTTCTTGTTGGGCTAAGTGGGAAGTCTGTCAAGTACGTCTTAAAATGTCTTTTCATGCCTGTATCGTCACTCTTGTCAGTTGCTATCTGTACAACTATTCTGCTGATAAAACTGAAAAAAAAAACAACCTAGCTGAATAAAATGCCAAGCAATCTGCCAAAAGAAGAGACATTGGATTCCAGGAAAATGACATCCTCCCGAGATCACAGATCCACCAGATCGAATATTTTGGTCTTTATCCCTGGTCATTTTAACCCCTACCGCTGTTTCATTCATGACTGGCCAGATAGAACCGAAGTTCGACCGTGATGGAATGTAAGAAATATTTTCCTTATCATATTTTTCATGTACCTCAGCAGAAGTTTTTATTTAAGATTGCCGTTCAAAAATCTGTAGCAGAGTAGTCGAATATTTTGCTTAAATGTGGCATGTTGTAGGCTAATCAACTTGTACTGTAGAAATGACGCAAAAAATAAAATGAAATACATTTCTGCATCATATAAAAGAAACAGAGCGTAACTGTGACTTGCTCATGCTTCTTTGCTTGATTGAATCCGCCCCATCTAATAATTGCACTCACATTCATAAAAAAAAACAACAACAACAAACAAAAACAACAACAACAACTGCTAATATTTCCTATGTTTGTACAGACACCAGCTCTGTTTGGACCCAGATATACAGTGGGCAACACATTAAATAGTGTTTACTACCACTGTCGCTATTACTTTCCTTTTTAAATGATTACGAATGAAAACTAGAAGAAAAGAGAAAGACCGAGACAGAGAAAACAATAACAACAACCAGAAATCAGGAAATTCTAGATGTAGCATCTGCAAGCTATCCCTTGCCCTCCCCCGTTTTCTTGTTACACTGGTGAGCATGTGTTCATTTCTGTTTTCATTTTATTGTTGACAACCGCCAGAGTGTACTGTACTCCGTGACCTGACCTTCCTTTCCTAGTGAGTAGTTTTTTCCTCGCCCGCTTGTTGTCAGGTGTTTTGACTCGTTCAGTAAATATTAGTATGTTCCCGAACATTCGATAACATTGTGGATAAGGATGTTTACGCCAGATTTGGCTTTGAGTGATGTAACCTGATGACGTATTGATACGTGATTGGTTAGTTTGTGCGAGGGCAAAGGTAACGGTTATTTCGGGAACTTTCTGTAGAAATGTTTATATGTATGGACCTGTGTGAGTGGTTGGTCGGTGAGTAAGTGAGTTTTCCTCTCTGTGGCGTAGGATATTTACTTGTTCGTTGGTACATTCCTAGTATTTATTGTTCAGTATTCAGTTATTAAACTTTAGTGTTATTTAATCTATCGTCGGATCTCGTGTTTATTTATTCTACAGCTGTAATAGTTTCGTTTTCTAAAGGGTTGTAGTTAGATCAACTAACTCCCCCCTACTATAACGTGCTAGAACAACCTCAGCTGTTACACTAGAGGATTCACATCTCTAAATCAGGAAAAATTCAACCATTCTGGTACAACAGGTCTGAATCTTTTACACATATCATATTCATCCGACACACAAAAAAAAAAAGTCCCAGCCATTAAACACCGTGGCATGGAATGCTCTGACATGTTTAGCAGGGTTTCACTTGTCTCTGACCATCACAACGAATCTTCAAATCACAAATCCATTTTAGCCAAAGTAACATAATACTATTATAATCAATAATTTCTCCAAGAACCCAAATATTGGTATAATATGCAGGATGTAAATATGACTCCTTGGTCACCCATGAGTATCGCGCTTCACCCTAATGTTGAGGCTTTTCCTTCAGTCTGGATTTAATACCAGAAGATGATGTTCCACCATGTCTCACAGTGTCACGTAGCAACACTTCTTGCGTTTTTTAGCTTGGTGTCGAGCGATTAGATATAATGCATTCTGCACAGAAGCCATCAAGAAGAAGTACAGTGTGAGCAGCTCACTCCATGTTGCTGTTGAAGTGCAATTGAGAATTTAATTACTAGGAACTTAAATATTCTTATAAAAGCTGTAGCATTCACAAAATGAACTCTGGGTAATGTAAAAAATGGTGTGTTGAATTTAATTTATTAAAGGGGACACCAATCCACCCAATCTGCTGTATAGTGTAAAAGGGTTCGAAAGAATGTTTTTTTTTAATTAAAATGCTGCGGTTACCTTACTTAACTCAATATAAAGCATTCCGCTAGAAGTGAGGGTGGGAGGGGGGGGGGGTGTCCTCTTTAAAATGTAATAGAAAGATAGTGAGAGTCATTGTACTCTAGTGGAGTCTCGGGACACTGCAAACCCGCAAACAAAGAGCTGACGATCTAGCGAAGAAGGAAGGAAACCTGGAGTAATCAAAGGAATAAATGTCACATGAACAGACATCCATCTCATGCACGCATATGATAATGGCGTACACACTCTGGACAGGAGAAAACAGCGACTGATCTTGAGACAAGAGACCTGGCCACAACAGACTATAGGAACACTTGTATAGAAAGTTCAAAGTTGGAGACACAAAAACACGTCCGTGTAGAATGGCACCAGAAAATGCACAGCATGGCCTCCAGTCGTGCCCCTTATATGAGGAAGAAACGGACAACTGCTGGCTACTGGTTTTCTGAATAATAGACACGATAAAATGCGTGAGAGGAAGAAGAAGAAGAAGAAAATCTTCTACTTTAAGAACACCAGTCGCTTTTTCTCTTGCAAACTGTTTCTTTCAAAAAGAGAGAACAGCTGTTTCTACCAGTGTGGCACTGATACGAGACATCGTTTCCCGCTGAAATCAAGCTTTTCCATGGCAAGGCATTGTTTCACCCCAATTCATCAGCAGGTAAAATCAAACCACTTTTCTCAGTTACTCTATGTAATGAGACCTAAGGGACTCGGGTAATTTCGTTCAGCTCACATCTGCATGTTTCTTTAATTGGGGCTGACACAGAGAAACAGGGGGAAAGTCCTCTTTCTAGATGGCACAGCTAGCAGAAAATGCGCAAAAAAACTAGTGGACGACGGTTTAAATACAACTATAAAACTAGAACCATACATATGGAGAGTAAGACAGTGTTCACCTTTAGTTACAAGTCGTTCAAGTAGTGCCGTCGCTACATCTATGTCGAAGAAGAAGAAAAATATCTGCACACCAGATGCCAAGTACACAGGTACAATACAGATGGCTTTCAATCGCAGTCGCATGGCAGGGCTCAGAAAAGATTTCTGGTAAATAAATACAACGTGAGATAAGAATTCAGTGGAAGGCTGGCAAGTCATGCGTTACTGACAAATACCGAATTATCTATTAAAAAAAAGTCATGAGTTGTTTCGTTGCGTATGGATATTAGTGGTATGAACAACACCTATGGCCTATAATATAATTACCTTATGCTAAAGTATAGGTTGGATAAATTAATTCCAATTTTCTTATCCCCTGGTCTTTGACACTAAAGTAATAATTCGTATACGTTAATGCATGCTTGCCATGATCTCAAACGCCAAAGTCTAAAAAAAAAGTTGTTTAAAATACCTCCTTCTGGGTGTTCTACAATGCATCAATCTATATTAATTTTCAAATTACCGGACTACAATTAAAAAAACAACAAAAAACCAACATTTTATGATAACAAGAAACTATGAGGAAATTAACATTAAATTTGAAGTTATGTATAGTAGTCAAATACTGCGTCGCTGATTCTTAAATAAGGGAAGGGGTGGGGGTATCCGGGCTGCTTAGGGGCTGGGGGGAGGGGGGGGGTACCCAGGCTGCTAGGGGACACGCTGGTCTAGAGGGAACGTGCTCGCCTCTCATGCCGAAAGCCGAAAGTACAAGCATGACGGTGCAGGCATGTTGAAAATCTGGGGGGAATTTCCTTCCCTGATCCTACGGCACGCAGGATCGAGCACATAGTCTTCTCGGATGAGGAAGAAAAACTTAGATTGCCCGCGTGCACTTTGCGGATGTTAAAGATACCTTGGCAGTTGAAAATCGAGAAGAGCAAGCCTAACAAGGCCTCTGCCCCGGCAAAATTTAATAGAAAACTAATTCCTACCGTCCCCCCCCCCCCCCCCAAGACTCACACACACACACACACACACAAATAGATCAAGTACACAAAATACAAACACAATTACTACAACAACAACAAACAAGTAAAAGAGAAGTGCAAATGTCAGGGACAGAGCTAGAGATCCTCCGAAAACAAAAACCTTACTACACTATCCAGGCCGTTGAGTAATGCACGCAACATTGTGTTGTGCGAGTACACAGTAGCTTGTATTTTTCTTACCCCAGACTAGCTGATTTTGCTTGGCGTTGCCCGGGGATAAATCTGTCCATGGGCATTATTTTCAGTTCTGGGTTATTACATTATATCTGCCTCTATTTTTTGAACTTCTCCGTTGGTTTAAGTTTGTTTGCAGGTCTGCGTGTTTGCGCGTTCTTAGTTTGTTGGTACTCAAATGCAGTCTAGTTGGCCAATTGCATGCATTCCCCTAGCATATCCAGTATGTAATCGTAGGATGGTTGTCGTGTCATGACAATAGCCTGCGTACTGGGTAGTCTGTTTAGTGAACACACGATATAAAGGGTCATACGGAACGAAAGATCAAGTACAAAAACGCGGCGTGGTAAAGGCATGTCTCAACGTTGAAAACTGTCACCGCTGAGGATAATACAAGTATATACCGGTACGGTCAGCCTGGAGACAGACTGTGCAGAAAGGTCTCTCCAACTTCGAAGAGGCTCTTGCTCAGCAGCAAGAGGCAAAGAGGAGAGGAAGAAAAGCTGCATCCCAGGTAGTCAGATCAGCCTCAGACAGAGCGCAACCCCATAGTCTCCCGAGACTGAAGGATGCCTACTACTATACCGGTACCCACAATTGTATTCATCTAACGCAAACTACCTACGTTTTCTGGAATTTAGATGAAAATTCAAGTTTTTAAGTTTTGTGATTGTCTCGGAGTTCTGACCATAAGTTTTGCAACTCGCTTTTATTTTCATAGATTATGTGTAATCATTTCTATTGATGTTAAACTCAATCTCTGCAGCGTTTCACCGCCCACCAACTTGATAACTGGTGCCCTACATCATTCACACATGAAATGAGACTTCTCAGCCCATTAGTTAGCTGGTGACATTACATATTGAGTTGCAGTGAAACCGTTTGCTCCAACCAAGTGTTTGTTTCTCATGACAGGGCTTTCTTAAGTCCACTATCCCAGGTTGTCCAATCAATGTTGATAAGTCTATAGTATAGAATCTGATTTTTTTTAATGGGCGAAACAAGCCTAAAAGACATTAATGTAGTAGGTAACATATTTTGAAAGGTAAAGAAATGATATCAAGAACTTACCACCTTTACTCCAAGTGAAGAACGCTCCAACATCGGTACACAAGCTTCCAGGGACCCCGTCACAAAGTTTCCCACACACCATATAAATACACCGAGACTACCGCCATGCCACCAGAAAATAAACAGAAAGGCCATGGCTGATGCCAGTAATTGCCTTGCAAAACCAGCTCTTGATCCACCCAGAGGAATGTATATGTAATGTTTGATAAAATTATACAGGCCAACATCAAAATATTTCCACATATCTGTGTATGAGTGCACCCAGCCAATACAGCGGGGCAGGGGGGTGGGTATTATACCATCAAATCTGGATACTTGCAAACCTAAACCATACGTACATACATACTTCACCATGAAAAACTGGCCATATCCGTATCCTAGTGCCGCTATAGACCATGAGGATACATTTTTGAGTATATACACAGATGTAGTCATTGCACAGAAATATAAAAAATGGAATTGGAAATCAAGGAAAAAATGCCAAAATGCCAATCTCATTAGTCTTTTAGATATGTCAAAAACATCCACAGAGAAGACATCAGATCTGAAATGTGCTCTTATTTGACAATGAAAATCACGATAGATTATAATTGGGCCATCAAGAAAAAGTGGAAAATAGAATGAATAAAATATCAAATCAAGCAAATCTGGGTCACATTGTGGACCTGTTGTCTGATTTCTTGAATGAGCTTCTTTAGTAGAATATTTGATACCACAGACATCATGCCTTTGCTCTTCATGCATTGATAATTCTGAAACATCTGCCGCTGGTTTTTCACCAGGTACAAAGTGCTGGGTAAAGTTTGTGTGTCTGTTCAGGGCACTAGTTTTTTTTTCCCTCCATTTGATTTTTTCAACTGCAAAACTGATCAAACGGGCCTGAAGCAAAGCAGCTGATGCAAAATACTGAGCCAGTGTGATGCTTCTAAGTCCAAGTGTTCTTCTCTGGAAAAGTGGAAACAAAAAAACATAATTGAGTCACTGACATGACTCCTTTCACAGCAAAATAATGATTACTTCAGGGAGATGCTATTTTCCTATGACCAACAAAAATCTGTGAATAACGCAATTTCAATGATGTCTAAAAGTCCAGATACGTGGATGTAGTGGTGGGAGCGATTCGAATCATTATTCGAACCGCGCGAATCACTGACTCGATTATCAGTGATTCGATTCGTATGTGCTGATTCGAATCACTCACCGAACGAATCAGCCGGGGAATCAAATATGATTCGAATCATTCACAGATCGAATCCGCTGGCGAATCAAAATGATTCGAATCACGATTCCAATCTCTTTTGATTCGCTTCTCCCTGCCGCCCTTGAGGCTTTGCCACATATAACTCTTTCTTTTTGTCATTATTTTGACGTTGAACTAGCCCGCCGAAGAGCAGCCACGATAAGGGGATACTGCTTAGGGATCACTATGAAACATTAGGTAGTGATTCATGGACTAGAGCCACCACACCACGTTAAGAAACCAAATCAGTGCTTATCCCCATTAGGACCCATTGGTGACGGAGGACTTAGCCCATCTCTGTATTCATGTATTGTGTATTGTATGGGAGGGGACACTGAATTTGATAAGTCAGCATCACTTTACCTTTAAGGGCAAGGAACCACAATGTAATTACATTTATGAATTTAAATGAGCATGGCACCTATGAAAAGTCCAGTGTGGACTTACTGGGAGAGGAGCAAGAGAAACTACCCTCTTCTTGCCTACTTTACAAACATACAGTGAAGCAGACCTACACGAAGAATACAACATTTAATATGTTCAGGCACTTAGAAGTCATGCATCCCAGAGAATTTCCAGCCAGCATCCCTACGTCAGTAAAACGTAGATTTGTATGACTTCTGTAAGATTGATAGGATTACCCATAGGGGTGGGTTTCCTACATCAAATCGACGTCGGTGTGATGACGTAATCAGCGCAGCTACGTTGACTGACTCAAATCACGATTCGCTCCTGCCACCACTTGCGATTCGAATCAAATGAATCTGTCACAAGTGGAGTGAGCGAGATTCAAAGGATTACGGGGAAGTGGGTATGGAATTGTGAGATTAGTTCACGGGATAGTGAAGCAGACAGTTAATTTGGAAGCGTGCAGGACATGAGTAAAGTTGGGGGCGATGAGGTAAAGCTTGTGTAATGAAAAGTCACTGCAAGCTGATAAGTCCAAGAGGACAGACGTGAAAGAGAGCAGTCGGGAGTGTAGTGTATCCCAGTGAAGACTGGTAGGTTGAATTATAAGGATTGATAATTGTGGTGATAGATCTACTATATTCTGATGATGACAATGATGCAAATGAGTTATATGCGAGGACTTAAGGAGTGTGCAAGTCATTTGCTACTGTGTAAATAAATGTGAACAATGAGCGAGATACGTATGTTAGGAGCAGGGATTCCTAGCCTAGTCGGAGTGCAGTGTAATACTGTGGGGGTATGCTGCAGTAGAGAGGTGCAGCTGTATGGTGGGTGAACTGTGGAATGTTATGTGTACGCTTGATGGTTCGTAGTGTGTGGTGAAGTGGATAGTCGGTACATAGTATTATAGAGATGTGATGTTATTCTTTACAGGTGCCGGGGACAGGCTGGAAGCTGTCGTGGCCATAAATGAGGTGCATGGGTTGGGCGGTGAGGCCACCCGCAGGACAGTGAGGGCACATTATCCGTGGCAGTCTGGCCACATTCAGGAACGATATGTATTAAGATATTGATGTGAGGTTGAGCACGGGCAGTGAGATATCGTGCTACAAGGCAGTGCAGCCAGTGATGTATTGTTAGGCTGAGGCCAACTATCATATTGTAAAGGAGTGATTATTTTAGCGAGGAACGGGAAGGGGAATGAATGCTTAAGGGAACGAGTGAGATGTTGTACTTATTGGATTGTCGTTATTAATGTTGTAATAAATGTGTGAGCCTGTTTGATTGTTTTGTTAATTGTTATACTTGTCTGTTCGTGACTGTTACTGTCATATAAGTACATCTCCCAATCTGGGATTTGTTACAGAATCACTCGACCAGTATTCAAATCGCGATTCAAAATCACCAAAAAAAGACCCACCACTAGTGAATGACTCAAACAGTTATGAAACTGCCTGGTATCTCTACTCTCAGTAATGCTTACTTAAGTCATGATACGACCATTTCTATTTTCAAATCCATATGTTTCAATTCTTGTCCTCCAACCGATAGATCTATAGTGACGCCATGAAGTGGCCTATTTTTTATTTTTTTTTAATTGTGACTGAAAAGCCAAATGGGGCCAACTAAAAAAAAAGTAAAATGTTATATTATATATTTACAGAGCTGAATCTCTGCGATAGGCCAAAGAAAATTCATGTGTTAAGATTTTGGCGTTTTTCCTTTTTTTTCTCTCTCTTTCTTTTTAGTCTGTAGATGGGTTAGACTGCTTAAGGAGATTAGGTTGACAACTGGTGCCCTAAAAAATGAAGTATACCTCAGTACGAGTATCACCCAGGCTCTTCGGAATTAAAATTTCAAAATTCTGCCTGCAAAATACTGCACAAGTCATGTGAGTAGGCCTATAACAAAAGGTCTCTGAGATACACAGAAACTTGCAATATGTTTCGACACACCTCAGTATCGCATGTCTGACATGCATAAAATGAAAATCATTGGAGAAGATAAAGTGTTTTGCATTTAGTGTCGCTACGTTTTTAGCTTTTTTTTTATTTATTTTTTTACGAGCTTTATGGATATAATTTTGTATCTATAAAACACATTTCAGCAAAATATTAAATTTCTCTTTCTAGTTTTGTCCACGGCTACTTTTGATAAAATATATACCTGAATTCCATGGGAAAATAATAAAATAAACCAATTTAGACCAATATCATTACTAAACGTCGAAGGAAAGATATTCTTCTCGGTCATGGCATCTAGGCTGACCAAGTACTTACAAGCAACGGCTACCTCAATATCTCGGTACAGAAGGGTGGCATCCCCGGAGTTTCCGGTTGCTTAGAGCACGCAACTATGATATGGGAAGCTATACAAAGAGCTAAAAGCGAAAAACTTAACCTCGACGTTGTGTGGCTTGATCTTGCTAATGCCTACGGATCCGTTCCTCACCAGATGATCCAGCTAGCACTAAAGATGTATCACGTGCCAGAAGGGATACGGTTCATGTTCGAGGAGTACTTTGACGGTTTCAAAATGAGATTCTCAACAGAGAGCTATACAACCGAATGGATACAACTAGAAGTTGGCATCGCCATGGGGTGTACAATATCTCCAATCCTCTTCGTCATGGCAATGGAAGTCATCCTAAAGGCAGCAGAACGCTGCGCCCGCCCAGCTGATTTGGGAAGTGGCTGCACTATGCACCCACTCAAAGCATTTATGGACGATACGACGATTCTGTGCTCAAAAGAAGATGACACGAGATTGATGTTGGAGCGATTGGATGAGCTAACGACGTGGTGCAGAATGAGTTTCAAGCCAAAGAAATCTCGTAGCATCTCGATACGAACAGGCAAGGTGGATAAATCTGTGACCTTTAAAGTAGCCGATCAGGATATACCGACAGTAAGCCAAGAGTCTGTCAAAAGCCTTGGAAGGTGGTATGACTCATCCCTTAAGGATACAAGAAGAGGGAAGGAGACACGGGAACTATCAATGGACGGCCTGCTTGAAATAGATAAATGCGGCCTTCCAGGAAAGTACAAAGTGTGGTGCCTACAATTCATGCTTATCCCAAAGCTGCTATGGCCACTCTTGGTATATGAAATTCCAATCACCACGGTCGAGACAATAGAGGCAAAAATCAACAGGTTCACAAGGAAGTGGTTGGGAGTACCACCCGGCTTGACAGACGTGGCCCTACACAGCCGGAAGACTAAGCTGAAGCTTCCACTTAAATCAGTTCTTGAAGAATACAAATGTGGCAAGGCAAGATTGCTCCTAATGCTGGAGGACTCAGAGGATCCCGCGGTTAGGACAATCCAACCAGCAGTAAAAACCGGCAGGAAATGGAAAGCCACCGACGCAGTTCATCTGGCCGAACGAGGCCTTGTGACAAAAGAAGTAGTAGGCCTCACCCAAACCGATCGTAAGGGTCTTGGCTCAAACAACACAAAACTGTGGTCTAAAGCAAAGGGCAAGAAGAAGAGAGACCTAGTCATCCGCGAGATACAAGAGATCGAAGACGAAAACAGATTCCAGAAGGCAGTTCAGCAGCCACACCAAGGGCAATGGACGAACTGGGAAGACGTCTTTCAGCGATCACTCTCGTGGAACGACATATGGCACACAGCTCCATTAAGAATAAGCTTCATCATCCGAGCAGTGTACGACTTGCTTCAATCCAACGCAAACCTTGTCCAATGGGGCAAGAAAGATGACTCAACGTGTCCCCTCTGTCAAGGGTACCAGACCACAGAACACGTATTGAGTTCATGTAAAGTTGCTCTGTCACAGGGCCGATACACATGGCGGCACAACAGAGTGCTCCAAGAGCTCGCTAACATTCTAAGCTCAGCAAAAGGAGAACCTGGTCCTCCGACTGTCCATCCAACTATATTCACATCCGAAGGCGGGCTAAAATCATGGTGTGGAAGATCAACATACACGGCTAAGGAAAAGTCAAGCGCATTAGACGGGTGCGAAGACTGGACCGTAGCCGCCGACTTGCCGGATTGGGGAGGCTACCCAAGTGTGATAAAAAGGACAAGAATGAGACCAGATATAGTGTTTCACTCAGCCTCCACCAAACAAATAATCAAGGTTGAACTGACAGTTCCTTATGAGAGCAGAATGGAAGCGGCCAACACATATAAAAAGGAAAAATACCTCGATTTGTGCAAAGAGCTTGAGTAAGACGGCTACAGTGCAAAGATATTACCGGTTGAGATTGGGGCCAGAGGATTCGTGGGAAGCTCAGCCTACAGCCTTCTGACCAAACTCTCCATCATTGGCAAAAAGCGCACACAAGCTCTGAAAACCCTCGCCCAGACAGCTGAAAACTGTTCAAGCTGGATTTGGTGCCGGAGAAACGAGCCCGTGCTACATAAGGATCAAATTCCCCAACAACACGGGGGCGTATTTAGCGCAAGTGACAAGACGCCGGATTAGATTCCCCGAGCGTTAAAAAACGCGGGTTCGAATCCGCCCGGAGACACCTTCTAGTTAAAAAGGCAGCAGAGAGGCACCTGGGAGTCATGACCTAGGTGTGGCCCGGCCCCCTTAGAGTGTAAGGAGTTCAGGGCCGAAACACTTGAATAGGGGGGTTTGTTCTCTGAAGACTCTCTGTTGACTGGCTCCCCCATGAGTTTCTAGCTACAAATGTCCCTGGTTTCAATTTTAAAAGTCCTATTTGCTCCAGTGGCTCATGATTTATGTCAAACTAGAGGAGGTTTCCAGCTTTTCCCAGAATAAACTCCCGTAAGCATATCTCTATTTCCTGCTGAGGCAGATCTACCTGTATTTGCTATCCTGTGAAATATTAAGAAGGTCACAAGATTAAACGTTCTTGAAGGTGGTCAAATACCAAACATCTTTAGTTCATGTAGCCATGATAGCTCTCTGTCAAATGGTTTAACCTTAAAAGCAAGCGTCTTGCCAAACAGACGTAGAGAAGGGTTTACCCATTTTTTTCTGACCTCTTCTATCTTCTGTGGTCCAAGTTTCAGTCTCCAAATTTGTTAGCGATTTGATGAAATACAGGTAATAAAGAAATATGCAGACCAAACAAAAACAAATGTATCTGAGACAAATTACCGATAATATCAATGCATCACAAAATGATAATTTCTTTCTGAATGAATGGTACATACAGAAGAAAAACAAATGTATCTCTCTCACTTACCTGAAAATCAAATATAAAATTAAAATTCATTGTTGCTACTATTGACATAACAAGTGACCACACAAGAAGGATGCTGCCTGTGAATGTTACGAGGTATGTAATGACAGCCTGGCATAGCAGGAACACCATTGGTTTCCATCCCAGATAAAATACAACGGCGGACATATCAAACATCAGGAGAAGACACAACCGGACCTGTTTGGATGAAATATAAACATTTGGTTCACCTACACGATGAGCAAAACGCATAGTTTTGGGCACATAGTGTTTTGAAAAAACTAAATAAAATTAAAAAAAAAATTAAAAAATGTTAAAGTACGTGTCCTGTCATTCCATAATTTAACAACTCAATGACAATATTATTAATCACAACAGTAACCCGATTAAAAAATAATTTTCATTTCAAACAGTAAATGTATGGCGTAACAAATTCCGAACGTAGATTCATTTATTTCTTCTTTAAAATTCTCGCCGTATCAAGAGAACATTACCCAAGCATCATTTTCTATTATTTGATTACTCAAAATCCTGTAAAAATATTTTGATAAACCTGTCGATAAATCATATTGATCTAACTAGAGACGAGATTTTAGGCAGCACAGTGCGTTTTATATTTTAGATGTAATAGTATGCAATACAAGCAAGAAGTAAATTTAATGACAAATTCAACATCTTAATGAACTTGTCATATAACGTTTCATCGAAGAATATAAAATCTGTTGTCATTATATAGATGCCGCCGCCCCCTCTCCCCCCCCCCCCACCCAAAGAGATAATTTCCACATGTTTACGATGCTATGTAAAAGTCGGAAACTAGGTTAAACTGTTTTACCTTTTTACTGACCCGTACACGAAATAATGTCACAGACAAGATGATACGAAAGAAGTATAAAGGAATTCGAATCCACAGTTTTTCTTGCCAGGTCCGCCACTCCGTGTCTCCTCGATCCTTAAGGAAAGAAACCATATGGAAAAAAAAAACAAACGAACTCCAAAGGAGTAGTATGCATTATCTCATAAAATAAAAGTAGCACGTCGCTAAAGTTCTTTGTTTAATATTGCGAATGTGACAAAGAGTAATATTAATATCAATATTAAATTGTGCTTTCATACAAAAGGGATATATTATAAACTTAGAAGTCCAAAGAAATTCTACAAATAAATGCATGGCTTACAACTGGCTTTGAATTTCTTTAAAAAGATCGATATTTAACGTCAAGCTGAAAATTACAAAAGTATTAGGTCTACTTCCCGTTTTCGAGTTACCCATCTCCAACATTCCTCTGCATTTCCACCATCCGTATTAATTTCATACAAAAAATAAGGGGGCGGGGGGTGAAAATGCGTGATACATACATTTCAAAGTGAAAGGACGTTCTCAAAATAGACACAATTATTACATTTCGCATTGAAATCTATTTATGAGATCTAGTTACATGTATTATAGCGCCAGAATCAAAACTACAAAAATAGCGTAGGCCTACCTGTTTCCCACCTAGCCATTTCCAACCGTCGGCAAGATACGTACTATCGATATCAGTTTGGAATTCTACCAACAGAAAGAAAAACCGGCTGGTATAAATAATTGCAAAAACTTGATGGAAATTACAAAAACATAGTGGACTTCGTGGGTGTGTCTGCCTTCTTCTTCATTATGACATAGTGAAGTCCTCAACAAGTACCTAATTTAGATAAAAAATCCTCTTAGGGTACACAAAGGTAACGTTAATCAATTTGATGTGGTAACGTGCGGATTTGTTTTTGTTTCCTAAACTTTCTGATGTCCAGAACTTCGTTAATACATTGTCGAAAACCTACTGTCAATCAAACGATATCTCTACATGCTATAGACCCTTTCCATTTACCGTCCTCCACATCACATGATTTGCAAATAAAATGGCGGCTTGCCCCACTTGTAGGGCGGAAGCGGTGGACAACAGTCGAAAGATGCCATCCTCTTGTTGGGCACCCAACTGTACAAACCCGTTACGTGCTGGTTCTTGCATAAAAATGCATCTTTGCTTAGACTGTGCACATATTCAGATGCCATCACTAAGGCAAGTGGAGGTTTTTGCCCTACACGGTGCTTTTCGAAGCCGTGCAGCTCCCCGTAAACAACCGTAACGTGGAAATGAAAAGGGTCTATACATAACTTCCTCATTTTTATCCATTCTCTCCCTTACTCAGGTAATGTGTGTATTGAGTTATGTATCTGTCTGTCTTCTGCATGTTCCATACCGCACGGGCTAGTATTGCTGGTTAGTTCTTTTGCCCAAGCATAATTATCTGGCTCCAGGCCGTTGCTCACTTTGAGTGACTGTTTAGTGGTGGGGATTTGAAGAAACCTGACTAGATGAGAGCAAACGCGTGTTTGAAGTGAGCATTTTTAGGCATTCTCTTTGAAACGACCGGGTGGTCTCCCTAAAATGAACAGGGAAGAAACAAAATAAGTTTACCATGTGTAGTTATTAACTTACTGTTTCCGTCTTTATATAGAGCGTAGTATGAATATAGAAGGCCTGCAAGGCCAATGATCCAATATGCATTTCTTTCCCAACGAGGCAACACATCTACAAACATCCTGGCTGCAAAGAAAAACACATCAATAGAATTGGCAAAATTTTGGGACACCAAATCCAGATTTCATAATGAATATTTGCAAAGAATTCTTATGATTCACATACTGAAAACATCATCGTTTTTACATGCAATGTCTCAAGACAGCAGTCGCAACTGAATATATCTTTGTGATAGGTATACTTAACTAGAAGTTGTCGTAGAAAAAGTCTGTATTACACATTGAAGACACATGGGATAGACAGACAGACAGACGAACGGACCGACAGAGAGACAAATAAATTGATTTGATTAGATTTGATGACACGGATCCCCATAAATGTTCCTCTCCCGCTCGAAGATCTATTCCAGGGTTTTTCTATTTATGGTCTCAAAGTAGATAGATAGATAGATAGATATATAGATAGATAGATAGATAGATAGATAGATAGATAGATAGATAGATAGATAGATAGATAGATAGATAGATAGATAGATAGATAGATAGATAGATAGATAGATAGATAGATAGATAGATAGAGATATAGAAACAAAAAAATGAAAGAGTCCTGGCAGTGAATTAAGCCTAAATTTATAAATTAGTCAAAACTGCAAGATAGATGTGAGAGCAGGGAATGAGCCGACATTGTAATACTTTTTTAGCCAGTAACACAGACTCATCTTGCACTTTCCTCGAATGAGCTATGCAGTACCTCCTACCGCTGCTTTTGTTTACAGAGAGAACAAAATTACTGCACTGATTGGTTCTTGACGAAAAATGGGTGGAGTCAAGCGACTGAAACAGTGTTCAGCAGAGAGCGTGGAAAGGCTTACACGGCGAGCTGGGTGGCGAGTTTGACAGTCGTCATAAACCACGCAGTAGAATGTGTATGTAGGCTGTTAGTGTTGAATTAAACGGTTTTCCACTTTTGATTTTCAAATATTTTTTTTTTCATTTTTTCCCCCAGAAACTTATTTGCAAACAAAGATGATTATGTTTTGCTGTGTTATTTGTTTATTTCTTGAACGTCTCTTTATTTTTTTCGTTTTTCTCTTTAACTTTTTCATGTCCGTCTTTCATTCTTTCCTTCCAAGTTCAATTTGTTTTAAAACGATTTCGCAAAAGCTTATTTTTGTAAAAAAAAACAGCACCATAAAATTCCCTCTCCCCCACCCACCCCCCCCTCCTTTTCCAAAAATAATTAAACAAACAGACAAACAAACAAAAGACAAGAAACAAAAAAAAACAGCAAAAACAAATAAAAGACAAAACAAAAAGCCAATAACAACAAAACTCACCCTACTTTATTCTAATCATAAATCACGGATATATCTTAACTGACATTGAGGTATTAATAAATCTCCAACGTGTGTATACATTTTTTTTCCAGACAACCGGCATGTCTAAATCAGCCAGTCTGTTCAATAGCATGTCAGTACATACCTGTTGGCGATTGTTTATAGAGTGTGTTCTTAGATCTGTGTGGACTGCGTTAGACCTAAATTGTATCGTCATGACTGAGCCCGCCAGCCGGAGCCACGCGGGACAGAATGATTGTAAGATAGGTAAACAAGAAAAAAGAGAAAAAATGCATATTATGCCATAGCTAATATATCAAATTTCGGCACAGTACTTTCTGGGCAGATGACCGGCGATTTACATCTGATATAATTTACGCAATGAATGTACGAGTAAATAAGAGTAAATTACTCAATGTGGATTTACTTTTTCCTGTGATTGTCAAATCAGGAATTTTGAAAAATTTATTTTTGGAAATTAATTTTTGGAACTTAATTTTTGAAAGACATTCTTTCCCATCACTGTTTATATGAAATTCATATCAGACTTATCCCCTTGTCGGCTCAATTCTCCAGGAAGATACTAAGGAGAAATGGCTTTTTTTTTTTTGGTCGGTACAGATCAGAAGCGACACAGTCCAGATATTATCTTTGTCGGCAGGCTTGAGAAGGAACCAGCAAGACCCCGACCAATGGTCAGCAGTCACCACATTGGAGAATTATTCTTTTTGTCGGCGTACTTCACAATGTACAGCAAGGTGGACAGTCCCTCTGTCGGTCCACTTCAAAAGGAACTCAGTGGACGATAATCCCCTTGTCGGTGAACTACAGAGGGAACTCAGGGAAGGACAGTCTCGTTGTCGGTTAACTTGAAAGGAATCTCACTGGACGATGATCCCTCTGTCGGCAAACCACAGAGGCAACTCGGGGAAGGGCAGTCCCTTTGTCGGTACACTACAAAGAGACACCGCCAGGGGGCAGTCAACAAATTTCACAGTGGACGATCATCCATTGTCAGAAACTTTCAATGGTGTGGGTGGGCCTTTCTATCAAAGCGTTGCCCTATATAAGGATGGAATTTCTCTAACCTTTCTCAGTTGACACTTGATTGCTGTTGAGTGTGCATCTTAGAGATTTTGGAAGATTTTCATTCTGTGTGTGTGATTATCATCAACATTATTCTTTTCCCTCACTGGAGTTGAAAAGTCACTTGGGACCACATTTGTCATGGCTGAATCAGATCACCCAGTTATTTATGAAACGGAGAAAGACTTCTTCGACTCGTTCCAGTTACAGATGGGGCCAGCAATGGGCACAGGAATGACCGGTCTCCCAGTTCTACAAGTTACACAAACCTGCGGACCTCAAGCGCCTCGTCATTTGGCAGCCAAGAGATTTTCTCTTCTCACACCAGATGGAACTGTCAAAAACCAACAGTTATTTCTCAGAGAGAGTAATGCCTTACAAAAAATCTCACATCCTCATCTGGTCAAGCACGCGGTTTCTGCACGTTGTCCGAGTTATCTGGTCATCTGTACAGAGTTTTGCCCCAATGGAACCCTGAAGTCTAAACTTCCAGATATAACTGGGGAACTCCGTAGTCGGTACTTTATCCAGTTGGCTTGTGCCGTGCGCTATCTTAACGAGCACATTAAAATTGCCCACTGTGACATTAAACTGTCGAATATCTTCATGGACGCCAACAACAATCCTATATTGGGAGATTTTGGTCTGTGTCGTTCTATCATTGACAAGACACCAGACATTGGAGGAACGCAGGGCTACCAAGCTCCCGAACTTATGGATAAATCAATGACGGAAATTGATCGCAGAAAGGTAAAACCTTATATTTTCTTTTAGTCATTTTGTAATTCATTGAAGACCTAGATGGACAAACGATCATTGTCATAATTATATCCATGAATCTGAAAAAAACAAAAGGCTTTTCAAGTTTCAAAGTCCCCGAGGACATTGTCAATGGACATTAAAAAAAAAAAAAGCAACATGTTTCATCACAAGGAGACTTTACTTATGCAGAAAAGAAAATAACTGGCTTTTTGGGCAAAACAGACACTGTAATAATTCTTTTAAAATAACCAAAAAATATTTAAAATTGAGCAATGGTCGTTCTTCCATGTGGGTCTTCGAGTGTTTTCAATTATTTATTCCACCTTTTAGTTATTTATTTAGGTTTTTCAGTATTCATATTTCATTTGTATATCTTACGATTACAATGATATTTGTAATCATATGAAAAAAAAACTTATGTTATTCATAATTTTGAGAATGGATCTTTAATTATTGTAAGTTATTCAGCTTTGTCAGTGGAAATTTATGCTATCAACTGTGTTAAATACTGATTTTTTAAAAAAATGGCCCTCTCACTGAATCCCAGTGACTATAACATCCTGGTTCACTTGACTAACATCTCCGGATATACAAGTCGGGACTCGCAGATAAGTTGTCGTATTGACTTAATATTCTAATATTTTCATATTCCACATACTTTTTTTTTATTGTTCAGTTGTTTTATCTGTTCAAGTTTCGATCTTATATAGTTTTTTACTGTTTTTGTTTGTTTGTTTGTTTTTTGCTTTGGTTTCCCGGAGAAGATCTTTGATCGAAATATTGATTCGTCTTCCCTTTTTCTTTGCGTATTATTGCTTCGTTTCGGTATGATTTCCTATTCGAGGTTTTGCTACATACAACGTTTTCTTTTTACCATATTTTGACGGTGCTTTAAGCTTTCCTGCGTCGCCATAGTTTTTCTGAGGTTAATATATATTTCGGTGTCTTCACAGATCGACGTGTACTCATTAGGTGTTGTGTTGTGGGCTATGACAGTCAGGACTAAACCTTCTCCACAAATTGCTGACCAATATCTGACTGTTCTCAGTGCTCATCCTGAAGTCCCCGAGACTGTGAGGTATAGATATGTATCCATTCTAGTTTTTCTACTAATATTTTTAATGTATTGCCATTCGTTGCAACAATCATACCATAATCTCACCGTGTTAAAGCACTACATGTTGACTATCCCACATATTTTGCTTAATCTGATGTGTAACATTTTCACACAGGTGCAGTATAGAGTTTATGTTGGAAACCAACCCAAAGGACAGACCTTCTATGAGACGCTTACTGAAATATCTGCGTCGCTGCATTTTTTATCCTGAATTGATTGACACATTGTAAGTTTTCTTGTAATTTTTATAATTATTTTTTCCTGATTGAACTAACATTATTTACTTACTACACTAACCAACAGTTTTACTTACCACAGTAATCAACATTTTTACTTATAGTACTAACCAACATTTTTACTAATCACACTAACGAACACTTTTTTATACCGAACTAACCAACATTTTTACTTATCACACTAACCAATACTTTTACTGATCACACTAATCAACACATTTATTATCACACTAACGAATACTTTTACTTATCACATTAACGAACACCGTTACTTATCAAACTAATCAACAAACTTTACTTATCTTAGCTAACCAACACTTTTACTGATCACACTAACCAACACCGTTACTAATCATTAACCAACAACTTTACTTATCGTAGCTAACCAACACTTTTACTTATTACACTAACCAACAGGTTTACTTAGCACACTAAACAACATTTTCACTTATATTACTCACCAACACTTTTACTTATCACATTAACCAACACTTTTTCTTTTATCACACTAACCAACACTTTAACTTATCATACTAACCAACACTTTTACTATCACACTAACGAATACTTTCACTTAACTAACTAACCAATACTTTTACTTATCGAACTAACCAGCACCTTTACTTATCACACTAATCATTACTTTTACTTATCATATTAACCAACCAACATTTTTCTTTCGCACACTAACCAATACTTTTTTCCTATCATACTAACCAACAAGTTTACTTATCACACTAACCAACAGTTTTTCTTTTCCTACTAACCAAGACTATTACTTTTCACATTAACCAAACTTTTACTTAATTTTAATTACTATATTAACCAACTAATTTTGCTAATCAACAACTTAACATACCTAACATATTAACACACTAACATTATGGTTATGGTGTGTATCACTGTTACACACCGAGGCCGCGGCTCGGCCTCCCATCTTTTAATCAGGCCACACAGGACAAATTGTTTGTTTACTGGACAGTTTGTCCGTGTGACGGTCCCAAGCCCGTATAAACTGAGAGGGAAAAGATGCTATTCAAAATTAAATTGTAACTGTGGAAAAAATGTCACTTTTACAGAAATTACTTGAAGGATTTTACACCTTCACTCGCGCATTTTATTCCACTCCATAATCATACCGTTTATTCAGATTCTCACAGTCTTGATGTTACTCGGTTTGTTCATTCTGTCTCCCCTAATTCTTTTCGTTTGAGAAGAGAAATTTGTCATTTGAATGAACTCTTAACTCTACTCAAACTAACAGATTTGGTAATTTATCCAGTGCAAACAATGTCAGCAAAAGGGAGGTTGTTGTTTTTTGTTTTTTTTTAATATGAAAAAAAAAAAGGAGAACCTTGTCAGTCTAAATCAGTGCCAAATTAAGTTTTCATGAAATTTCGAGTTAATTTAGTTTTTTAACCAGATTACCTTGCAATTTTGGTATTGGCTGTCATTTCTGTCCATTTACCTTGCCGTGCAAGGTGGTTGTTTCACCAACTTACCTTCAACTGTGTTATCTATGCACTGATACCTGGGTAAGTCAGTAGTCGTGCTGTGTTTGTTTTGAGGAGACAGAGCTTGACTGCCACCCTGACTTCTCTTTTCTCGTTTGCACTATTGAAAAAACTATAAATTTATGAATGTTGTCAAGTAATGAAGACAGGGCCGGTGATAAAGGCATGTGCTAATACTCATTATGTTGGAATCATAGTAATTAGATTTTTGTCAACGCTGGATGAAGCAGATACGTCTGGTACAGTAGTTCTCAACTGTCTTAAGGCAATCGTGTTTGCAACGATGATTGTTATGGCTAAGACCTTTATATTAACTAGCCGACCCGCGCAAGATAAATCTTGCAAATTTTCCTTGTATCACATCCAGATGTATATCTAGATCTAGGTCGCATTCAGAATGGCACTTAGGTTTGATGCAAAAACTCATAGATTGTTTTGTTACGCCTCAATTCTTGACGAATACACTGATGTGATAAGTTGACTTTCGGCCGGCAATGAGTAAATAGTGACGTAGAGCGCAATTTCCGGTCACACTTTTCGATTCTGTCCTATGAAAATGTGCCCCTGTTTTTGCGGCTCAAAATTTTAAAATATAAATAATAGTATATACTAATTTTTATCCAAAATGAATGTGTCCACGTAACTCCTCGTCAAAAGCTCATGCAGTACACAAAGTTTCATGATTTTTGATGACGTAGTCGCGAAGTTTTAGCTGCTTACAGGTTCACCCTCTAGCTCAATTATAGTAAGATATTTTGACACATTCCCTCTTGCGATTTTATTTCTGACAGTTTAGGCCATTATTAAATTATTTAAATTCGTTATTGGCAATCTAATAATCCTTGTCTTCTATCCTACACCTCGTGAATCAAGCAAGGAAGTCCACACTGGACATTTTTTACCATTAATTAGGGCATCTCCATCGATTCCTCCATCAGCACCATAAGCTTCAAGAAGGTGAAATCGATGTTGTGGTACCAGGCAGTTAGGCCCAATGATTACATGATTTGATCAGTTTGCAACTTTAAGCAAAAAAACAGAAAGGATGGTATTATTATTACTCCAAAAAGCATCAAATTATACCTTTTCTGTACTGTTTTACGTACATGTAAACGTGTGAAGGCCTATTCGCAAAGGGAAAAGCAGTGAACAAAGTTCAACAGTTTCCATGACTTCTCAGATCTAATTGCCGAAGAATAACAGATTCCTGCATCCTGATAACCCCTTCACCAATATCCTCATTCAATATAATTATACTATTTTTCGTATTGGATGGGGCTGAAAATACGATGGATTGGTAAACAAAACGTTTCAGAAAATGAACATGTCGGGTTCGCAATTCGCATTGATCTGTGGAATGTGCGTGTCTAATGGGCTTTCATTTATTTTATACCAGACGAGTGGTTGTCAACGTGGGCGATATCGTCCTCCGGGAAGGGGGGAGTGATTTTGAGTTGAGGAGGGGGGGGGGGGGCAAAAATAAAAAAAACCCACAAAGATGAGATGGGCGACAGGAGGTGAACACGACAAAAGCTGGCGAAGGAGGTGGGGTGGTGCGAAAACGTGATTGGGGGACTGTTTCAGGGAAAATATATTTCTGACACAGTTTTTGCTCAATATCTTGACAGAACGATCTGCGATCTGTACACTTCACTTTTAATTCCATATTACTATCTTGTTTATTACTAGTCCTCGACACACACACACACCAAAAAAAGAAGAGGGGGGGGGGGGGAGAAATTCCTGTCCATAATATCCCGTTCATATTCCTCGGCCTTTCAGTATTACTAGTTGGCGATAGTAGCTTCCCAGTCTGCCGCATCTCCCATTACTAAAGCTATTGGTGGTGTGTATTAAGAGGCTAAATTACACCACGGTGCATTACCATGATAATTATGTTGTAGTCGTGGATAGTAGCTACATGTGTAAAGCTTCATATTTCTTTCTGATTAATGTCATCTCCTTCATGCGACAGTCTCTACCTTGTTGCTCGTGCTCACTAGTCAGCTTGAGGTATAAAAGAGAAAAGAAATGTCGATAACATTCAAACTCATTTATTATGAAATTTAGGTCACATGGTTCCAGAGATCTGCGATATTTATGTGTTCCTAACTGGGTTATCTCGATCTCTACCATATCATTGAAGACCAGGGCATTTTCAAACAAGAAGTGTACAAAATTTTTGGTGAACAATCTGAGGACATCTGTTCTTCCCCCATGAATGTCTAGTGGCCTTCCTGTCTAGCTGTCTTGTCTAAAAAAAATAAAATAAAAAAAAAGCTTAAGTGCAGTGCTGCGTTGAGACTACCAAACAGAGAAACATACTCAGATATACAGTAATTATGATCTTCTCACAAACACTGAAATGTGACATTATGAAACACACCAACCAGGGAAGCCACGGACTCGTTCTACAAGGTTTCTCCAGGACTTTCATGCCAAAGAATGCAGACTGTCTAAATCAGGTTAATCAATTGATTCATTCTGCTTCCGCTGATCTGTTTTATGTGAGCTGACAGTTTATTCACCTCCAGTGAGTTTAGTGGATGGGAGGGGCCTGAAGAGATGGGAAGAAGCAAACTGACTTGTTGAAGGCAAACAACTGTCTAAGTTAAGATTGTTTGGGTGTTGTCTTTGAATATATGATGCTGTCTGGACTATTTTAGTAAACTAAAACTGACAGTAAAGAAACACCTAAGATTGCCGATGTATATGTAGTCAAAAACTTACATTTTCTTCGTTGTTTAGTACATAATGTGAATATCCAAGACTTGCGGTTCCAATGATCCAATAAGCATATTAAATTGTCTTGCACAAAGAGGCAAAACATCAACAAACATCTTGTGTACAAAGATAACAACAGTACCAAGATAGAAAAATGTTCTGACACCAATCTAAATTTCATCTTGATATCTGACAAGAATGCTTATGATAAGTCACAGTGGTTTTTGTACGCAAGGTATGAAGACAACAGCCGCAATTCAGTAAATCTTCAGACCATCAGACAGAATACTTATATAACCTGCTAATGATTTGAGCTGAATTTCTGTATGATCGTGAATGTGTAGTAACTTCTGCATGTGTCTTTTTGTTTGTTTTTTAATCAGTGTTTAGGCGCATTCTCATGTGAATAGGAATGTACAGGGCTTTAATAAAATGCATGAAAACTGCAACAAGAGTGTATTTACAAACTTTGGACATGGCAGAAGTTCCAGATTTTGTTGCAGTTTCGCAGAAAAAAAAATCATGTCTCCTGAATTTCTGCCAGATCAAAATGACTGGTCAATGGAAGTATGTGGGCGGAAATGATATGAATTAATGTGACATTGTTTTCTTGCAGTTAAATTTAAGGCAAATATTATGTAGCCGTTACCAAAAAGTTGCACTTAAAATTTGTGTTGGCAGAGCAGTCGCCACCACGAGATAAATATTGAATCTGAAGAAAGAAATTCCTCAGTTAATAGTATTTTCTGTGACTAGCAAAGAGCAATTGAGCGCCTTGAAAATAAAATTACATGAATCGCCTCAATCAAGGCTATTCAATACTCTTGCACGAAACAAGCACCTGGTCAGTAACATTTCTGCTGAAACGAACCTATCATGGAAAATCAAATGTTTATACAGACATTTCACGCTGTTCTGATATATTGTTAGATTATGATATTTATTTATTAGAAACGCGCGTTCAAGAATATTAAAAGGAAGGTAAATGCTATCTCCAGAGTAACGTTTGTGGACCAGTGAATAATCTTACTCTTCCAACATCTTCTTACATATTGACTGCTTTTACTCCAAGAAATTGTTTAATGAAGAAATCTCAGTTTGAGAGCAGAGCCAGGTAAATTTATTGCGTATCAGTTATCATAAAGTACAACGCCAGAACATACCAGCCAATGGGTTAATTGCTGGTATCGGTGGCATCTTTGTCATAAGGCGAAATACCTCAACCTTTTCATTTAATAATATTTTGTTCTGAAATCGATACACCGATTGAGCCTATACTTTATCTTTTTATTCCTATTGATTATGCCGACTCGATAATCGTGTGGGACCTCCAAGTGTATCAGATTTTTTTTTGACACCTTCCACCGTGAGTTTGATGTTTGTAACAAAGGGCTAATTACTCGAGATATGTTTTCTTCTGACCAATCAAATTATTAAAGTCCTATGCAAAATAAACAGAATCGTTTTTTTTTTTTTTGTAACTTCTGCTGTGGGTGCGACAGACCGCAACCATTTTTTTTTTTGAATACATGTTTGTCATCTTATGTCTTTTCGGAAACGAATTTTTTTCTTCACAAGTCGTCCACAGACTAACAAGTTTTCTTCACAAAAATGGCTAAAACACTAAATAATTTACAATTCACACACACACACGAAAATTGACTTCTTGTTTAATTGGCCCATGACAATTCCACTTTATCGCAAATGACGGGTTTCGTTTAACTGCAATAATATATTGCAGAAAAGGATGTCTGTACGCCCGTTACAAAATGTGTTGAATATCGGCTCACACTTTGCCCCACAAAGATGAACGGAACTTGTGGTAAACACGAGGACAAGCAGTCAGTAGAATACAAAATGATTGTTTAGAAAATAATGCTACTTCATTAAAGTCTTCATGATTATCATTGAATCATAGACACATTTTTCAAACGGTAACATCGGCCAATTATTCAATCCATTGTTACCATCCTATATGACTGAATTATTGATTTTGGTTGTGACGCTGCTGATTTTCAAATCATTTTCTTTTTAATATTTCTTGCTCAGTGTCATTGATAGCTCCCTTAAGTTGAGTTTAATGTTAAAGATTTTGTTGCCATTTGAAATACGTCAGAATGTTATAGCAATTCCTTTCTTTTGTATCAGAAAAAATAATTACTTTATTGAACTCAGAAAACTTGCTATAAAGCGGTCAGACACGTTTTGTCATAAAGTAAATAACACCACGACAAGAAATCTCGCGATCCTCCCCTTCCCCCCAAAACAACAACAACAATAATATCAAGAACAACAACATCACACACACCCAGAAAAAAAAAATCATTTTTCTTGTCAAAATACCTTACTGCTGTAGATCTCTACAGCCGTGTTTTAACAGTCACCCAAAAAAATTTATATACTTTTGTGAAGGGAATTATTCTGTCTGTGGACGAAATTTATTGTGTCTGTTACAACTTAGGGTGATAAATAGGTGAGCAAAAATTGTGTGCGATTTGTTGATGCATGACAAAGAAATTTGGCAAAAACCAATTTTCAGTTTTTTGGTGTTTTTTAATTTTTATTTTGGAGGGGGCTGGGATATGACCTTCAGAAAGTGTCAATATTCCCAGTTCCGTTTCTGCAACGGTATTTGTAACCTCGTTACGAAATATGCGTTTCAAATTGTTGTAGTGACATGTCATGAGAAAATAATTATGTATACACCTTGAGTTTTGAGCCTGAGGTCCAATTACCGAAAATCTCCTAAATTTAACTGCAGATTCATACAGCTCATCCTACCCGTATCGACATTTTTAGCCATCAGCAGTGACAGTTGTGTTTATCTCATGTGTACTTTCTTTGCATGTCAGATGGCTAAAGACTCGATCTGCCTTGTGGAAATCGGTCAAAATGTTCACACAATAGAGAGGGGGGGGGGATGGACGGAGGTAGCTAAAGCACAAGGACAAAAAATGCAGTGACATCCGTAAAGCAACCATTATTAACAACAAAGATAAATAAACAACAGAGATAATTGGGCGTGGTTATAATCCATGTTGTGTCATTATTTTCTTACATTTTGTTGACAGTAGATCTACATTAGACAATCTCGCATCTGCTGTAATTTACAGATTAAATTTGAGACGGAAAATTAAATAGGCTACTGAATAAACAAGATAAATGGAAGTAGAAAATCTTAAATACCATATCAATTTTATCATTATCATTATTATTATTATTTAGCAATATATGATATTCACGTACCGTTACTATCTACCTGGTCTATAATATACGTTTCGGACGAAAAATCCCCGTATTGTCCTCCAGGTGCGCCGACATTCAAGTCTTGCAGTGACAATATTAAATAGTAATTAATACTGAACAATTCTGGGAGTTTAATTCTGAGTCAAAACCCATGAAAGCAAAAGTGTGACGGACGATAAGCGGCAGGTCAAGTCCAGCATCTGTAAATATTATCGTTCGTGCCTAAGTTCGAATCAATTTACAAACTTGTGGAGGTCTAAAACTGGTTTGTGGCAATATTAATTTGTTGATCCAAATCTATATTGTCCTGAAAGCCTGCAATTGGCTGTTTGCGTTTCACGTTCTTTACAACTAAGTTCATGATGTCTGTGGCCAACAACTATTCTTCCAATGATGATAAAAATATATTGGAAAGATCCACACCACCACTAAGGTCTGTGATCATCACCAAAGAGCTGGAGTTATTTATCGCATCAATCAGCTTAGGCATCGTGTGCCAAGCGGTTTCGGTGTTTGGTTTGGTCACCAATACCGTCAATATGATCATTTTTATCAAACAAGGATTCTCAGACGCCACAAACATCAGTCTGATGGGGCTAGCAGTGTCCGACTTCTGCGCTATTCTGACCATGGAATGGTCAAACCTGTGCTATACTCCTGCCTTTCGAGACTCTGGCATACCCATGGATACCACGGAAGTCCAAATAGCAACAGGAGCTTGGCCACATTTGGCATTTTCTAAAATAACAGCTTTGATAACTGCATTTCTTGGTCTTGAGCGGTGTTTTTGTGTTATTGTTCCTTTAAAGGTAAAGGCCATATTTACAGTCAAGTGCCATCTTATAGCGATGATTACCATGTTCTTTGTATCATTGTCTTCTCATTCCATAGCATACATACTGGTGAAGATTGATTGGGTATTTGATTCTGCATCGAATAGAAGTATCCTGACTGTCGTTTACGTGGCTAGCCCGACCACATGGGAAATAGTCGAATCTGTATCGTACTTCTTTAACGGAATTTGCTTGCCGGTGTTGTCGTTCTTGTCAGTTGTGATTTGTACAACAGTTCTGCTAATAAAGCTGAATGAGAAAGCTGCATGGAGAAATGCCAACTCTTCAGCAAGCAATGTGACAAAAGAAAAAGCAGTGGCTTCTAAGAAAATGACATCTTCACGAGATCAAAGAGCCACCAAAATGATCCTTTTGATTGCTATTCTATTCATTATCTGTTTTACTCCTTCTGCAATTACATTCATGGCTGGTCTTATAGAACCGGAATTCGACCATGATGGATTGTACAAAAATCTTTTCCTTGTCATATTCTCCATATGCTTCATTGCAGAAATTTTTAATTCCAGTTTTAATATATTTATTTACTTCACCATGAGCACGAAATACCGGCAGACGTTTCAAAAGTTGTTTTGGTGTCCGAATGGACACTAAATTTGCCAAACGCGAGCACGTTTTGACAAAACCTACAGGGGCGGTTTCGTTTATTTGTATCAGATAATGAAAATACGAAGGGTACTTTTCTTTTGAACATGGAGCAAAGATTAAACATCTGTGGCGTGCATATTGTATAATCGAAGGAAATTTGATCCCTGACTTTGTCACAGAAGGCCAGAGGATTAAAATTTACTTTAACAATAAAGGCCACAATAACATAGCACAGTTGTCTTTTCATTATACTTCACCCTGAAATATTATGTTAATAAAGTGAAAGTGTGAGAAAAATTGACGATTTCATATGCTCAAAAATGACAATATTTTCAGAAATCCAGATCATTAGAAACTCGCTAGTTTTCATGTAGTAGGTATAAAACTAGACACAAACATAGTGGTGAATTGCGACACAGTACTGTAGATGTTCAAACGTTCTGGAGATAGGTAAGATGTGTGATCAACTTCTTCGAGCAGGTCAGTTTGTTTTCGTATTTGTCACCAAGACCGTTACCACGGCAACACTCGGTCAGTATCGCAGTATTCGTGACTGAACATGACAGATTTCATGTAAGTTATTCCTGTGTTGCCCTATATAACTATTTCAAAGGCTTGGTCACTGAAATATTTTCTTGCAATATAAGAATTTAAAAAAAAAAAAAATGGCAGTGTTTTTTCTCTGTTGTATATCTACCGAACAGCACAAATGTCTTACAGGCCACATCATAGAAATTGCACTAGATCTTCATGTAGTCCGGAACTCTTAAAAAAAAAAAAAAAAATTCATCATGGGCCATGTTAAAGTATAAGGGATAAAACTGATCAAGGCTGGTGCAGGCGTCAGACTGGTGTGGTATGAGCGGTGTGGGCAGTGGTTAGCATATTAGTGTGATACATAATTTATGGGCCACGAGCCACTGGTCTACTGTCTACATGCTATTTATCGATATGCTTTGTAACTTAAAAACGATTTCGCATAACCTTATTTTTTTATAAAGACAGCAACTTCTCATTAAAAAAACAACAGAAAGCATAAAATCAGTCCCCCGCCCCCTCTCCCCGTTTTCTCCAAAAACCAAGAAACAAACAAAGAGCCAAACAACCGAACAAACAACAAAAAACCAAAAACAACAGCAAAACTAACACTGCTTTATTCTAATCATAAATCTCCGATATATCTTAAACGAAACAGAGATAATAAATATCCAAACGTGTGTATAATTATAGTCCTTTTTAGACAGCCTGCCCATGAGGGGCTGACATCCCTGACATGGCGGGTCCCCTGGGTTGTGGATGGGGGAAGGGCCTGTAGATATACAGGTTAGCTGCGAATTGAATAAGCAGTCCTGAACATAACTGTCAACCATGGGTAGATGGAGCTCATAAGCCCTGTAAGGCAGTCCATCTAGGAGAGAAAACTCCGAAAAGAAACCATTCGCGAAAGTCAGACTTGCTTGACCATTGGTGCAAAACAAAGCAAGATGCACAATATTTTAAGATAATTACACCAGATCCAAAGTTTGTATTAAGTAAATTTAACCAAAATTATTCAATCTCCTTAGTTTTAGGCACTTTAAAAATTCTAAATTCAGGATGCACTCCAGTTAACTTGCCCTCGCTCTTATTAAGTCTCACGGCGACAGGTAAGTGGTAACGGTGGCAGGTGTAGGATAGCACTGGAAGCCATTAGTCACAAACTTGCACGTGTAGCGGTCAGGGATTTTGGTCGCTCTTACATTGACCCAGGACAGCAATGTAGCTCGGCAGCACCTCTGGCGACTAAGCAGCCTTTTAAGGATAGCACTGCTTACCACCATCAGTGGAGAGGCCTAGAAAAGGTGGCCCAAACAAATGCCTGTCCTATACTATCCTGCCAGTTAACCGCGATTGGCTGGATATCCACTTATGCGGTCGAAATCATAAAGAAAGAAATGAAAAATCTCAACGGATAAAGACCAGGAATCCTCAGAAAAGTACACCTGAACCAGAATTGACTCAACACTCCAAACTATTAAAAATCGCACAATGGAATGCTAAAGGATTGACCCGAAAAAAGCAAGATCTGGAAAAGAGGTTACGAGAGGAGGAAATTGATGTTATATGTATTCAAGAAACACACTTCCCATCTCCAGAATACAGATTCTCCATCAGAGGCTATCAATCATTCCGCCACCAACGAACAGGACAGAAGGGTGGAGGAGTACTCACACTAGACCGAAACGACATCCAGGCAGAAGACACTGTAATAGAAACTGACAATGAAGCAGAAATTCTTCAGGTAGACCTTTATTTGAACGATGGTACTTATACTATAGTGAATTTATACTGCTCAGACAAGAGGATGCTTTCTCTGGACAAGATACAAGTCAAGTATGAAAAATGGATAATATTGGGAGACTTCAACAGCCACTCACCAAGTTGGGGATACAACGAGCTTGACAAAAGAGGAGAAGAAGTTGAAAACTGGCAAGATGAAAATAGATTAATACTAGTACATGACTTGGAGGATACAGACACTTTCCTCAGCCAGATGTGGCATACAACCAGCAACCCGGATTTGGCCTTTGTATCAGAAGACATGGACAAGTGTATAGATAGAATGGTTGGGAAACAGTTGGGAACCTCTGACCACAGACCTGTGTACTTCAATGTAAATGTTGACATAGAGAGAAACAGTGAAAACAGACTACCGAGATGGAATTACAGGAAAGCAAATTGGACACTATTTGAGGTTTTAACCAATAAATACACTAATGAAATGGAAAAAAGCAAAAATGTTGAAAGAGCAGCAAAAAACTTTAATAAGGCCATCCTCAAAGCAGCAACAGAAAGTATTCCTAGAGGAGCAATCAAAAATTATAAGCCATATTGGACAGAGAAACTTGAGGAATTGGAGGGAAAGATAGAGGAAGCAAGGAGGATCGCAGAGGAAGACAAGACAGCGGAGAGCCATATCTACTGGAAGAAAACAGCAGCTGAATACAACTTGTACAAAAATACTGAAATCAAGAAAAGTTGGGCAGAAAAGACTAGAGACATAGATATGGACAAAGAAGGTGGCAAATTATGGAAGTTAATGAAACAACTAAACGACGAAAGGAGAACAACACCCCCAATTGTTATAGAAAGAGAAACTGGAAAGAAGGCAGCAAACTTGCTCATGAAACAATTTCAACAAAGTGGAGACATTAATGTTAATAAAGAAGAACATGAGGAAGCAAAGGAAATTTTAAACACAAGATTGAAGGAGACCTGTAATAACCCAAACATGACTAAAAAATTCAGCAGGAAGGAACTTGAAAAGGCACTAAAAGCATTGAAACTCAAAAAATCTCCTGGACCTGATGATATTACCAATGAAATGCTTAAAAATTTGGGTGAAACAGCCAAAACAAAACTGCTTAAAATTTACAACTCAAGCTGGAGACAAGGTAAAGTCTCGAAAAAATGGAAGCTAGCAATTATATGCCCAATACACAAAGCAGGAAAAACAAAGCAAGAAGCAAAGAGTTATCGACCAATCAGCTTGCTAAGTTGTGTAGGAAAACTCATGGAAAGAATGATAAACACAAGACTAATGTGGCACTTGGAATCCAACAAACTGCTAATTGATGAACAGGCTGGCTTTAGAAAATACAGATCTACAGAGGACCAAATATTATACCTTTCCCAAGAAATTGAAGATACTTTTCAGAAGAAACACAGCATGGTAACAACATGGATCGACCTACAAACTGCATTTGACAGGGTCTGGAAGGAACGCCTTCTTATTAAGCTGGCGGACAAAGAAGTGAAAGGAACCATGCTTGCCTGGATCAAAAACTGGATTTTGGACAGGGAAGCAAAAGTACAAGTCAATGGGATTAAAAGCAAGAAACACAAGCTGAAAAATGGAGTACCACAGGGAGGAATACTTTCTCAAATCCTGTTCTTGGTATACATTGATGACCTCATCAAAACTCTGCCCAGGAAAGTCAAAGGAGCTCTCTACGCAGATGACTTGGCCATATGGAGTGCAGAAGAATACATAGGAACTGCCCAGATCAGAATGCAAGATGCTCTAAACAACCGGCACAGGTGGACAACTGAGAACAAACTAGTCATTAATGAAGGAAAAACTACCTTCACTGTGTTTACATTGAAAAGAAAATTCAAGACTGTCAAATTATCGCTGGCAGGCCAACCCCTCAGAGAAACTGAAACAGCAACCTACCTGGGTGTTCAGCTTGACAAAAGGCTAACATGGAATCCACATATTACTAATGCCACAAATAAAGCACAAAGGCGCCTCTCGATTATGAAAAAATTGGCAGTAACTAAATGGGGATCGAACAACACTACATTAAGAAGAGCCTACTGTGGTACTGTAAGACCGGCCTTGGAATATGGTATGTCAGCTGCAACAAACTCAGCCACCAAAACAAACCTGGATAAGCTGGAAAAGACACAAAATCAAGCAATGAGAATTATGACCGGAGCAATGAAAACAACACCAATCCAGAGCCTCCTCAACACAAATAAAATCCAAACTCTAGAAGAAAGAAGACACATAAGTTCAACCAAAGCAATGGAAAAAGCAAAAAGGATGACTCATCACCCTCTTCACCCAAGGATTAGTCAACCATGTGAGACCCAACTAAAGAGATCTAGTGCAGTAGCCTTTCATAAAGAAATGTGTCGAAAACATGAAGTTCTCAATACTGAGCCGATACCAATACAGACTTTCAACAGCATCGCTCCTCATGAAAGCCACAGCAATTTCAAAATTAATACAGTCATACCAGGAATCCAGTGAAAAAATGATACTGCTCCAAATGAACTACAAATTTTGGCTATGTCACATCTGGAAGAAAACTACCCCAACAGCAAATGGATACATGTTTACACAGATGGCTCAAGCACAGAAGGTCAAAACGGAGGTGGAGGAATTTACATAAAGCTACCATCTGGACAAGAGATCTCTCAGGGTACTGCAACAGGAGAAATTTGCTCTAATTACAAAGCAGAAATGGAAGCACTAAAACATGCAGTGAAGATACTAGAGGAAGATGTGAACATAAGCAGAACAAGGGTTGTGTTTTTGACAGACGCATTGTCGGTACTCCAAAGTTTACAATCAAATACGGAAGAGACATATGCCCTGAATGAATCACTAAATAATCTAGGAAAAGAGTGCAAACGGGTATATCTACAATGGATTCCATCACATGTTGGTATACCAGGAAATGAGAAGGCTGATCAACTGGCAAAGACTGGAAGTACATTATTACAAACTGACACTCCAGCAACATTTAGTGAGATTAAAACACTCATAGACCAGGCTATGAAAACCAAATTTACAACAAACAATGATGCATACCACAAGCTCCAGCGGGAAGACCAGGTGATTATTTTTCGACTTAGAACAGGACATGCAAGATTGAGAAAACATCTGCATAAATTGAGAGTGGTACAATCCCCACTATGTGATTGTGGCCAGGAGGAGACAGTTGCTCATGTTCTTCAGGAATGCCCAAGGTATGCAGACCTGAGAGACAATTTTTGGCCTAACCCCTCTACCATTGAAGAAAAATTAAATGGTAGTTTTACCGACTTATGTGTAACTGTAAATTTTATTAAACAAACAGGTGTAACGGTGTAATTATTTAGAGTTCGATAGAAGAAGAAGAAGAAGACAGCCTGCATTTCTAAATAGCCAGTCCGTTCAATAGAACAACAGTACATACCTGTTGGCGATTGCGTATGGACTGTGTTCTTAGATCTATGTAGGCTACGTTAGACCTATATATCGTCATGGCTCAGTTGGCCAGCCACGCGAGACAGATTGTAATGTAGATAAAGAAGGAAAAAAATGCATATCATATCATAGCTAATATATCAAATTTCAGTCCAGTACTTTCTGGGCAGATGCCCGGTGATTTACATCTGATCAAATTTATGCAATGAATGTCCGAGTAAATTCTAGTAAATTACTCGGTGTGGAGTAACTTTTTTCTGCCATTGTTAAATCAGGAATTTTGAAAGTCAATTAAACATATTTTTAAAAGACATTCTTTACCAGCACTATTTATAAGAAATTCATAGCAGATATGTCCCCCTTATCGGGTCATTTCTCAAGGTAGATAATAAGGAGCCACTGCATTTTTTTTTGGGGGGGGGGGGTCCGTACTGATCAGGAGCAACACAGTCCAAATAATAATTATCTTTGTCGGCACGTTTGAGAAGGGACCAGCCCGACACTGACCAATGACCAGCCAGCAGTCATCACATTGGAGAAATACCGTTTTTGTCGGCACACTTCACAAGGTACAGCAAAGTGGGTTGTCCTTTTGCCGGTCCAATTCTAAGGGAATTCAGTGGACGAAAATCACTGCGCTGATTGGTTCTTGAAGAAAAATGGGCAGTCAAGTGGCTGAAACGGTGTTCAGCAGAGAGCGTGGAAAGGTTTATAGTTATACGGTGGGCTAGGTGACAAGATTGACAGTGGTCATCAGCCACGCAGTAGGATGTTTATGTATTAGGGTAGCCACACAAAGGCCACCGAATTCGGTCACCAAGCCACTAGGCGCTTTAGGTGAGAAGAATTGCACTATATAATTTCAACAACTGCACACAAAGCCCACCTAGATTCGGTCCGTTTATGTAGTGCAATCTTCTCACCCAAGCGCCTAGTGGTTCGGTGACCGAATTCGGTGGCCTTTGTGTGGCTACCCTTAGAGTTGAATTAAACGGGTTTCCACTTCAGTTTTTGAAACTTTTTTTTTTCATTTTTTTGTCCAGAAACTTATTTCCAAGTAAAGATAATTATGATTTACTGTGTTATTTGTTTCTTTCTTGAACGTCACTTTATTTTTTCGTTTATCTCTTTAATTTTTTCCTCTCTTCGTCTTTTATTCTTTCCCCTCCAACTTCATTTTGTCTTAAAACTATTTCACTTGACCTTATTTTAATAAATGACCGCACTTATCATTAAAAAAAAAGCATACAATCAGCCCCGCCCCCCCTCCCCCCTTCCGAAAACAAACAATCAAACAGACAAACAAAGAAACAATGAAAACCAAAAACAACAACAAAGCCAACCCTACTTTATTCTAATCATAAATCTCTGATAGATCTTAACTGACACTGAGATGATAAATATCCAAACATATATTACGTATAGAAACATATAGAAGGGATCAGCCCGACACTGACCAATGACCAGCCAGCAGTCACCACATTGGAGAAATATCGTTTTTGTCGGCACACCTCACAAGGTACAGTAAAGTGGGTTGTCCTTCTGCCGGTCCACTTCAAAAGGAATTCAGTGGACGAAAATCACTGCGCTGGTTGGTTCATGAAGAAAAATGGGCAGAGTCAAGTGGCTGAAACGGTGTTCAGCAGAGAGCGTGGAAAGGCTTATATGGTGGGCTAGGTGACAAGATTGACAGCGGTCATCAGCCACGCAGTAGGATGTTTATGCATTAGCGTTGAATGAAACGGGTTTCCACTCCTGTTTTTGATTCCCCGCCCCTTTTTTTTCCAGAAACTTATTTCCAAGTAAAGATAATTATGATTTACTGTAATTTGTTTCTTTCTTGAACGTCCCTTTATTTTTTTTGTTTATCTCTTTAACTTTTTCCTCTCTGTCTTTCATTCTTTCCTTCCAATTTCATTTTCTTTTAAAACGATTTCGCATAACCTTATTTTAATAAAGACCGCGCTTCTCATTAAAAAAAAAAAGGAAAGCATGAAATCTCCCCTCTTTTCGAAAAACAAGTAAACAAACAGACGAACAAACACAAAGACAAACAAACAGACAACAAACAAACAGCAAAAAAAAAAATTTAAAAAAAATCCAAACAACAAAAATAACCCTACTTTATTCTAATCATAAATCTCCGATAAATATCTTAACTGACATTGAGATAATAAATCCCCAACGTGTGTATATAATATTTTTCAGACAATGTGCATGTTTAAATCGGCCATTCTCTTATCTGACATTACTGTGACATGGTATACTTCTCTAAAACAACGGTACATACCTGTAGTCGGTTGTTTATTGAATGCGTTCTTAGATCAATTTGGACTGCGTTAAACCTAAATTATATATCGTCCTGACTGAATTCGCCAGCCATCCCAGACAGAATGATTGTAAGATAAACACATAAAAAAGAGAAAAAAAATCCATATTACGCCATATTTAAAATATCAAATTTCGGCGCAGTACTTTCTGGGCAGATGACCGGCGATTTACATCTGATATAATTTACGCAATGAATGTACGAGTAAATACGAGTAAATTACTCGTTGTGGATTTACTTTTTCCTGTGATTGTCAAATCAGGAATTTGAAACTTATTTTTTGAAACTTAATTTTTGAAAGACATTCTTTCCCATCACTGTTTATAAGAAATTCATATCAGACTTATCCCCTTGTCGGCTCAATTCTCCAGGAAGATACTAAGGAGAAATGGCTTTTTTTTTTTTTTGGTCGGTACAGATCAGAAGCGACACAGTCCAGATATTATCTTTGTCGGCAGGCTTGAGAAGGAACCAGCAAGACCCCGACCAATGGTCAGCAGTCTCCACATTGGAGAATTATTCTTTTTGTCGGCGTACTTCACAATGTACAGCAAGGTGGACAGTCCCTCTGTCGGTCCACTTCAAAAGGAACTCAGTGGACGATAATCCCCTTGTCGCTGAACTACAGAGGGAACTCAGGGAAGGACAGTCTCGTTGTCGGTTAACTTGAAAGGAATCTCACTGGACGATGATCCCTCTGTCGGCAAACCACAGAGGCAACTCGGGGAAGAGCAGTCCCTTTGTCGGTACACTACTAAGGGACACCGCCAGAGGGCAGTTAACAAATTTCACAATGGACGATCATCCATTGTCAGCAACTTTCAATGGTGTGGGTGGGCCGTTCTATCAAACCGTTGCCCTATATTAGGATAGAATTTCTCTAACCTTTCTCAGTTGACACTTGATTGCTGTTGAGTGTGCATCTTAGAGATTTTGGAAGATCTTCATTCTGTGTGTGTGATTATCATCAACATTATTCTTTTCCCTCACTGGAGTTGAAAAGTCACTTGGGACCACATTTGTCATGGCTGAATCCGAGGATCACCCTATTATTTACGAAACGGAGAAAGACTTCTTCGACTCGTTCCAGTTGCAGGTGGGGCCAGCGATGGGCACAGGAATGACCGGTCTGCCAGTTCTACAAGTTACACAAACCAGTGGTCCTCAAGCGCCTCGTCATTTGGCAGCCAAGAGATTTTCTCTGCTTACATTAGATGGAGCTGTCAAAAACCAGCAGTTATTTCTCAGAGAGAGTAATGCCTTACAAAAAATCTCACATCCTCATCTGGTCAAGCACTTCGTTTCTGCACGTTGTCCGAGTTATCTGGTCATCTGTACAGAGTTTTGCCCCAATGGAACCCTGAAGTCTAAACTTCCCAACATAACTGGGGAACTCCGTGGTCGGTACTTTATCCAGTTGGCTTGTGCCGTGCGCTATCTCAACGAGCACATTAAAATTGCCCACTGTGACATTAAACTGTCGAATATCTTCATAGACGCCGACAACAATCCTATATTGGGAGATTTTGGTCTGTGTCGTTCTATCATTGACAAGACACCAGACATTGGAGGAACGCAAGGCTACCAAGCTCCCGAACTTATGGATAAATCAATCACGGAAATTGATCGCAGAAAGGTAAAACCTTATATTTTCTTTTAGTCATTTTGTAATTCATTGAAGACCTAGATGGACAAACGATCATTGTCATGATTATATCCATGAATGTGTAAAAAAAAATCGACTTCTTAAGTTTCAGAGTCACAAAGGGTATTACCAAAAGACATTTAAAAAAAGGAGCCTGTTTCCTCACAGGGAGGATTTATTTATGCAGAAAAAAATAGGCTTTTTGGACATACAAAACAGGCACTGTAATAGTTCTCTTAAAATAACCCCCCCCCCCCCGAAAAAAAATGTTTAAAATTGAGCAATTATTGTTCTTCTATGAGGGTCTTCGAGTGCTTTCAATTATTCATTTCACATTTTATTTATTTTTATAAAATGAAAACAATTATATTATCCAATTCTTTGGGAATGGGTCTTTGGTCTATGGATGTTATTCATTTTTGCCAATGGAACTTTATGCTTTACTGACTTTTCGAAAAAATCGCTCACTCACTCAGGTCTTGGTTCAGTTAACTAACCTCTCCAGATACAAGTCAGGGCTCGCATGATTATAAATTGTTGTATGGACTTAATATTCTACTAATATTTCATATTTCACAAATTTGTATATTGTTCGGTTGTTTCATCTGTTCAATTTTCTATCTTTTTAGTTTTTTTTTTTTTTTTACTGTTTTTTTTATTTTGTTTTGGTTTCCTGAAGAAGGTCTTTGGCTGACAAGTTGATTTGTTTTCCCCCTTTCTTTGCGTTCTATTGTATCGTTTCGCTATGATTTCCTATTTGAGGCTTTGCTAACTACAACTTTTTCTTTTTACCATATTTTGACTGTACTTCAAGCCTTGCTGCGACCCCATAGTGTTTCTGTGCTTTTTATATATATTTCGATTAGTGTCTGACCTGTTGTCTTCACAGATTGATGTGTACTCACTAGGTGTTGTGTTGTGGGCTATGACAGTCAGGACTAAACCTGCTCCACAAATTGCTGACCAATATCTGACTGTTCTAAGTGCTCATCCTGAAGTCCCCGAGACTGTGAGGTATGAATAGCTATGTATCTATTCTAGGTTTTCCACTAACATTTTTAATGTATTGCCATTTGTTGCAACAATCATACCATAATTTCGCTATGCATGTTAACGCACTTCATGTTGTCAATCACATATTATTTTGCTTAATTTGATGTACAACATTTTCACACAGGTGGAGTATAGAGTTTATGTTGGAAAGCAACCCAAAGGACAGACCTTCTATAAGACGCTTACTGAAATATCTGCGTCGCTGCATTTTTTATCCTGAATTGATTGATACATTGTAAGTTTTCTGGTAGTATTGGAAATTTTTATAATTATTTTATCGTGATTGAACTAACATATTTACTTACCACACTAACCAACATTACTTACCACACTAACCAACATTTTTACTTATCACAGAAACCAACATTTTTGCTTATAGTACTAACTAACACTTTTACTAATCACACTAACGAACACTTTTTCTTATCATACTAACTTTTTTACTTATTACACTAGCCGATATTTTTACTCATCACACTAACCAACATATTTATTGTCACACGAACGAATACTTTTACTTATCACACTAACCAACACCTTTACGTATCACACTAACCAATAGGGTCGAGACTTCCTCATAATCAAATAATCAGTGATTTCTCTTCGAATATTAATTCTGGAATTACTTCGCTTTCCAGATCGAGCCCAACTCTAAGTCCATTTAGTCAGTTCAGCATTCAATTCTACCACGCTATTTGCGTTTGTTACTATAGCCTAACACCCCTCGCCTCGCCGTAGAGGGACCTACACCTTATGAACTAGTCTATAATCAGTGATTAACAAAGACGACGAAGACTTGACCACACCCAGAAGCTATCCTGAGCCAGCCTGTATTCCTCGACGTAGCCCAGTAGAAAGCAGAATAGTGGGGGAAAAAATAGGATTATAATCAAAGTTTGACCTGATTTTACCTATACCTGTTTTTCACTACGCGGTCGTGTTCATCCTAATCGAAAGGTAAAGAGTAGGCTGGAAGTGTTTGTGTGGATTTTGTTTGTTTGTTTGAGGAAATCTAAGAATAAATTTACTCTACGCACAGCAAGAGCTATCAAAGCATTATAATATAGTCTAGGTCTAGATATAACTGTGCTCAAAATCAGTCGAACGTACCAGGAACATCACTTCATTTAATGGGTCGAGCGAACCTACACCGCAACGGCAGATAGCCAATTCTCCGAAATCGCTGCACATCGTTGTGTCACAGAGATGCCACTTAAGCACTTTCTGCCATTTAATGTTAATGGGTCCTTTTCGAGAAACTTTATAAGATGATAGAATAACAAAAATCTATGGCCATGAATATGACAATGAAATCTTGCCGTTCAAAGTATATTTAAAAAAATGAATGAAAAATATGCGTTTATGAGTCTGTTAGTATGAATGAATGGTATTTTCAGATTAGTTTGTCTTGTAAATTTCTGCATTCCTTTCCTGTTGACAAGAATAATCCGCTCTTTAGATTTTGCAATGCCCAACAAACGTTTCATTGTTTTAGTCGCTGCATTTATAATTATGTAAATATGATGCAGCGATACGTCCTATTATAAGGATCTTACTAGCTTAAATTCTGATTACCCCCTGCAGAGGGCCACGCTTCACCCCGGCCAACCAACACCTTTACTTATCGTAATTAACCAACACTTTTACTTATCACATTAACCAACACTAAACAACATTTTTACTTATCGTACTAATCAACACGTTTACTTATCACATGGATCAATACTTTTACTTATCACACGAACCAATGCTTTTACTTATCGAACTAACCAGCACCTTTACTTATCACACTAACCAGCACCTTTCCTTATCGTACTAACCAACACTTTTATTCATCATACTAACCAACCAACATTTTTCTTTAGCACACTAACCAACACCTTTTTCTTATCGTATTAACCAAGAACATTACTTCTCACACTAACCAACAGTTTTACTGTCGACAATCTAACCAACCTTTTACTTAATTTTAATTACTTTATTAACCAACTTATTTTGCTAACCAACAACTTCACATACCTAACATATTAACACACTAACATAATTATGGTTATGGTGTGTATCACTGTTACACACCGAGGCCGCGGCTCGGCCTCCCATCTTTTAATCAGGCCACACAGGACAAATTGTTTGTCTACTGGACAGTTTGTCCGTGTGACGGTCCCAAGCCCGTATAAACTGAGAGGGAAAAGATGGCATTCAAAATAAAACTGTAATTGTGGAAAAAATGTCACTTTTATTACAGAAATTATTTGAAGAATTCTACACCTTCACTCACACATTTTATTCCACTCCATAATCATACCATTTGCTCACCCATCCTTTTTCTCATCGACTCATTCACCCATCCTCTCACTAACTCACCCATCCGTCCTCTCACCGACTCACTCAACTATCCTCTCACTGTCTCACTCATCCTTCCTCTCGCCGACTTTTATCAACTTGCTTATCCATCCTCTCCCAGGCTCATAAGCACCAATTAAAAAAAAAAGTTAACTCAAGAAAGACAATTAGTACTTACCTGACAGAAAAGTCCCGAAATTCGTAGGTTCTTTCCCCTAGGTTTCTTAAACATACGCATGCAGGGGCACACAAAAAATCCCCTCAGGGTATGTTATTGGAGGTGCAAAATGTACTGTATGAAACCAGTGAATAATGTACTGCCTGTTCAAGGAGATTTAATCGCTTGTAGCCACACTAGCAGTTTAACAGCAAAGTCTATAATACACACTGAAGACACATGGGATAGACAGACGGACAGACGAACGGACCGACACAGGGACAAATTAATTGATTTGATTCGATTTGATGGCGTGGATCCTGACACACCTTGCATCCCCATAAGTGCTCCTCTCCCCGCTCAAATATCCATTGGAGGGTTTTCCTATTTATGGTCCCAGTTCATAGATAGATAGATAGATAGATAGGTAAGTAGGTAGGTAGATAGATAGATAGATAGATAGATAGATAGATAGATAGATAGATAGATAGAAAGAATACTCATTCTGTGTTCTATTCAAATCAAAGAAATAAAAATTTAAAGTCGGCTATCCCTGAAACAAATGCACACAATTATCTCTGTATGTTTACAATAATCAGATGAGCTTTTCTAGGGTAAGCTTGTATCCAGAGGTAAAATGTCTGTTAATTTGTGGAAACTGTGCTGAGCTATATGCCTACGGTGTAAATGATAATTAGTATTATTGCATTTTGAGATGTGCGGATGCAATTTGCTGTCCAATATGCTATCAAAAGGTTTCATAAAAAGAAGCATTCTTGGACGTCGCATGGCTTTGTCCAGGTGTCACTGGGTTAGTTCATTCTGTCTCGGCTAATTCTTTTCGCTTGAGAGGACAAATTTTTATCATTTGAACGAACTCTTAACTCTAATCAAACTAACGAATTTGGTAGTTTATCCACTGCAAACAATGTCAGCAAAAGGGAGTTTTTTTTCTTCATATAAAAAAATAAAAATAATCAAGGTAGAATTTTGTCAGTCTTAATCAATACCAAAGTCAGATTTCGTGTAAGTTTGAGTTACCAGGTTTTTTCTAAAAAGATTACCTGAGAACTTTAGTATTAGCTGTCATTTCTGTCGTTTTACATTGTTGTGCAAGGTGGTCGTTTCACGCACTTACCCTCTGCTGTGTTATCTATGCACTGATACCTTGGTAAGTCAGTAGTCGTGCTGTGTTTGTTTTGAGGAGACAGAGCTTAACTGCCATCCTGACTTCTGTTTTCTCGTTTGAGACACTGAAAAAACTATAAATTTATGAATGTTGTCAAGTAATGAAGACAGGGTCGGTGATAAAGGCATGCGCTAATACTCTTTATGTTGGAATCATAGTCATTAGATTTTTGTCAACGCTGGATGGAGCAGATACGGCTGGTACAGTAGTTCTCAACCGTTTTTTTGCAATCACTCCATCCCCCCGGGCCACTAAGAGAAGGTTATGCAACTAGCTATGGACGCGGAAAGGGCCAGGGAGTCCCAGTCTGAACTAGCAAAGTTGATAAATCGCAAGCAGACCGGTCACTGCCCTGTTCACCTGTACCTGCGCCTGGCTGTGGCACGCCAGTTTCAGAGCTAATGATGCCCTCCTCACGAGAGCATGCCAATGCTGTCTGTTTTTGGGGTGTTTCCACCATGTTGGCTGGTGTGGTGTCATAGCACTTTAAATTTTTATTTCAGGATTTCTTTGTACCTCTTGATTGGGAGAACCCGGTTTTTATGCCCCTGTGCCAATTCTCCAAAGATTACCTGTTTTGGTATGCGGATAGGCTACCCAGAAACGTGTGAGGGAGAAACTTTAAAGACGAAGAACCGCCACCCAGGGACAGTCCCACCCTCTCGGCCTCATATGGAGTTCCGGAGGTAAAAATGAATCGACACGACAGTAGGCCTCTTTGGCTGTTCTGTACTTTCCTAGCATCATTAACGCCAGCCTTTACTATTGTCGTTGTCGCCATTATCTCACTGCGAACATGTGTTCATCACGTCCTTAACGAGCATCTTTATCATTATTATTATTATTTTTTTTTTGTTACTCGCTGCCAATATCCTACTATGAACTTTCGTTACTGTATCATTAACGTCCAACTTGAGTCGTCGTCGTTTTCCAATGTTTGCAACGATAATTGTCTTAAGGTGAAACTAACCTTACATAAAGTGCCATGTAATCTGACTCTTCACGATTCTGCCAACTAGTCAAAGAGCAATTGAGCGCCTTGAAATAAATTGCACTAATCGCTTCAATCAAGGCTATTCAATACTCTTGCACGAAACAAGCACCTAGGCGGTGACATTTCTGCTGAAACGAACCTATCATGGAAAATCAAATGTTTATACAGACATTTCACGCTGTTCTGATAGCAGGAATACTGGACAATTATGATATTTATTCATTGGAAACACACGTTGATGAATAGCTAAAAGGAAGTTAAATGCTTTCTCCAGAGCAACTTTTGTAGAGTTGGTGAATAATCTGAAAATTCCAATATTTTCTTACATATTACAATGCTTTGGCTGAAAGAAATTGTTTAATGAAGAAATCTCAGTTTGAGAGCAGAGCCAGGTAAATTTATCGCAGATCGCTTATCATGAAGTACAGTACCAGAACATTCCAACCAATGGGTTAAATGCTGGTATCAGTGGCATCTTTGTCATAACGCGAAATACCTCAACCTTTTCAGTTAATACTATTTTTTTTTCTGAAATCGATACACCGATTAAGCCTATACTTTATCTTTTTATTCCTATTGATTATGCCAACTCGATAATCGTGTGCGATCTCGAGGTGTATTCGATTCTTTTTTGACACCTTCCACCGTGAATTTAATGTCTGTAACAAAGTGCTAATTACTTGACATATGTTTTTTTGTCTGACCAATCAAATTATTAAAGTCTTATCTAAAATAAACAGAATGCCATGTCGGTGCGACAGATAATAATAATAATAATAATAATAATAATAATAACGGATGGCATTTATAAAGCGTTTCCATTTTTAAAAAATGCTCTATGCGCTTTACAGAAAGACTTGTTCTCTCGATTTCCATCTCTCTGTCTCTCTCTCTTTTCTTTCTCTCACCCCCTCTCTCTCTCATTCTCTCTCTCTGCCTCTATATATCTCAGAGGAAATTGTAGCGCAGCCTGATAGGCGCAGTTCACAACTCACAACTTGTATTCTAAAGTATTATAATAATATTGAAGTTATATTATATTAATATTCATCTAATAATGATCTGAACCATTTTTTGAGTACATGCTTGTCATCTCATGTCTTCTCGGAAATGTATTTTTCCTCACAAGTCGTCCACAGACCAGTTTTCTTCACAAAGATGGCTAAAAAACGAAATAATTTACAATCACACACACAAAAATTGACTTCTTGTCTAATTGGCCCATGACAATTCCACTTTATCGCAAATGACGGGTTTCGTTTAAGTACAATAATATATTGCATAAAAGGACGACCGTATGCCCGTTTTAAAAGATGTTGAATATCAGCTCACATTTTGCGCTACAAAGATATTCCTCCACGCAGAAGGGGAGCAAATGTGTACGAATGAACGGAATTTGTGGTAAACACGAGGACAAACAATCAGTAGGATACAAACTGTTTAGAAAATAATGCTACTCCTATAAAGTCTTAATTATTATCATTGAATCATAAACAAATTTTTCAAACGGCAACACCGGCGAATTATTTAATTCATTGTTACCATCTTATATGGTTTAATTATTCATTTTGGTTGTGACCCTGCTGCCACTTAAAATACGTCAGAATGTTATATAGCAGTTCCTTTGCACCGGTATCTGAATAAATAATTAATTAACTGAACTCAGAAAGCTTGTTATAAAGCAGTCAGTCACGCTTTGTCTTAAAGTGAATAACATCACGACAAGAAATCTCTCGATTTTTTTTTTTCTTGTCAAGATACCGTATTGCTGTAGACCTCTACATGTGTGTTTGAACAGTCACGCAAGAAAATTTATATACTTTTATGAAGAAAACTATTTTGTCTGAGGACGAAATTTAACGACAATATTGTGTCTGTTACAACTTCGGGTGATATATAGGTGAGCCAAAATTGCTAGCGGTTTGTTGATGCATGACAAAGAAATTTGGCAAAAACCAATTTTCAGTTTTTTGGTTTTTTTTAGAGGGCTCGGGGGCGGAGATATGACCTTCAGAAACTGTCAATATTCCCAGGTCCGTCTCTGCAATGGTATTTGTAATCTCCTTGCGAAATATGCGTTTCAAATTGTTGTAGTGACATGTCATGAGAAAATAATTAGGTATACACCTTGAGTTTCAAGTCTGAGGCCCAATTACCGAAAATCTGCCAACTTTAACTGCAGATTCATTCAGCTCATCCTACCAGTATCGACATTTTTAGCCATCAGCAGTGACAGCTGTGTTATCTCATCTGTAATTTTTTATGTTTTGCCATGTCAGGTGGCGAAAGAATCGATCTCCATTGTGGAAATCGGTCAAAATGTTCACACAATAGAGAGACCGGGGGGGGGGGGTGGACGCGGGTAGCTAAAGCACAAGGACAAAAATGCAGTGACATCCGTAAAGCAAACATTATTAACAACAAAGATAAACAAACAACAGAGATAATTGGGCGTGGTAATAATCCATGTGATGTCACCATTTCTTACATTTTGTGACATTATTGACAGTAGATCTATAGTAGACAAACTCTCATCTGGTGTAATTTACACATTAAATTTGTGACAGAAAATTACATAGGCTACTAGATAAACAAGATAAATGGGAGTAAAATCTTAAATACCAGATCAATTTTACCATATTTATTGTCATTATTATTATTTAGCAATATATTATAGTCACATACCATGACTGTCTGCTGGTCTATATTAATAACTTTCGCACGAAGTGTCCCCGTAATGTCCTACAGGTGATAATCCGACATTCAAGTCTTGCAGTGACAATATTAAATAGTAATATTAGTACTGAACAATTCTGGGAGTTTAATGAAAGCAAAATTGTCCAGGTCAGGTCCAGAATCTGTAAATATTATCGTTCGTGCCTGAGTTCGAATCAATTCACTTTCACTGTAGAACAAACATGTGGAGGTCTAAAACTGGTTTGTGGCAATATTAATTTGTTGATCCAAATTTATTTTAACTGAAAGCCTGCAATTGGCTGTTTGAGATTCATATTCTTTGCTATACAACTAAGATCATGATGTCTGTCGCCAACAACTATTGTTGCAATGATGACAAAAATATATTGGAACGATCCACACCACCACTAAGGTCTGTGATCATCACAAAAGAGCTGCAGCTATTTATCGTATCAATCAGCTTAGGTATCGTGTGTCAAGCGGTGTCGATGTTTGGTTTGGTCACCAATATCGTCAATATGATTATTTTTATCAAACAAGGATTCTCAGACGCCACAAACATCAGTCTGACGGCGCTAGCAGTGTCCGACTTCTGCGCTATTCTGACCATGGAATGGTCAAACCTGTGCTTTACCCCTGCCTTTCGAGACTCTGGAATACCCATGGATACCACAGAAGTCCAAATAATAACTGGAGCTTGGCCACATTTGGCATTTTCTAAAATAACAGCTTGGATAACTGCATTTCTAGGTCTTGAGAGGTGTTTTTGTGTTATTGCTCCTTTAAAGGTAAAAGCCATATTTACAGCCAAGTGCCATTCTATGGCGATGATTACCACCTTCTGTGTGTCATTGACTTCTCATTCCATAGCATACATACTGATGAAGATTGACTGGGCATTTGATTCTGCATCGAATAGAAGTATCCTGACTGTCGTTTACGTGGCGAGCCCGACCACATGGGAAATAATCGAATCTGTCTCGTACTTCTTTAACGGAATTTTCTTGCCGGTGTTGTCGTTCTTGTCAGTTGTGATTTGTACAAGAGTTCTACTAATAAAGCTGAATGAGAAAGCTGCATGGAGAAATGCCAACTCTTCAGCAAGCAATGTGTCAAAAGAAAAAGCAGTGGCTTCTAAGAAAATGACATCTTCCCGAGACCAAAGGGCCACCAAAATGATCCTTTTGATTGCTATTCTATTCATTGTCTGTTTTACTCCTTCTGCAATTACATTCATGGCTGGCCTGATAGAACCGGAATTCGACCATGATGGATTGTATAAAAATCTTTTCTTTGTCACATTCTCCATGTGCTTCACGGCAGAAATTTTTAATTCCAGTTTCAATATATTTATTTACTTCACCATGAGCACCAAGTACAGGCAGACGTTTCAAAAGTTGTTCTGGTGTTGGAATGGACACTAAATTTGCCAAACGCGAGCACGTTTTGACATAACCTACAGGGGCGGTTTCGTTTATTTGTATCAGATAACGAAAATACGAAGGGTACTTTTCTTTTGAACATGGAGCAAAGATTAGACATCTGTGGCGTGCATATTGTATAATCGAAGGAAATTTGATCCCTGACTTTGTCACAGAAGTCCAGAGGATTAAAATTTAGTATAACAATAAAGGGCATAATAACATAACACTGGTTGTCTTTTGATTAGAGTTTTGCCCTGATACATCATGTTGATAAAGTGAAAGTGTGAGAAAAGACGTTTTCATTCTTCTTCTTCTTTTTATACAGTTCATTGTTTTGAAGCCTCGTGTACGTTGAGACTTCTGGATTTAACATTATCAAGATAATTCTGGCAAAAACCATCCCTCGGGCTTCTTTTACCTTAACTGTGCAGATACATGTAATTTAAACTGTTATTTAAATTATTATTATTATTATTATTTGTCACTTCATTATCTGTTATAAGAATTCATTTTGATAATTCAAAAAACCTGAAAGTACATGTACGCACCCCCCCCCCCCCCGGCCCTTTTTTCTTTCCTGAATTGTCGATTTCATATATTATGCTAAAAAATGACTTTAAAATGGAAACTGTTATTTTCAGACCTCCAGATCACCAGAAACCAGACACTCCCTAGTTTTCATGCAGTAGATGTAAAACTAGACACAAACGCAGCAGTGAATAGCGAGACACGTAAATTTTGAAAGACGGACAAACGTTCTGGCGGTAGGTAAGATGCGTGATCAACATCTTCGAGCAGGTCGGTATTTGTCACTAAGACGGTTACTACGGCAACCTCTCAGCCATCATCGCAGTATTCGTGACTGGACATGACAGATTCCATGCTAGTTATTTCTATTTTGCCGTATTGAACTATTTCAAAGGCTTGGTCACTGAAACATTTTCTTGCACTGTTATAATTGTAAAATCTAAAAAATGGCAGAGTGTTTTTTCTCTGCCATTTATCCACCAAACAGCACAAAACACACATAATTGAATTTGCACGAGATCTTCGTACAGTCAGCAACTCTCATTTTTAAAAATATCTTTGATCATGCGCCATTTTAAAGTATAAGGGATAAAACTGATCAAGGCTGGTATAGGCGCCAGACTGGTGTGGTAAGGGCGGTGTGGGCAGTGATAAGCATATTAGTGTGATGCATAATTTATGGGCCGCCAGCCACTAATTTGGGGCGTTGTACACCAGGACTGATCTGTTTCACCCCTAATACATGCTCTTTATCGATATGCTATGTAACTTTACTAAAGCTGCAGAAGAAATCCCGGTCCTTCATATGATTAAAAAACATGAACTCACTAACTGAATTCTGAATATTATAACTCACACATAAATAAGGGGTAAATATTGTGCCTTGAACCATACGTAACCGGAACCTGGTCACCTCTGAATGCCGTTTGCTGGGATTAGACTGGAAATGTGCAATTCTACACCAGTTTTCATGGCCCCTCTCTCTGTACTAAGTAAGAGAAGAAAACAGCAATGAATCAGATAGTAATGAAATTAAATGTCTCATCCAACAACCTGATGAAATATATTATAAAGACCACAGAAATTCTGTAGGGTCGCAGCAAGGCTTGAAGGAAGGTCAAGCTATGGTAGAAAGCAAAAGTTGTAGGTTGTACAGCTTCGCGCAAGAAATAATGCCAAAAACGATACAATAAACTGCAACGGAAAAGAGAAGACAAATCAAACTAATATGGCGACAAGAAAAAAGTGTTTGCAGCAAAGCTTTGCGTAAGAAATAATACCAAAACTATACAATAACAATTGTCTTTCCCTTTGCCTTCGCATTTGTGAGTGTGCATGAGAAAACCCACAATAATTATGTCGACAGAGCTGATTTTGAGAAAAACGGCTTTGAAGTGAAAATATGGGTCCGACACAAACTTCCAACTTGGCTGTTGTTTAGGGGACCGTGGCATGTTACAGGGTAAACTGTAGACGAGCAGTGAACACTACTCACTGTGATCGCTAAAAAGGCTTTGTAATTAGACTACGGTCTCCTAACAAGATCCAAAAACTTCCGACTTGGCTGTTGTTTAGGGGACCGTGGCATGTTACAGGGTAAAATGTAGATGAGCAGTGAACATTACTCAGTATGATCTCTATAACGGCTTAGTTATTTAGACTACGGTCTCCTAACAGCAATCACTCCAATATTAATGGGTAAATTAGCTATTGCCACTTATAGGATTAAATGCCGTTTTCTCAAAATCTTGTTTTAGGGGGGTCACTGACTTCAATTTATCAGAAATGTCTTGTCTTTTATTATGTGTACAGAACTCAAAATGTCATGTTGGCGAGTTATTGTGGGTTTTCTCATGCACACTCACATTTTATTGTATCGTTTTGGTATTATTTTTTACGCAAGGTTTTGCTACCTACAACTTTTGCTTTTTTGCCATATTTTGACTTCCAGCAACTTGTATTTTCAGTAATGTCGCCTTATAATATAATGTAAGAAGCTTCTCCGCTTGTGTAATGGAACACAACAGAATAATTGTTGTCATCACAGGTTTACGTACACCATTTTGCCCAGTACTGATAGAAAGGTTGCAGTACGGTACAGATGTTCCAAAGTCAAAAACGGGCAAAAAGAAAAAGTTGTATGTTGCAAAGTCCCGCGTGAAAAATAAAACCCAAACGATACAAAGCAAACTGAAGAGAAGACAAAAAATGTTCTAATTTTCGCTTGATAATGGCGAAAGCCGAAAATTACAACATTTTTTGTCTTCTTTTCAGTTTGCTTTGTATCGTTTGGGTTTTATTTTTCACGCGGGACTGCAACATACAACTTTTTCTTTTTGCCCGTTTTTGACATTGCTTATAGTCCTGCTGCGACCCCACAGTTTTCTGTGGTTTTTATAATATTTCGTCAGATGTTCCAAAGTTGCAGTGTCAATCTGAGTCTTTGGCACAAAGCCTTCTGACTAGTGGACTCGAAACACCTGAGTAACAGATAATGATGTCTCCAAACTAATGAACTGTAAATTATTTGTAGAGGCAACTTAAGTATAATTATGTGGTGAGGAGGACACATGAATCACTGGTACGCCACTTAATGCCCGTCTTCATACTAAACCATAAAGTCTCTGTTTTATGTTTGTGAAACGGTATTCGCTGTTGCTGATGTAATGTGCTTCCGAACGAAAGATTCCGATATATGTTTTATATTGCCCGTAAAACTGAGCTTCGTACATTTTCCTTGCTCAGTTAGAAAAATGAAAGTCTATAAATGCATTGAAACAACCTTATCTCAGACCACCGCGGGCAATGAATAAGCCATGAAGATGACCTTCTCCTCCACAGTCATTATTACTACCTGACTGTTACCTGTAACCTTCCCCCTTCCTACCCTCTTGTCAAAGTTGGTAAGATCTATTATTCATGAATTTAGTATCTGATCTGGCTTGAGGCAGTGACCTCATTACAAAAGTAATACATGTATGTCTTAAAATAACACGTGATGTCGTTCAGACTCCGTTTTCAGGTGTGTCTCTCATACACACACACAAACGTACACAGTGCATACGCAATAGTTATTTTATAAATACGCGTTCATACACAGAAAGAAGGGGACTCTAAGTAAATGTTGTGTAGAGCCTCACGCCTTGCAGACCACATACACTGTGTGACATCGACATAATTATTATCTAACCCCTCCATAGAGTCAGTACCCTTCTTTTGCCTCCTACCCCCTATATAGAAAGAAAGCGGGGTGCTTGGAGGTTCAGTCAGTCGGAAGGGTAGTAGTCTACCCGCACAACCTGTATCTGTACACTGTTTCAGTGTCATTTAATTTGTCTCTCTGTGTAACGTAAGTTTGTACAATGAAGTTAACTATAAACATTCAATATCAATCTGTGTGTGTCGTAATTGAATATTAACCCTGTGTGTCAATAGAAAGGCTTATGTTATTTATGAAATCCCACGCACGACACGACACCCCAGTAAGAAGCACACTAAAAAGCAGAGAAAGTAAAGAGATGGGTGAGTTTCTCAGATACACATATTAAGTGGGTACATACCAATATAAGCCTATATTATATATTTATATATTTTACGACCCGTATTACCTGGCGTGCACCTAACATCCACACCTTAGCTAATACAACGAGCCACATTTATGTGACAGAAAATCAGTTAGCACGTGAAATTAGTATCATGGAATATCAAATAATAGTTTATCAGAGGAATATTGTTGTCAAATTTTGCCACACTTGATTAGTCTCTATACAACTGCTCTGAAAAGTTTCATTTTATCGTTTTTTTTTTTTTTTTTACCTTTTTCCTATTGCGAAAAGTGCTGAGACAAAAGTATTGCTGGATTGCTAGCAATAGAAGCTGAAAATAGAATTACGTATAATTTTGGGTGATTTCCATGGTTTGTAAACTGCACGGTGGAATTTTCTGTGTTCTTTATTTCTTTCGCCTTCCTTTCTTTCTTTTAAATGATATAGGTAACTTCACTTCATCTAGTATACTTGAATGGGAGAATGCAACACACTGCCACCTTCCTCTGTGACTTTTTCACCACGTTGGTGTACCATAATGGGCCAGGCTGAAAAAAAAAATGCCCAAAGCCTTATTGAGCTTACCCATGTTATTACACCCGTGACAGGCCGCCAGCAATCTGGATTTCTGCGAATTCCGAGCCCATGCTGACTAATACACATGTGAAAGGAATTATGCTATTACTAACAGGTGAGATGGCATTCCTGGAGCAAAATAAAGCTAAGATTCCAACAGCTGTTTCTCACATACTTTCTGACATACTGTCGTCCCATAGTAAATGACACACAATGTAGTGGCGCCGCTGGCTCTGCAATCCGTGTATTGACCACTCCCACTGGGCGACCGTCCGTCTCTCTCGTGTCGCAAACATCTTCGCCGGGGAGATTAAAGCTTTTGTTTTCTGTCTGGTTCATTATCCATATATGATCGCCGATGCCCAGTTCATTATAAATGTGAACCTTTCTTGTCGGTAAGTAGTGAAATACAATAGACTGGATTTTTTAATCAGCATCCTTGGTCGATGAAAATCGCACATAATACACGTCGTAATTTAGAGCATAATTGCAAAGGAAAAGAATCTAATAATTACAGCTGGAATCGGCTGTTTTCATAAGCATATCTACTGTAGGGGGTCTTAAGGCTCCCTAAGAAATTTAATTTTCAGACTTTTATGGTTACAGTGATACAATATGAACACAAAAAAAATTGTAGTATTTTAGATTCAAATTATAAACAATTCAGAACTTCTCGCCTTGATAGCATTCTTCAATGCCCAAAACTCAACACTCTGCCCCCTGCCCGTGCTAACTTCCCGCCTACACGCTCTTCCGGTAGTCGTAGTCGAGTTCTTAATATCGTAATCACATTCCCCCCTGATCTCAAGATCACAAAAAACAACCTCTCCACTAAACAGATAATAATTATCTGCCTACAGATAATAAACCAAAACTGTCCATGAACAGAACGAAAGTTAAACTAGTAGAAAATTAATCACTCATGTCCCTCACAGTCACTACATATCCATTTATACTATATATACATCATCCTCTACCGCAACGATCACATCTCATAATCGTGCACCCACGTCGGAGCTCTCCTTTGTCGACGGGGGTAGCGATAATCAGCATCATCCAACACAGTATCCTGCTCCTCCACAGGCCCATCTTCCATCCCACGTGAGCTGACCACTGGTCTGACATCGAGTATGTGTCTTGGCACACCGTCCACCTCAACATTATTCCTGGAATTAATTCTTGAAACTGCGCCCTTTCCCCACTGCACAGTGCATCTACCGGAAGCTGGCTTCACCCAAACTTCATCCCCTATTTTCAGTGTCGACTGTTCATCCTGTCCACCTGATCGTGGTACGACATCTGGATGCCTCCACTGATAGCAAAACACAGATTTCTGTGGAACTGTGTCCTCCTTCTGCCCATTTCGAGGTGATGAATTGTACCAAAAAATAGCCTTCATTGGAGACATCTGACTTCTTTCTGAAATCGCTTTGATAGTTCGATGGTTCCGCTCCACTATACCATTACCGGATGCTCTATACGCCGCCCTGTAGAAGGGAGATATATTCCATTGACGCAACAACTCGCTCATCTCTGCAGACCTGAATGCAGTTCCGTTGTCCATTAACACCTCGCTGACTGGACCCCTCTCACAGAAGACTTGCTCAAGTTCCCTACAGATAGCTCCGGCTGTCTCATTCCTCAGTTCTCGCCAAATCGCAAACCTTCCTGGACCACAATCAACCATAGTCAGATACGGGAGACCTCGATAATGAGTCACGTCCACTGCCAACCTCACCCAGTTTTCCTCAACCGAAAGCTCTCCAGGTTCGTGAGTCACACTAGCCGGATCAATTGACTGACACCGATGACATTCTTTGACCACCTTCTTGACTGCATTCTTGGAAACAGAAGGATCCACTTGTTTGGCCAGATACCAGGTACGCTCCACTCCGAAATGATGTTGTTCGTGCAGGAATTTTACATTAACCTCTGATGCAGCACATGCCACAGGCAACGCACAATCTCCACTCAACCACCCACGCTTGACTCTAGTCAACTTGTCCGCTTTGTTACTCTTAGATGCAATGCACACCACATCAACGGTCAGTTGCAGCTCTTCCACCAAACTCTTCAACACGCCCAAACGCCTTTTTATCAGCACCTCAGCTGCTCCTTTGGACTTCACTTTTCTCTCCTCCGACAGTGTTGTTTTGATCCACTCACAAACTGTAACCGAGTCCGTCATAAGCGTGATCTGTTCCAGTCCCCATTGCACGCCTAGATTCACTCCCTTCAACGCAGCCTCAAGTTCAGCAACATTAATGTGGTTAAAGTCATCCTTTTTCCTCATCCACGCAGCATCCTCTACCACCACACCACCAATATCTATCACCACTCCTAATGCCAAGTCACTTGCATCACACCAGACCACGCCCTTTGTCTCGTTGGGGACTTTCCACACACCCTTCACAGGATCCTCAAAACAAACTTGGTTAAGTGTATTTTGTAGCAAAGTGCATGCCTTGTCACCAGCATAGTCGTCCCACCTGCTCCCCTCCGTCTGTCGTTTTATAAAACTGCATGCCACCCGCAGCCATCCGGCAACTGGATAATGGCCCACCAATTTTCCACAAACTGAAAATACCTCCCTTCTTGACAACTTGCTGCTCAGTTGTTCAGCGATAGGAATATCATTGGCTCTTGAAAACACTAACTCCCCGCTCTGGTTTCTGTTGAGTCTGAGTCCCAACACGGCTCCCTCGTCCAACTTTACAGGTTCCTTCGCCATAAGACCATAGTCCTTTAAATGATGAACGACATCGAGTGCACGAACGCTGGTTACATCAACCATAATGTCATCTATGTATGAACTTGTTGCCTTGTAAATATCAGGCCTCTTTGCAAGAACAGTCTTCAGTATCCTCGACATGATCTTTGGTGCAGAGTTCAACCCAAAACCCAACCTGGATAAAGCATACACTGTGCCATTGTATCTAACGAGCTGGTGTCTCCACAATTCCTTGGTCACGTGAATCTGAAGATAGGCTGACTTCAAGTCTACAATCTCAGCATCGCCCTCCATCCGCCGCCATTCCCTCAGTCGATCGCTGCAAACGTCCAAAACGTCACCCCCCGTGTGGCACCTCACGAAGTCATTTAACTCTCTGAAATCCAACACTGGTCGCACCTTGTTTTTGGTTACTTGTTCAACGCCCATGAGGGGGATAACTCCGTCAACATGGCCATCCCACGGCATCAGTATTCCCTCATCGATCCACCTTTGAACTTCACAATCAAACGCCTCCCTTGTAGCTCCCTTCATTCCATGGTCGTACTGCGCCACCTTGTTAGTCAAACAAGGTTCTCTGTCCTTCCAAAAATATTTAACGGTCCACTGTTTGCCATCAAACCAAGCCTCAAAGTCCTTATCAATAATGCGGTCATGACTATCACTAGCCGCTGCATGCTCAGCCTCCTGAAAACTTAGCCTCCTGCACTGAACAGAACAACTCAGATTCCCAAACTGAACTCTATCTTCGTGAATAAAAACTCCACCCAATTGTTGAATGATATCCATGCCTAGCACCGCGTCAACACCACAATTCTATCTACCACTGTAACCGTTGCTCTCAACCGGGCCTCCCCAACAGTCAACAACACATCAGCGACTCCCTTACATTTAACAGTATGTCCATCAAAGGCCACCATTGTACTCTCCCCTGTCCATCGGGTCACTACACTCCTACTAACTAAACTCATTGTACACCCAGTGTCTACCATTGCCTGAACCACCGTGCCGTCAACCATCGCTTCTATCAGTGGAACCTTATGTAGTCCTGTCGAACTCGCTTTACAAGATGATCCCTCGGCTCCTGCACACATGTTTGAACGAGGACCACCATCGTCTTGATCATCTCTTTGTCTGTAAGCAGGCTTACCTCGGCGAGGCATAGATCTAGCAAACTGGTTTCCAGTAGAAGTACACCACCGAGCAGTATGACCTTCCTCATTACACCTATAGCACACGATTGTCTTCCGCTCTGGACAGTCTTTGACAAAATGTGGCCCATTACAATTGAAGCACTTTACGTTGGCAGCCTTCCTACCGCCTTCTCTGTTTTTCATTCCCACTCCGGTTGCTACCATTCCGCGGGTTTCAGAGTCCAAGACGGGTCTAGATCTGGACCTAGTCGATAACACTCTTGCCCTTCCCATCACTTCACTAACCTGCATCCTGTCAATTCCAGAAACTTGTTGTAGTTCGCAGCAAATCTCATCCGGGAAGCCTGTTACAAACGCCAGTTTGACTATCTCCTCCAACCCATCCGTCACAAAACCACTTTGTCTTGCTAATCTCCTTAAACCATTTGCAAACACATCTACCGGTTCCCCGGTCCATTGGGCTGCCTTCAACTTGCTGTACGCCACGAATTTATTATCAGAGAATGCTTCAACCAATCTCTGCTTGATCACTGCTTCATCTGCTTTTTCCGTTTCATCTAATTCTAAGTACACAGCCAGTGCACTCCCCTCCAAGTATAACGGAAGAAAAGATGCTACGTCTTTTACTTTTGTCAATTTGGCTACCAGTTCCACCTTTTGGATCCACGCACCCACATCCCCATCGCCGCTAAACACCTTCACCATGTCTGACACTTTGGCCGTTGGCCCGGTTGCAGCCATGTTTACGTGGTCGATCTCGATCCGAAAATCCCGACGCCGAAATAGCTTGTGTTGTACTTACAGATGCAGGTGTTGATGCCGTTCGTGCAGAACCTTTGGTGATGTAGATTTTGGGGGCCCCCAGTGTTGACTATCTCGTTCTCTCTGCTGTCAACCCGCCTGCACCCTCACCCGAGCGCGGTCTTCTTCACTCTGCCCCCTGCCCGTGCTAACTTCCCGCCTACACGCTCTTCCGGTAGTCGTAGTCGAGTTCTTAATATCGTAATCACATACAAAGCACTGCGAACAGAGTTGCTCGACCCATCGAATCATGTGACAATAAAGCTGGCCAATGCGTGATGTGAACTGTCCTTAGGTGAATAGTTGTTAAAAGCGCCGGGAATACTGATTCTTTGACGAACCGTGTCTTAAATTTTCATTTCATTGCTGCCACCTGTCACCTGACCACCTGGAGAATCTAAGCAACTCTACCGAATCAGTGTGTAGTAATACATTACTTCCTTTCAAATCTCTCTTCCCTCAAGCTAAAATAGCGGACAGAACAATAATCTGCCATTATAATTTGGTAACTTGATGGCAATGTTCTGGCTTTCTGAATGAATGCCTGAGCGTTCGGTCACGAACATTTTCGAGATGAATAGCTCAGTGGCGTCATGTTTCGGTTGTTGGGTAACACATTCCGGTGCTGCATTAAACTATCACCCTGCACAAAGTCGTCATGCGAATGAGGGCGTCGTGGAAAGCATAATTATTTTTTGTAAGCCCAGGTGTATGCTATGCTGGGTCGTTCTGCTTGTCATTTCTATTTTAAAAAACCCTCATTGCAATCGATGGCACTTCATACGCCAACAGGCCGCTGAGCGATTCATGTTATCACTTTTCTTCTCTTGAAATGATCAGAAGTTTAGCTTTGCAGGCCCTCTTCAACCTCATTCAAATTAATTCTGTGCGCTCACATGCGGTTGCCATAATCATCTCTTTCTGCAGGGACGGAAGCAGGTGAATGAACTGTAGCCATATCAAAAACGTATTGTATTATTAATCTGATTTCACTTTGTGCATCTAAATGAAGAGCATAAAGGAGCCGGGTATGGCTTTAGTATAATTTCATATTAACTGTAACAGAGACACTCATATAATTTTGCAAACCAGTCTATAAATTGAGAAATGACAGATATTTATTAGAATTATTTGTGTGTTTCCAACAGACTTCAGTAAACTGCATTATCTCCTTAATATTCACTCACATTGTTTACGAAAGAAAACAATATAAAAATACACGAACGTTTGGATTGCCTCAGGTGTGGTTTGATTGTCACTGGAAAAAAACAACAAGAAAGAGAAACGCTTGGCGAGACACATTATTGATTTCTTACTGGTGGCCAAAGGTGAGGGGATGAAAACTCCCACTTCAATACAAACAGAAATAAAAACAAGTGTATAAAACAATGTCTTACCTGTACTTACGTAAATAATTTGAAAACAAAACAAAACAAAATAAGAGCTACAACTAATGAACGAAGATGTTCACACACGTTCAGAAAAGATAACACACTTATAATTTAATAGAAAGAAAAGATTGAGTGGGTTGATTAGTGGATGTCATTAAACAATGACACAGACGAAGCTGTGATGGATTGTTTTGTTGCACAGTGTAACTAGTGACAATAATAATATATTTTAAACTAGGCTTCTTCTGCTCAAATGCATTGACTTCGCCGACAGTGCACGGCGAATGTCCTCGTTCAAAAGGATAAGAAACTGGGCTTGTAAACAGGTAATTTCTTTTCTTCGTTTGCTTTTGATTGTGTTTGTATCTACGAATTATTATCAGGCGAAAACAGCTTAAAGTGTGTTATTGGAGTATCAGGATAACATATCATAACCAAACTGGGACACGGTGGTCTTGAGGCAAGGTGCTCGCCTCTCATGCAGAAGGTACCTGGTTCGAATCCCGGTTGGTGCAGGCATGTTGGAATTTTGGGATTTTTCTCATAGTTTTCTGTCCCTGATCCTGTGATAGGTAGGACCGAGCACTTAGTCTTCTCGAATAAGGACGAAAAACTCGGAGGGCCCTTGTGCGCGTTAAAGATACCTTGGCAGTCGCACATCGAGAAAAGCTGGCCGAACAGGACGCAAATCTCCCAAATGGGATGAAAGAAGTATACAAAATATAAAAAATACAAAAAACAAAACAAACAAAAAAAAATGTCTGTCATGAGAGTGATTTAGTTAAATTAGAGTGATTCAGATATTGACTGAATTTAAATACGATCAGTGTCACACGAATCTCGCAAGGGTTGTCTTCTGAGAGTATTTTTAAACGAATGCTGAACTTCTGATTAAAGGCATTTTATTTAATAATTTTCCCCCGTGTGTTTTCTGCATGTCAGTATTAACCTTTTTTTAAAAGTTCCTCACGGGGTACAGCATTTATAATTTTTCTGTTCGTGATGAAGGTTTCAAGTTATTTCCTAAACATATTATTAGGCAACATTATTCCCTACATGTTTTCAGGCTAGTATACACAGTGCACTCTCCTATGTCTGCTGGTATACATGATGAAGCTGTATGTCCAGTTTGAGAATTGAATGACAGAAGCACATTATTAGGCTATGTTCCGCGTCAGTTCTCTGTGCAATATCTTAAGACATCTTGAACCTGTGAACAGTTTCCTTTCTGGGTGTGAAGTATTACTTTATTGCAACTACGTGGGACGATATAATGGATACCTCCCATGCATAAATTGTTTGTGTTTAAATGTAACGAGAAAGCAAATGTTAGTAGAGAGTGGAAGGAAGGCGGCCCGTGCGAAGCTGATAATAGGCCCAGGCCAGATGGGAAATGTAGGCCCCTTTCCAAACTGCTCATTGAGTGGTTTTATTTGAATGTGATGAAAAGGTACGTATCTGCAACTTGAATTGGTTTCAATTCTCGTATGTGCATTTGTTTATCTAAGGGGGGTGGGGGGTGGGGGTGGGGAGCACGTTGATCTAGAGGCAGAAGGTACCGGGTTCGATCCCCCGGTAGGTGCAGGCATGTTGGATTTTTTCGGGGGGGGGGGATCCTCTCCCTGATCCCATGGCAGGTAGGATCGAGCAACTAGTATTCTTGGTTAAGGAAGAAAAAACTTTGAGGACCCGTGTGCACGTTGCGCACGTAGATACCTTGGCAATTGAAAGTTGAGAAGAGCAGGCCGAACAAGGTCGCTGCCCGGGCAAAATTCTGAAAAAAAAACAACAAAACCAAACCGAATCCCTACCACAAAAACACACAGAAACAAGAACAAGAAACATATAATCAAGAAAAGTGAGGTGCAAGCGAACCCCGTGAAATAAAGACAAAACACATTCATTTATCTATATTTTATTTGTGTTAATCTTTTACAAATCGTTTTTAAAATAATATCTTATGTGCTAAAGAGTCCTCTTTGATTCCATCTAGGCCTACAAGACCATTATCCTTTCATGATAAGGTCCACCTCTCCATGCCTTTACCAGAGGGAGTAGCCCCCCTCAAAATCGTAGGTTCAGATCAAATGGCCCACCAAATTCCCACCTTCCCCGATTCTGATAATAGGCCCAGGCCAGATGGGAAATGTAGGCCCCTTTCCAAACTGCTCATTGAGTGGTTTTATTTGAATGTGATGAAAAGCTACGCTGAAAATGTCCGCACCTCACTGTAAATTACATAGTTCAACATTTAAAACTAAATAGCTGAACGCCATTTTACACCCGGATGGTTGTCACGTGACGCTTAACGTTCGGAGCGAAAAATAGGAATAGTTCTATTCCAAGTTTTCAGGGGGAAATCCAAATGAATTATAGGAATGGTCCCATTCCAATTTTCCTGGGGAAATCGGAAAGGAGATAGGAGAGAGTCGGATTGCAAACCAATTCTGGAACCTTGCAAACGCAACATCGCTAAATTTCCTTTCCATTCTTCTGTTCCTCGAACTTACAGTGTAAAACGTTCTTAACGGTTGTGCGTTTCGCATCGTCTCACACTGGTGGAAGATCCTGGTTTTGGGAGTGCTGAGGCGGCCAGCCTTGAAAAGGATGACATTATTTTCACCTGCCTGAACCGGTTATAGACTATTCAAGTTGTGAACGCTTCAGCAGCCACCATAATAATATTAGATCTACCATAGTTTTGATTTTAACGCAGTTTGCTGCTCAGTAGTGTGATTATTATAACGTGTATTGTTGCCTGGTAAGTTACACCAATTTGCGTTTTATCCATTTCATATATTATGTGTTTGCAAGACTGAGATGTTGTTCGAGGCATGCTTCCATAATGCCACTGATGAAATATGTGCATTTCTGTCTACACTTCTCATAATTTCTTAGTTTCCGGCTGCAAGGAATGCCAACGCTAGTTCTCATTTTTTTTATAGTCCATATGCATCATTTCTCTGTTACGTTTCCCCTTACTCGGTTGAATATTTATAATAGCTATAACTTTAAGCTTTTAATAACTTACAATTAAAATCCTAGCATGGCAGCTGATTGAGGGCTCTCATGAGGGCTCCCATAGCATGAAATAATGTTGGCCAAATTTGAGTTATCTTCTCTGGGTAAAAGGGCGATCACAAAAGTCAGAAGCGTGAGACCGACCACTTGCCAGTCAGAAATGAAGTTGTTTTTTTTATATATATATATATAATTGCACATCTGCTATAACCTGCATTTACATTTGCATCTTACACAGCGATATGCATGGTGTGCTGTTGCCAAGGAGCTTATAATACATATAAGCTCCTTGGCTGTTGCTCAGCATTAATATTCTCTTCCGGCCGAAGAGAGCGACACGTCTCTTGCTTTACTTTTCCGATCTAGCGACCATCTGAACTTGAGCCCTATGGCCTGCAGATACGTCTCCACCCTGTCACGATTGGGGTTGGTGACCTTGTGCGCCGCGGGTGTGGAGGGGGTGAACTTAGTGGGGGAGAAGGGGAGTTTTTAAGTTGTTGACTAGCATGAAAGATTACTATCACGAGGAAGGTCGGTGGCCTTGTGCGCCACGAGTCTAGGGGGGGGGGGGTGAGCTTAGCAGGGGAAAACACGGGTTTTAACATTGTTGACGAGCGTGAATAGATACACACGACTCGCTTTAAACTAGTCGCGTGTGCAAAGACCTCGGGAGTATAAGTAGAGGAGAAGCTCGACACACGAGGTTCCCAAGTTATTCATTCCTAAAGGAAGACGCAGAGTTTATCGGTCCGGGCGACAAGTGGAAGGTCGTGCCATGGGGACCAGAAGTTGAGGAGTCCTGATGACAGGATGGGAACCCTTCAGGAGCTCGTGATTTACGATGGCGGGTGTGAACCGTCGATGTTCTGTGTGTTTGCAGAAGTTGAAGAGTCCTGAGGACGGGATGAAGAGAACCCCTCAAGGAGCTAGTAATCTACGATGGCAGGTGTGAACTGTGTGTTCTTATTTGTGAGAAGCCAGGGGCGTCTGTTTCCCCTTTTATCGTCGAAGTTAGAGATCTAGAAAGGATCGTGTGAACTCTGGAGACGTGAAACTGCATCAACGAGGAGGGCAGCTGTAACTGTTAACAGAGACTATTAAGTATACGTAATTAAGTTTATGGACAGAGGGATTAGATCTAGATGTGAAACGGGGAATAGAGAATAGCCATGATCCCCAAGAGTAAATTTCAAGTATCTCTGTTTTTGTGACTATGTATGTGATTATCATGAGTTGAATGTTTTGACATAAGTTTTGTCATGCATTTATAATTAAATATCGTTTAATTTAAATCTCACTCCATGTGTCCGTTGATCGCTGGTCTGCTTGCTTGGCTTGTTAGCTGGGTTTGAAAGGTAAATAAGTTAGGTACTCATCACACACGTGGTCGTGACCATCTTCACGCACGTGATCGTGACAACCCAGCCACTAAATTTCGCTAATCACACACTTGATCTCACGGTGTGAACTTAGCATAACAAAAGTATGAATGGTTCTCTGTATGGCTCTTTTTTTCCTCGTTCTAAAGGACTCCTAGGTATGAAAGAGATATAGGTATTCAGTGTGTAATATTCAGGCAATATGAGGAATACAATGATACTTATAATTACATGGTACAACTGCATCTGCATTGCGTTCGAAAGTCCTCCCGCGTTCGAGCTTCACTAGTACTTCTTGAGTCCTGAACGTGTCAAAATACAATGATGAATAGAGTGTAAATCTTTTATGTGCCTCCTTTTTCTAAGATTGCCAGTTTACGTGACAGGAGGATGATGCATTTTTAGTCTAGCCAACGCGAACCCTAATAGGGGTCATCTATAAACTACGTACAAGCGGAAAGGGGGGAGGTGTCCCCATCGTACTAAAAGTGTGCACATGGGTGGTCTTGGGATCTGGGGGAGCGTACGTCCGCTTTTCAATCTTAGAAACGAACTAAACGTTTGGTATTGTATGTTTTCAGCGAATAAATTTATTTTTCTGGATATAAAAGCCACCTTTGTGGTGAAACACTTAACCGCTCCATGAAAAATGCCACTTATAGTTTTAGAACATCAAAGTCTTATCTCCGGCAGTCACTATTCTAATGGCGGTAGTCTGGTACCAGGGGATGGGAGGGGAGGGGAGGAAGTTACGGCCACACGTATGAAAAGCGTCCATTGGGGGAGGGGCGGTCTAAAATAGCCAAAAAAGAGCATAGTTACGTATTTTATGGCCACCGGCCAGTCCCATAATATCTTCCACCAGTTTATCATTTGCCCCAATACAGATGTGTTGTATTGGGAGCGGACGTTGTTATTTGTGATGTGATGAAATGATGTTCAAAATTTCAAAACAGGTACAGACTAGTTATTTTTTTGCCATTTCTCTTACATGCGGTTTTAACAATATACTTCAGCGCAAAAATAAATAATATTTGGGGCTGCTTGAAACAAAATTGAAATGTCGGTCTTTATGAGTTTAATTTGTGTGTGTGTGTGTGTGTGTTTGTAGCGGTTCTCTCCATTGCCATATGTCGGGGTTTTCTAGTTTCAGTCAGAGAAACGTAGGTAAACTCTGAGGTATAAACTGAGTCAGAATGCCAAAGTGTTAGTGATTGACTTCCAGCTGCTTTTGATGTGACTTACGTTGGACTAATCACAGTCCTGTCATCGTTGTCTTTGGTCTCTATGACGACGGGTCAAATGCGGACCGCGTTGCTAAGGACATTTAGCCGTATGTCACACACTCGCAACGGTCTTTTCAGATACTACTAACTCAGACTTGACAGTGGTGTGTTTGATGGTTAGACAAAGGACATCTTATTTGCAACTAACAGCTATTTATCTAAGGTGAATGAATCTGACTGGTATTATTGTTACACGCGGAACTCATTTGAACTATAGTGAGTTTTTCTTATCATCATAGTGTTTTCAAAATGATTTTCATTCTCTTATTCATCTTAAAATACGGTTTGATCAGATCTTTGAATTTTGATATGGCATTGATTTGCATTTATTTACTTTAGCAGCATTAGTTCAGTAGCTCTTCTCTTACAGATGTGCTGTTTTACATCGTGGCTTCAATTTTTGTTGTAACCGTACAAAATCGTATTAGTATCATATTTGGCTGGAGAGTCCTATAAATGCTTTTCTGTATTTCCACTGTTCCGTATGTCACAGTTCTCTGACGAGATCTACATAATTATGTCTGACCTAACTTAAGTGCTCAGGATACGAAAGATGGAGTTATCTTACAGATACAGTATCTGAGGAAGTTCTGTTTAGCAATTCCGAAGTTCCGAAAACCTAAAGGAATTTCAAAATGATTCTCTTGTCATAAAGACAGTTAACTATAAAGTAGTGTTATATTTCCCTTTACCTTCACTGCCTGGTTGGAGAGTTTATTTATAACTCGTACAGTTGAAAAGCTTGGGGTGCTGTGAGATGTTTAAACAGTGTGCTTTTCCCAGTTAGTTTACATTTAAAAAGTTTAGTTTGTAATTTTGTAGGGCACAGTGCTGTCCCCTGCGCTGCCTTTCACTGCTTCTGTAAACGTGACATGACATATTATGGGCCTTTCATAAGTTAAAATATGCCAAAAGAAAAGTGTGTTGCAAAGCTCAGCGTTAGAAACAAACAGTAAGGAAACTTTAGAATGAATCACAAAAAAATTAGAAATGGAAAAAAGTAAACAAAAATAGCCTTTCATAAGCAGGTTTAGAGAAAAAGGATGGGTTTCCCAGTCAAGTTTGTATTATTATAAATACACAAATAATCACTGTGCAGCAACGGTTCTCAAGCAATCTCCAGCAAAATTCTCTGCAGCAGTGGCCCCGTAAGATTCCCAATTCTCGTTCATCCCTGTCTGTCCCCCACCCCCAACCCAATTTGCAGCCACAAGAACATAGACTATACATCACTTGTGTCAGGTTTTTCCAAATTTTATAAATGACATTAGGCGTGTTGATTATTCAGACGATACAAACAAGAACAAAAATTTGTTATCAAATGCATATCAATAATTGACCTATCCCGCTGTGAAAACTCTTTTAAACTGAAATTGTGCCTTTATAAAAGCCAGTGGCTTCCCCGCGATTGGTGTTAGATAACCAGTTTCATAATCTCCCTGAATGCAATGCTTGAGATTGAACAATTCTGTTTGTAAATACCCTGGTGCCTTAATCGCATTTCAATCAAACTGGTTGATAAACCTGTCAGGGACACGCAGATTACAGTCTGAGATACACTGAAGTGCGGGAGGATGACTGTATAATGTACTTTTTCTTTTTCTTTTGCAATCGTTTCTACACGGCATTCATTCACAGGCCTAATTGGGGAGTGGTGTGGTAGGTTGGGATAGCTTAATAACATTCATGATTGGTTGCGAAATTTGAAACGCATGATGTGGTTTCAATGGTAGAAAGAACCAAAGGCATAGCGAAGACATTGCGCAATTAAACTGTAATGACTTGCTAGTAAAATATTCTCTCCTACGCTGGCCCCATCTTTCATTTTCACCCCCTCCCCCTCCCAGTTCTCCCCTCCATTGTTTTCATTCATCGGGAACTGAACATCGCCCTGGCTGAGAACCATTGCTTTACTGAAAAAGATGTGTCTCTTAATTACACAGGTGCCATATTTATGAAACAGAGCAAAGGGCGTTGTCTGATACACAATCCCACCAGAGATCCTAATGGATGAATGAGGTCCCCCCCTAGTGTGACATAGTGGGGATACAGGCTGTTATAAAACTTGTGTTCCTTACATTTGGCTTGACATTATTTTTGTGTTCAGTTTTTTCCTCGTTTGCTAGAGTTTGACTGTAGGCATTTAAACGTCTCTGCTGGATAACGATTGTATTGTGGCACGCATGGTCTGTTTTTCGAGATCTTTATCTGTTCTTGAAAGACTTGTGTTCATTCTGAAACTGATATGAAACGATTCTCGATAAAAGGGCACTTGCATTTTTTTTTCTCGTACACCTAATTGTGAAGGTTACATTTCTTGATAAGGATAAATTTTAATCTATTCATTTTAATTTGCCAGGGCAGAATGATTTCTAATTTGCCCTCTTAAGCATCGCGTTTGATCAGTAATTGGTAGCATGTACTGAGCAGATGGTGAAGATCAGCCGAAATAGAAATGTTTTCCCGAGATCTTGACCTACTTACAGGAGTTTCACTCTATTTGTAGAAGCTTGAAACTAAAGCAGAAACTGATTCTAAACGTCAGCGATGAAGCCTTGAGCTATGTCGTCCTGTTGGATCCTGCGGAACAGGATAAAAAACAAAAATGCATGTTGTACTGTGACATTATTTTGAATGCCTTTGCCAACCACACCTGCATTTCAGCATGAAATTATGTTTGCGAACCTGGTTGTTTCGCACTGCAGTATGGCATAGGAGAATGACTCAGCGCCAAAATAAGAGTATGCCGCGACGCTAAACCGGGAGGTCTCAGAAAGCGTAGGGTGAAGTTTCATATTTTAATTATATTACAGAGAGTTGGCCTGAATGGGGGCTGGGTGGGTTATAATTTATTATTTTCCTCCTCAGTCATAATAATCCTGCACTCAGTATTTCTCGTCTTCAGTTATTGTAGTTCTTTATTTATCAGTGACAACATGTTACTTATAGGTACACGGAAATGAATGTCTATCGGGGGGAATGAAAAATAGCTGTACTGTTTATTGCTGATTGTGCCATCTGGTGTCTTTTTGCAAACGTTCACTTTAACTCACTATTCAATTTTAACAACTCACTGCTTCATTTAAACAGTTTATCTCAGGTTATACCAGGTAACTCATAGCATTTGTTCTACATTATCACCTGCATAAATAATTCTGAGGTTGCTATGGCTTAAAGCTTCAGCCAGCTTGACGCGAAGGTTAATGCCCCATAGGATTCATCTTTCTCAGAAAATTTCCCCAAGGAACGGGGCCAGCATGGATATTGATAGATTTTGTCGAAAAACAACCAATCCCTTTATTATTAAAATAATCCTTCGCAACGCTGCCGGAACTCATCTGAAAGAAATCGCAGGAATATATAAAGAGCGGCACTGAATTTAATGACAATGCCTTAATACAATGCATTTGTTTGCCCATTGCGTGAGCACAAAACATCATTTACATAAAATTAATTTTAATATTCATGCTTTTTCTTTTTTAAGGATTTGTTGCTCTACGTGTCTTGGATCCTATGGGCTTTGAATACCATTTGCATTTCACGAACATGTAAATAATTGCGAAATGCCGAGGTAAAAAAATAAAATGGACGTAATGAAGAGACGGAGGAAAGAAGGGAATACTTTGCGTCCAGATGAACAAAATCGATACCACACTTTAGCGTGATAGAAATCCCATTTGGAGATCTTAGCCATGAAGCTTAATACTCTTTCACTTTGGGAATCAGAATAAGGAGAAATTCTCGAGGGATTACACTGTGACAATGAAGTCTCCAATCAATCAATTCAGGGGCGTCGCGAAGCTGGCATGTTTCTCATTATTTAAGCACGTCCTTACTGCATTATCATTGATTGCTCTTATAAGCAGTTACACACTTTTAGGTATAGTCGTCCCAGTGAACTACGTCAAATTATAGCCTACAGATCGTACAATGTTACCTGGCCGCTTTTTTTTTCTCTTTCCATTTCATGCCGTCACAAAATGTCTTCTAGTCTTGGTTTTAGTACTACACTTCCCCTTTTTTTGTGTGGTGAATGGTTCAGGTCTTCTTTTCTCACCTTGGCATTCCCACACAGTTGCATTTTAACTCTTGAACAGCCTCTTTCTTTCCATACACCCTGTTCTCTTATTGTCCAAGAATTTCCTTTCTCCTTGTTTCCTAGACATTCCTAAGTCGGACAGTTGTTTGGCATTCTTCATTCTGTCGAATTTGCACGCCAAAAGGCAATGCATATATCTCGAAGCTCACATGAAACACAGATCAATATCCTTAATGTACTGGCGGTGGTTGCTGATTCCAGCAACGGGTTGCTGAGACAGGTCACCCAGAGACATCATCCACTTTCACAGTGGTCTTGCTTGATTTTGCTTGATGTTTGTGGATTACTTTGTACATCAGTGATGCAGTAAAATTTCATCCGAAATGTTGAAGAGGAGAAACTGAGTGCTGGAAACGATCTGGAGTATTTACAGCATTCGATTCTCAGGTTAACCACAAGAATACTTATGCTTTCCTGGACTACTGTTGTACCATGGAGACATTCACATCAAACACTACAGTCTGCTTAGATAAGATTTAAAAAAATGTATGAGAAATACGTTTCAGTTCAGTGAAATGTTGGTACTATCTGAATAGAGATGATGTGGTTTGATTGTACTTGTTTAGTCAAATAGAATCACTTCTATTCTTTGACATTTCGCGTAATAACATCAAAGTTAAGAGGTGCTCAAACTGGATTACAGATTGCGTCAATTTCTACATTAAAAGCGTGTAAATTAGCAGTGTTTCACCAGCAGAATGGCCAGGGACGTAGTAATATTTAAAATTATATAAGAGAGAAAGCAATAACAACTGTTCCTGGTATTTACACCCTTCGCCCTACAGTATCCAACGACTTAAAGTGTCATGGGCAGTCATCATCATCATCATTGCCTTTCTCACCCTGGATCAGGGTATAGGCCACCAACAAAGACTTTCCATCCCTCTCTATCATGGGCCAGCCTCTTTACACTATTCCAAGTCTTTCCGCTTCGTTGCACATCATTTTCTCTGGCTCTTCTCCACGTTCCGCGCGGCCTTCCTCTTGATCTCTTGCCCTGGGGATTCCAATCCAATACCTTCTTCGGGATGCTGTTTCCTGGCCTCCTGAGAGTGTGGCCGATCCATCTCCATCGCCTCCTACCAATTTCCTCTCTGACTGGGCTCTGTCTTGTTCTTTTCCATACAATTTCATTGCTGACCTTGTCTGTCCATCTGATCTTAAGTAGCTTCCTCAAACATCTGTTGATGAAAACTTGGATTCTCTTTATGCAGGCCTGGGACGCATTCCAAGTCTCACATCCATACAACAGGACTGACTTCACGTTCGAGTTGAATATCCTCAGCTTTGTTTTTAGAGATATATCCTTGGTTCTCCAAATCTCGCCTAAGGACGTGAAAGCTGCCTGTGCCTTTCCAATTCGTGCTTTGACTTCTGCCTCTGTTCCTCCCTTATTGTCAATGATACTACCAAGATAGCAGAAGGACTCTACATCTTGCAGTGGTTGATCTCCTACTCTGACTTGTGCGCTTGGGGGTGCAACAATTTTTAGGACTTTCGACTTCGCAGGATGTATCCTCAATCCAATAAATTCTGAAATTTTGTTTAGAGCTGTAGTCTTTGCTTGCATCTGGTCGTGTGTGTGCGACAATAGTGCCAAGTCATCTGCAAAATCTAGATCGTCCAGCTGTGTCCATGGGGTCCATTGTATGCCATTTCTTCCTCCACTGGTGGTTTCTTTCATAAGCCAATCAATCACTAGGACAAACAGAAATGGGGACAGCAAACAACCCTGCCTAACACCAGTCTTGATATCAAAGCTGTCAGTAAGTTCGCCATCGTGTACGACTCTGCAACTTGTCTCCTCGTACATGCTCTTGATAAGGTTCACCATCTTCTCTGGGATTCCATAATGTCTCAATATTCTCCACAGTGTTTCTCTATCGATGCTATCAAAGGCCTTCTCGTAGTCAAGGAAGTTCACTATCAGTTGGGAGTTCCACTCTAGCGACTGCTCTACTATGATTCTCAGCGTGGCGATCTGGTCGGTGGTTGATCGATTACTCCTGAAACCAGCCTGCTCCTCACGAAGTTTTGGGTCTGTTGCATTCTGTATTCGCTTGAGAATAATCCGATTGAAAACCTTTCCTGGGATGGAGAGAAGTGTGATTCCTCTGTAGTTACTACAATTGCTGAGGTCCCCTTTTTTTGGAAGCTTCACGAGGTGTCCTTCCTTCCAGTCCTTTGGAAACTTGCCTCCGATCCAAATCCTCGAGAATAGTGAGTGCAGACCCTCTGCAGCCCCAGCAGCATCTGCCTTCAGCGCCTCTGGTGGGATCTGATCTGGTCCAGCTGCCTTGCCTCGATTTAGCTGCTTTATGGCATCATTAATCTCTGCTTTAGTCGGAGGGTCGCAACTGATCGGTAAATCATTTCTTGCGGGTAGAATGTCGGGTGGGTTGCTTGGTGGAGGTCTGTTCAAGAGGCTGTTAAAATGTTCTATCCATCTTTTTGCCTGAGCTTCCTTTCCAAAAATAGCCTTCCTGTTGTAATCCTTGACAGGAACTTCAGGTTTTCCATATTTTCCAGCAAGAGTCTTTGTAGTCTGGTAGAGGATCCTCATGTGTCCTCCTGTTGCTGCCTTCTCTGCTTTCTCTGCTAACATTCCTATGAACTCCTCTTTGTCTTTTTTAATTGATTTTTTGACCTCTTTAGCTGATGCTCGGTACTCTTCCTGGTTACCAACTCTTGAGCTTCTTGTACGACTTGCATTTACCTGTTCTTTTAGGTCTCTTCTTATCCTTATCAAGTCCAGTGATTTTTGGCTGATCCATTCCTTGTGTTCCACTTTCTTATCCCCAAGAACATCCTGACATGTCGATGTAAGTACTCCTTTTACCTTAGCCCAGTGAGTCTCCAAATCTACTGTCTCTTCGAGGTCAACAAGGGGTTTGAATCTATTCCTCAGTGTCAGCTGGAACTCTTCCTTCTTGTCTCCATCCAGAAGGCTCACTTGAAACTTTCTCCTCTTTGTTCCTGCTCTGGTACCTTGTTTCTTGAGGCGGAGTTTGAGTCTTGCCAGCAGCATGTGATGGTCAGATCCAACATCAGCTCCTCTTTGTACTATGACATCCTCCAGTGAGCGTCTGAATCGTCGGGTGATGCAAAAGTGGTCAATCTGGTTTTCAGTTACTCCATCCGGTGAAATCCAAGTGGCCTTATGGATCCTCTTGTGTGGGAATACTGAACCTCCAACCACATAGCTGTTAAATGCGCAGAAACTTGCAAACCGCTCTCCATTCTCATTCATTTGTCCCAAACCATTGCACCCCATAATGTCCTCATACCCTGTATTGTCCTGTCCTATCTTGGCATTGGCGTCTCCCATTATAATGTTCACCTCTTTTCTTGGCAATGTGTCAACTATTTCCTGAAGCTGGTTGTAGAAATCGTCCTTGTCCTCATCGGTTGCTTCATTTGTTGGGGCGTATATCTGCACAATGTTCATGTTGATGTTCTTGTTCTTTGTAGTAAATGATGCCAATATAATTCTCCTTCCGTAGGGTTCCCATCCCCTCAGTGACCTCTGGGCGTGCTTGCTCAAGATGATCGCTACTCCTTCTGTATGCTTTTTGTCCTCCCTTCCAGAATACAAAATCTTTTCCCCAGAATTAAGTTGTTTCAGTCCGGACTGTATCCAGCGGGTCTCGCTAACTCCAAGTATGTGCAGTCTGTATCGCCTCATCTCCATTGTAACCTGGGCACTCTTTCCTGCTTCATACATGGAGCGGACATTCCACGACGCAATCCGGAGTGACTTGTTTGATGAAGGAGCAGTCAGGCCAGTGGAGTCCTTTCGGCTTTGTCCATTGTCCTTCATTGAATCTACAGGTGCAGATGCTCCCCCTTCTCCCAAGATAAAAGACTGATTTAAAGTATTTGCTTGTGTTTCTGTAACTGGTTTATTTTTACAGGGTGGGTAGTTGGCCCACCGCCAACTGGCTCTTCTCGGGAGACCAGGACCTTTGCACCTTTAGTCGCCTCTTACGACACGCAGTATCACGTCAGATGTATTCTTTGCTGTCCCTCTTCTGCAAGAGGGCCCCGCATCTGCACGGGCGGTCATGGGCAGTAAAACCTCTGAAAACTTAAGTTCTTATCTGACTCGAAACTATAGATTCTAATGGTCCCCCATTTCCTCCGGGCTATGGCTGCCTCAAAATGTTTGTACATCCTGAGCTCTTTTACCTCAGATGTGATTTTAAGAGAACATAATTAAAGTTCGTTGGCAGGCCTGTGCGCTGAATTTCACAGAGCAAATGTTCATCCCTTACACGAATAGAAAGAAATAACTTCTATCCGGTTTCTCAACGACGAAAATTTTTGAGTTATTTAATCATGGTTTCTCTTTCAGTGTTCATGATGTACATGATGAGTCATCAAGACCTTTATACTGTGGAATACGTTATCATTAAACAGAATGGCACGACCACTTGGTCGAAACGGGCTACACATTTCTATAGCCAGCCGCATTTCAATATTGATCTGGAATATATTTTAAACTGAATCATTATTATGGAAGAGCACATTATATTTCTTCGACCCGCAAAATTAATGCCAGTTCTCGCATCCTCTCGACATGGGCAAGTTTGACTCTGTGTCATTTTTGTTTTAGAAAATACTCATGTGTTCCTCCTTTTCCAGGTCACAATCATTGCGGAAATAATAATTTTTATTGTACTTGAATTAAAACAGCCAGGATTCAGCCATAAGGGAGTAACACAATAGTCTATAATTATACATGCAACTTGAGACTGCTGATGTCCTAGGAAAAACATTCAATTTGTTGATTTTTTTAAAACATAAGTTTACTTGCTGCAAGAAGTTGCAAGTTTATCCTCAGAGCCACTCGTGAACTTTGATAAACAACTACTGACCTAGAAAATCTCATTAATTTTTTTCATGAATGTGTTTATTTTCAGTTGTACCAATTGATTTTTGGCTTAACAGCTGATGCCCACAGAAGTGCAGGAACCAGGTAGTTTATTTGAAAGGAGCCATTGGGTAGTGAAAGATCCAAAATGATTTCGATAGCAAAGTTTGCTATGATACTGGTTGTGATAGCAGCACTGGCCTTTAGCAATGTCCTGGGACAAGCAACCGTTGAAATGAATCCTGCGGGTCAAAATGCTTGTTATTGTTTAGAAACATTGGCTGACGGTCTTCACAACCCCGTGGGAGTTATTTTCTACAAAGACATGGAAGATGATCAGATGCTGGTAGTGGAACAGAGGGGGATAGTTTACAGATACGAGCCAGATGGAAGCGGGAAATTAGCTTTCATGGACATCACTGACCGTTTGAGAACTTCGCATAACTACGGTGAAGCCCGTGGATTGCTCTCCGTTGTACTGGATCCAGAATGGGACACGACAAGAAAGCTGTACGCTTACTACATAAGGTAAGGGAAGTTGAAGGTGTATAATGATGTGTGTTTTGTGCATTTGTTTGTTTGCTTGCATTTTGTTTTGATAATTCTTTGTTTTTCACTACTCCGCCCAATTATCTTTCTGCTTTTCTATGTGCTTTTTTAAATACATGTTATTTTCCTGTTTATTTTGTCATCCCAGCTGTCATCACCAGTGTATTATTATTACTTATTTTTTTATTTTTTGCAAGAATAATTGCTGTTCTCTTCGTTTATTCATGTGATTCAAAATCAAGCGGATGGGGTATTATAATGCATATTGCATGTATTGTCAAGGCACAGCTGTTTTTTTTCTTTCGCTCGATTTTAAAGTAACAAACTGGCTGAATTATTTTGTGTGTGGGAGTGGGGAGGTGGTGGGTTGGTAATTATGCCAAAGAACATGAAGTGAATGAAGGGGGAATCAGACTTTAACAGGTAGAGAATGATGTTCCGCTCATTCTCTCATCTTGTAATCCTATTCATGCACTTGTACCACTTCTTCTCTGTCATGAAGTGCACTAAATTAGACCCAGTTGTGTATTCCACCATCCGTGTCTCAGGTGATGAACTGATCAGCCTCTTTAATTTGATAGGAAAGACGGAGACAAAGAGTACGCATATGTGAGCAGATTCCACGCAGAACATGGGGTCGTGGACCACACAACAGAGACCTATTTACTTAGGATCTACCAGCCTTATGAAAACGGAAATGGAGGTCCGGTAGGTAAATGCCATGTTGTGTGTTTGTAACAGTTCCATGTGAAATGCATAAAGGTTGTTTTTTTTTTCTCTTTTTGTTATAGATGAAAAACTGCCATTCTTGAATAAATAATTCAGGTACCATTCAAACAATGTTTTGGGTTAGAAAGGGTGCAGCGATCTTGGAATGACACGAGGCAGAAAGTAAAGGAGTGATACCTTTCCTTGCTGCAGTTACAGTTGGACTGCCATCCTCATTCTGGTCTCCAACAATCCGTGCGAAATTCTTAGCAGGTTTAGAAAAAGACTGAACTTGAAAAATCGCAGGAAATGCTGGTCAAACGGAGTAACAATAAATTTTCTTAAATATTGGTCGAAACGTTGATTGAGTTTCAGGGCTGGTTCCAGGCACGAACCAAAGAAGCTACAGACTGGGCAAGACCGTCTGAAAAGCCTCTTAAATTTGAGAGATCTTTATCATATGCTACACTTTTTCTTACAATTATTATCATTATTATTATAATTATTGAAATAATAATTCAACGTACCATCAACGTTCGCATAATATACTGCTGTATTACATATTTACGTTAAAACTTATTATGCATACTGACAGGAGCCCAATGAGTTCACACCTTTATTCTGCCTTAAGACTTTCATATCAGGATGTGCTCAGACCCACTGTCGTGCTATGGAAATAGACCATAAAATGCACGAAAAGGAGACCAAAAAAAAAAAAATGCTCCGCTCCGCATTATTTATTGTTCAATTTGGATTTTGTAATGACCAAAGTACCAAAGTGATGTGAATAGATATTAATACTAAAGCTGCGACAGTTTCTGACGTAAGAAATTCTTGTCGCTGAATGGGTCTCCCAACCGAGTGAATGAGTGTCACCTTGTTTATGATTAGAAGTGATTCCAATGCACGATCTGCCAGTTATGGACCTGTGGTCCAATTCAAAGCCATCTTCTCACTGCTCAAGATTCATATGTATGCTTGAGAACAAGGCTTTGCGATTGACATAATATAATTATATAAAATGTAGCTGGGATCTTTAGAACTCCTTCAACTTTTATTTTTCCAGACAACATACTGCCAATAGCCAACGTCGCAAAATTACTATGATTTCAAGTCCCTCTCTCGTGGGCGTCACATACGAATGAACCATTAATTAGATTACGATAATGACTGTCCCACCCCCCCCCCCCCTTCCGTTTAGCCTACTTTTTTTCTCAGGCTCCTTCTGGTGAGGATATCTCCGTTCATTGTAAAGAAGTATAATGATCTTCAAGCTTTGCAGTCTGGATGCATGCAAACACGAATGAAAGGGTACATGGGTGTTTCTATTCACAATAACTAATAGGAGCGGTGCAAAGAAGTGGTAATTAAATTGTAAATATTATAATTTTCTGCGCGTTGATTAAGAACTATTTTCATTTCAACAGGACGTTTTCATTCATGAAAACCTTCATGGGGCCGTGGGAAATCTGTTTTTTCAGTCTCCATTTCTTCAGTACTGAAAATACTCTCCACATGGTTTCAATCTATTTATGTATCTATAGACATATAAATGAATAACACAATTAAAGAAAGAAAGAAGTGAGTGATACATTCATCGGGTTACTGAATCACTTTCTCAGTGTCCCTGTTATTGCAGTTTTAATGGTTTGTCGACTTTTGCATGTTTTTGTCTTTGCGCTAATAGGCTTCACCAATTTTACCAAAAATTCCCAAATTCTGTGACCTTAACCTTGCTCTTAAGTGAGACAAACATTGCATTTCGTACTAGTCAGTTGATGTGAGTAGTCTGAGCTTTACTCTTGGCCAGTAGTTTGCCTCACCTTCTCCACTCACCACTCTATTTGATGGCTGACCTACATTCAACTAGCTGGGTTTTCCCCAAAATCTTGTTTTCTACTATTGTCCTTCGGATTTCAATTTCTTCGTCACAACAAACGTGCAAATTGGCAGGTCAACGAAGAGAGAGAGAGAAAAAAATCTACCTAAGTTTGGTATTAGTGAAACTTCAGAGCACGAAGGCAAGATTGTGTATTCCCATGGCGAGAGCAAGGTCATTATTATTCTTACTGGTACCATGATTGAACATAAGTAGAACGCCTGCGTGGGGAATGAAACAAAATGAATAATTTGGTCAGTTTTCTGCATACTCTGAGAGAGTTCCATGTGTTAGGCTGCGTTATGACAGGTCATCATGGGAACAGAACACATTGGTAAAGATTAGCAGTGCTGCCGTTCTCTCTTAGCTGCTCGAACCATCATAGACAAGAGGCTGAGCAAACACTTCTGTGGTCAGCAAACTACACAGAAGCGATAATACCTAATCTATACAGATTAGGTGGGGCATCAGCAGCTATCTTAAGTCCGGCCAAAGTATGGCCATTCGTTGTCGCACTTGCTTTTTTTCACACTGTAAACACGGAGCGGAGCAAAACAAAGAAATATAGGGAGTCTACACATCTTTTTATAAACAAACAAACAAACATGAGGGTTTTGTGTAAAGCCTTCTGAGGCAATAACCTGTTTAGGGACATTTTCATTAATAATAATGCTGTTAATAGGAAACAAAGCAGAACGAAGGAATGAAGAAAATCCTATGGTCCGTTCACCGAGGCATGATCACGGTTTAGTTGGATTTTCTCAGCTATTACGAAATACAGCGTCCTGAATTTTTGCAAGCAGTGTTACATTTATCATGACCCTACAAATCTTGAATTTGAAGTCTCTGCACAGCACTGTTCTTTCAAAGCGGCGAATTCTTTTGATCTTTTCGTTGTTTTCAATTGAATAGGCCCCAAACTTACAGATGTCTACAGTATACGTGTGTTCCAACATGATCTGTCACTTCTCGTTTCCCTGTAGTTGGTCTAAATTCCTAAATATAGTAACAATCTGTAGTGAATTGCAGTGGCGTAGCATCACGTTACTGACTTGAGGTTTGCTTTACATGTAAATGCATTTATTGTTCCTTTTCCTGTAAGATAAAGCTACTACAGATTCATTACTTATCAATTGAAAACAGTCTTCTAGTTATGCTAAACGGTAACATCCTGTGAAAGATAAAGTTTGTAAAGTAGCTAGGCTTTCCAATCTGAATTAAGTTTTGAGAAATATACATATCGAGATATGACCACCCATTCCCCTCTGAGCCCCTGTCATTGCAAGAGCATGACCTTGTGGGTACAATGATCAGGCTGCGGACTTGGGACAACCTTAGGCCCATTAGAAAGGTTAGCCCTACAAATTTTTTGTTGTTGTTGTTTCGAAACAGGCAAGACCTTTTCGATGTTTTTTAATGTTTTATCATCTCAGTCGCTTTCTTGGTCGGATGTCTCCATTGGACTGATGACGATATTCGGGTGAATAAAATGAAGGCCCTCGTTTTGCCAGTATTCTTCCTCCTACCGCAATGCATGGTCCTCGCACTTAGAGAAAAATTTTGCATCGACTGTTTTCAATGCTGCATGAGTTAGATTTTGGATGTCTGACAGTTTGAAGATCTTGTTCTCCAATGATGTTTAAATCCACGATGAAAGGAATTCTGAAATTGAAAGATCTCTGACAACGCCTCTGACTCTGTGTTGGCCTACCAGTAAACAATCACGAGAGTTTGTTTTTAAACTCACTTTAATCCCGTGCTGTACCACATTTTAGTGGGGCTCAAAACCATATATATGTTAAATTATTACAGTAAACCACCTAAATGTTTACCCTTGACGGTGCTCTCTTTATTTATATACCGCAAATAAACAAACTCCAAAACTACTTGAATAATTCGGAGGCAAAAAATCTGGCTTAGAGTCATCACAAGACTTCACGCCAAATAACATTCAAATATCATCGACGGTTGCAACGCGACGAGCAGTTTTCTGTGATCATGCCTCGGTGAACGGACTATAACATCTAATTCCAAATAAACGAAAAAAAAGAAAAGGTAAGATTTTTTGGCAATGCCTACTAACTTGAAACAACTAATTAGCTAAAGGATGTGAAATTGTTGTATGTATTGATAAAGTGTCGAATTGTCTTCAGATACTTTGGAAAAAAGAAAAAAAAATGTGCATGTAAAAGTTTAAATTTTGTTGAAATTGGAGGAGTTAACTATGCGAGTTTCGTTGATTTTCGAAACAGGCGAAGGAAAATCCTGTTATGTAGCTCAGAAAGAAATGAATCGACCGCAGAGAAACGAAACAAAATTGATTTATGGCAACCGCGGGATAATTATGCGTTGCCTAAAGCTATCGGTCCACACAAGATAGCCCAAGATCATCAGACAATAAACATCTTCACTCGTGCCCTTTGGGCTTTTGCAATAGTTATGTTACAAAATAAAAATGGGCAGGGTTATCGCCCATTTAATCAGGCTGTCAGTATTTTCGATTATAATGAAGCGATAACAAACAAATTATTATGACATCAAATACAAAGCTAAAAAGGTCCTCATCCATTTCCATTCTTTAGGAAACTGGAGGGTTTGATAAGAACAGTTTCAATGTCACATATGGATAACAGTTGACATTAATATGTAATGAAAATCAGAACAGCTTAATGAGTACGGCAGACAGAATATTATTAAATTTTTCTGCGGATGACTTAATATACAAAACTAGAAGATTAGATTGTGTTTAACGCAAAATGTGAGCAATTTATAAAGACTTATCCTAGTGTCTGTCAAAAAGAAACGGGGGGAAGAGTTTGAATATGAATCAGTAAGACAGTAAAACGGTAAAACAGTAAATAAAAGGGATATTACTCCAAATGCATGTCTAGCATATTCTTAATGTCTGAAGTCCCATCTGCAGAAATTGCCGACATTCCTGCCCTTGAAAGAAACTGTAACTGCTGCCATTATTTCAAAGAAAAATTTGACTTTTCAGATTCGTTCTCAGTTATATGGCCATCCTGTTATATGACTGGTTGAGTTATGCTGATAAAGTGAAATGCAATAGATTAAGCTTGTCCCATCTGAGGCTCAGATACTGGTAAAATAGTAGTTCTCGGCACTAACACATTATACCAGTCCTAGAGGTTTGAAAGGTCATCGATTTTTCACACAATGACAGGTGAAGGAAACGTTTAATCATCTCCTGCCAGTCTCTGCAAATCACAGTGTGTGTGAAAGTTCTTGTGTGAGCGCACATGTGTGTATGTGCAAACCTGTGTGCGTGCCTACAACTATATTTATTATAAGCCATTGTACATAATAATCACAATAAATATGTCATATAGGCTATATTTATGCCACATGCACTAGTGTGTGGTGTGTATGACGTATAAAAATTAACTTTTGTGGTAGAATAAGTAATACTCTTTCATGAGTGGGGGGAGGGGGGGGCGGGTCCTGGAATCGAAATTAGTCTTCAAAATATCGATATCGCGATTTTGTACTTTTCGGTTAGTAGGAAGACTATTTTACTAACCAAATAAATGTCAATTTTGAATGTTTATAACCCTGAAATATGCCTTTTAGTGAGGTGGGGGGTCAAGAAGAAGGCACAATAATCATGCCATCGCGCCGCAAAATTAGACCTAAATAACATCTTAATGTCGCCATTAAAACCCCTACTCCTCCGTACACATCTAAGCCTTTGGTAGTTTGGAAATCATTGTTGAGGCCCAGCACACCAGTAATGATGACTTTAGCCATGTGCAACACGTTTCAATAACATTTTTATTGAAAAAAACTTTCAAATGCGATTTTCTCGATATTGCAATTTTGATCAGTGATTTGTGAACTAGTTTTTTTTTATTTATTGACCAACTGGTATAAAATTTGGCTAACGACATGTTTGAACAAATAAAAAAATTTAGACAGAAGGAAAATTTGTTTAACTTTTCATTTATTTTTTTTGGTTGAATTTTTTTGTGATAGAAAATAAGAAAAAGTGGGATTCCGCTACATATCATTTTCAAAAATTTATAACAAAAGATCTGTCAGAGATATCAAAATTCCCTTCTGTATAAAGTTTTTAATTGGATTGAATAAGACATAAGAGAAGTTTCAAATAAATCCAGTAAAAATTGGCGAAGCCTATCTATATTGAATTTGGTACTTTTTGGGGACTCAAAATCCAAGATGGCGGCGCGTCCATGGCAACCAGATGGCAAACAATTTTTTTTACTTTTTTTTTCTGCTAATTCAGACATCCTGAATTCGATTGTAACAGTTAAAATTGTCTATTTCTCATAATAACAAAAATCGCCTCCAGGACCCGCACCCCCCTCCCCCCTTAAATGATGAACGCTGATTTCATAATTATGTTGGGTTTGAGTTTGAGTTCGAGTTTGGCTTTTACCACGCGTCGGCACGACAACGGTCAGTTTGCGCCTTCCACGGTCTTTTTGGGTACTTTACTAAGTAATATATTTTTGATATTCAGAGCTGATTGTCAGGAAAGACCATTGAATTTCACCATATTGCCAGCTGCCTTTTGTGCGTACGGTACTCTAAAATGAATATCAGAAAGTGGAATCGGTGAGCATCAAGCATTATTCCTTCACCGCCGATAATCTAATAGAACTGATTTATCTGAATTTGTCTCTTGGGGAAGACATTGTCAAATGTATGCCGATTCCTAAGATATGTGCTGATCTGCGCTTGTCATGCCAATTAGGAGAAACTGATGAATGTTTGGTTACATAAGGCCAACTGAATGATATTCCAAATTATTGATTAGCTCGACAAATCCTTTCCCTTTGTGTAGCTCTTGGTAAAAGTACGAATAGCCAGATATGAATCCCTCCCTCCACACCCCCCCCCCTCCCCCTTTGCTTAAGCTGGATAAGTGTACGTAAATGTGCTCTTTGCCTAGCTCTCGGTGAAAAACTAGAGGAAAAAACCAACAATGCTAGATAAGTGAATGTAATTTTCCCACTTGCTTAGCCCCTTGATGTATGAGAATATATTGTCAAAAGCAAACCGATTTGCTTAATTTACTTGTCGTTTTTATTTATTACAGCATTTTATTGTCTGATCAGTGTACATAATGATGGGAATATGTAAGGTGGTACAGTTAACCTGCCAAATACATCGGACTTACTGGGTGCAAAGTTCATAGGCTACTTGTGAGAATAATGAAATTCTTTTACTGTGATCACTTTAAAATAAATTCGGCTAATGTAAGTTTTTTGTTGTTCTTTTTAATTTGGGCCTCTCAGATTTATGATATTTTATGCCGGAAACCGATGGCTTAGAAAGATGACTCCAAAGACAATGCACAAAATAGGTGTGGGTCAAATCCCCAAACAGTAGGCATTGGTTTTCAACTCATCCTTTCCACTTCCAGATGCTGTTCGATGATGATGGATATCTGTACATTGTGACGGGTGATGGCGGTGAGGAAGATGATCCAAAAGGCAATGCACAGAACAAGTATGTGTTCAGACCTCTTTCCCCTGTCATTACTTTAATATTCCATCTTCCCCACCTCTTTGTCTCATTGTTTTCTTCTTATCAGCTGCTTCTCCTTTCTCGATTATCTCATTCTTCCCTTATGCTTGTCTTCCGCTGATTCCTATTTGTGACACGTCAGTTGTTCCACAAGGTAGGCCCTATTTTTTTTATTTTTTTTTACAATAACAGTAGATATCCATAAATCTATTATAAATAAACGATAGAGTCATCCCAAAAACTCAGGGAAGTGTTTAATTAAGTCACCGAATGCCCGCCTCGTGCAGCCAATAAAAGAAAGGAGTATCTTAATGATAACCAGTTGAAAATTCGTAAGTTATTGTCTATTGCACTGTCTGAACTATTTCTTTGTGCATAAATATTCATGTATATCTAATTCTTCACTATCTTGATGCTATAACCTAAATCGCCTTCATTCATCGATAATCATTATACACATATATTATTCAGGCCAATTGTCATTTGAGAATAGTTTGGGATTTTTTTTTTGTGGCCAGAAGTATGCTGTGCCGTCAGGCTAAGCGAAAACAATGGCGGTGGTAGTGGTTGGGCGGGGGGTTGGGGGAGGGGGTGATATACCATCACGGTTCTAAGTAGATTTTAAAATGTTTTGATATTCTGATACCATCACCGTGAAGTGCTGAGCGAAACAGGCAGACCGGTGGCCTAATGTCTTCTGAGATCCCCAGCAAGTGAGAAACCACCACGGGCTAAACTGCCATTATTGACACGGAAAACACCTTTCTGGATCAATAATGAAATAGCCCAAGGAGACAAAACGGCAGACTAAAAATCCATAAACTTCAAATTATATTCCACAACTAACACAGCGTGGACAAATCCTTTACTCTTGTATTGTCTTCATCGCAACCAAAGAGAGGTTATATATAGTGATCGCAACCCATTTTAAGTTATGTGTTTTGGGTAGTTGTAGTGTTTGGAACTCCATTGTCCCGAGCATAGGCTACGCATTTTATCTGAAGGGGCTTTTGAAAAAGGGAAGAAAAAAAAGGGGGGGGGGGGTGTAGCATATAGTTCTGCATCCGAAAATGCAGTTTACATGTCAGGTGCAAAGGCCTTCTCAGACCTGTGTTGCTATCGTTGTTCAATGAGTACTAGCCCTTTCTGTGGCCAATAAACAATAATAAAGTAACAAGAAACAACAGCAACTACAACAACAACAACAACAAAACGTTAAGGTAAGTTTACTCCCCATCTTCATATTTCATGCTGAGTCGATCACAGCCACAACTACAGTAGGCCTACTCTCTGTCGTGAACAGATTAACATAATGATAACATTCATCGGCGTCACAATAACTTTATCACAGCCATTATCAGTAGCACAGCACCCCCCCCCCCACCCCCATTATCATGCAGTCGTGCCCTGACCTTTTGTCAGCACTACAACACAATTTTATAGCGGTCATGGCTGTGGAAAAAAAAAAAAAAAACATCTTATATCAAGAAAAATAATTTGAAAGTCCACAGAGATGACAATCGCGCTACAAGCCACTTAATGTAGAGTGAGATACATGCAGTCATGCAGCTGCTATACGCAAACACAAAAAAAAAACACAGCGTGTTCAAGTCAATATAGAATGACATTTTTGGAAAAAGCACCAAATCAGTTTGAAGTACATTGTATGTATTACAGCCGGAATGTAGAGGAAAGAGAAAACGAAAGTAAGGTAGCGGGTAACACGTTGAACCGTTCTTGGTTTACACATCATAGGGTACAGACTTAGTGCTCGAACGCCCGTGATGTTTTACAAGTCGCAACAATTTACATTTTAGCGTCTATGTTCATTTATTTATTTTTTTTCACTCATTCATTCATTTCTTCAAGAGGCTCAGTCCTAGGTCAAGTTATAGGCCTATATATATATTTTTATTTTTTTTTGTTGACAATGATTCATATTCTCCAGAAACTCATTTCATGGTAAAGTTCTGCGAATTGATGTTCGCGGAGAACCAGAGTTTACGTTAGGGGAATCTGAAATCGCCAAAAACTATGCAGTGCCTGATAGTAACCCGTTCCTCTTTGACAATACAACCAAGGACGAGATCTTTGCACTGGGTGTGCGGAATATGTGGGGATGTAGTATAGATTCCTCTAAATTTCAGGGAGGTAAGTAAATACTCTGTCTTCTTACTGCTTCAGTGTGTTTAACAGTGAGACTTGGTAAGATACTGTAATCAGGAGTTTATTCAACCGAGGAAATGATACGTGGTACTCTAATACTTGCAGGTTAGGAAATGCTTCCATTAATGCAGTACAACAAGATTTTCCTGGAAAGTCTCAGAATACGTAAAGACAGAATCTGGTTTCGATGTGGTCAGTGTGTGCGTCAGTGTACTATGGCGATCAAGTTTGACCTAACCTAATTCACGCTACCACTATTTATTTTTTGTTTAGACACCCCGCTGTCCTTTCACGTGTTATTATTGAGCCAAATCGAGTACATGTGAGAATTTTCAGTTAGGCAAAGAATTAGGCTTTTGTAATTGGGCTGTATATCGAGAAAAATATAATAATAATGCAGATTTGAACAAAACAACAACAGTAACCACAAAGAATACTTCCACAGCATTTCCATATGACTCTGCGGATGTTATTAATTGAATCATGAACTGAAATTTTCATTTTCCACTCAAGAAAATTTACTTTATGTCTTAAATACATTGTTTATCATAGATGTAAGAGTATGCTTGTTACAAGGACCTATAATGAATTTAAAACATATCAGCCTAATCCTGTTTATCTGCTTTGTTTTACTTACTGCTGGTTGTGATAGGAAAAATTAATAACCTTTTAATACAGCAATAAATTTCAGTGATCACAGTGTATAATATAAAAGTAAAGTGCCATTTAATTTTCAGCACCATACATCGTTGTTTAATAGTCATGGCCGGAATTCAAGGTAGCAAGGGCTTTTACAAAGATATAATTTTGACAGTATCATCTCTCTGCAGGAACCCGCCGCATCTTCTGCGCTGAAACAGGTACAAATCTGTTTGATGAGATCAACATTATAGAAAAGGGGCGCAACTATGGCTGGAATATCAAAGAAGGGAACAAATGTCGCAACAACATGAGCAGCTGTTTTATAGGTAGGCAATTGATTTCAGGCAAAGAGACAAAGAGTGAGAGAGAGATTTTATTCCCTGAGAGAGAGATAAATTAAAGCAAATGAGGGGAAGATAGAAAAAAGAAAAAACAACCAGGTGAACTGACTTTCTGGGTGATTTGACAGAAAATTTGTCTACCACTCACAGACAAGCTGACAACACAGAAATCAGAGGCAGTTGATCCTTATTTCAGCAGCTTTGCAAAAATAATTTAAATTATTGGCTGACTTTAATCAGGGCAGTAGCAGAGATTATATTATAGAATGACTATTTTTTAACATTTTTTTTCCACTCACAATCATGTTCAGATGAACAACCATATCAATAACCTGTCTCTTTTTGATTTTACAGAAAATGAAGGCGTGCCAATACATGAATTCAAGCACAATAATTCTCATTCTCTGGTTGGCGGATATGTTTACAGAGGAGAAGCATTTCCTTGGCTAAAGGGCCATTACATCTTCGGCGATGTTATCACAGGGTTAGTACCAGGCTGGGGCTGTAATTTCAAATATGATATGGATTTTATGGTGGAATTTTGGACGAAGTTACTGATTTGATTAGGAATAGGACATGTTTTCATAAATGATCAAGTTTGTGCATCAGTGAGAAGACTGTCATAACATTTGATTCCAAAAACGCTTATATTTGAACATGGAAAAAAACACCCTGCATACTGCATAACAAACAACATTGCTTTGCTAGTAATGGCATTTTTTTTTAAAGGCACTTGAGTGGTTCTTTTAGAACTACAATCCATGTTGCAGTTGTTTTTTTCTGTGTGTGTGAAAAGTGAAAGTTACAACCATTTCACTCTGCTGCAGCTTGATGTTCTTTTCATGCCTACAAGTACGGAAGATCTGAATTCAAATTGTATTTCTGACCTATTCCACATGTTTCTTGTATGAAATGTGTCATCTAAATTGCCATTGAACAATGTTTTGTATGATTAATAAACTTAAGTGGTGTTATGACCAAAAAAAAACAAAAACATTGCATAATTATTTATGATTTGTGCCCAGCTTGACGGTAGAATAAAAATTTCCTCTGATTCAGGAAATGTACAAAATATCACAGATGAAGTGAGAAATTCAGCATGAAAGTATTTTTGAAAGTTGTTTTTTTCAATTTAAATTTTAGAATCACTCCTGGTGGAGTGAATTTATCAGTCACCTTTTTTTTTGTTCATTCCAATCTTGCTGAAAATTCTAGATTCTTTTTAAGGTGAAAATCCAGAATTTGAAATTTGAAGATAATTATTGCATTGTTTCAAATCCATAAAAGAGGACAGTTATAACTATGTTAGTTATAACTATGTGCTGTGTATTAACTTTTGAATATCATATCGCACATTCTTCTATATTGTTTGTAGTAAAACCTATTTCCTGAAAGAGGACAACACTTCTATGTGGGAGGATCATGACTGGATGCAATGTCCAAGTGATGACTGTCCATCACATGCTAAGGGAAAGGCTCTTAAGCATATACTGGCTTTCGGACAAGATCCCAAAGGTGATAAGCAAGAGAATACATTTACTAAATTGTGTTTTGTGGTTTTGTTTATTTAACTGACTTATTGCCACTTCAGAATCGAACCATCTTGAGAAATTGTCATCTTCAACTATTAAATTAAAAGAACATAAATCTCTCATAACGACTCTATCCGAGTTTAATCTTGACATTCTTGCTGCATGCTCCAATATCTGGCACTTGCATGCTAAAGTCAGTTGAGGCATACTTTATTAAGCAATACATAGTCGTTTCAGAAAGGCTATGATTGATTCTTACTGACAGTAACAAGGACAAAAATTCCTGCACTTGTGTTTTTCTTTATAGGTGAAATGTATATTCTCATGACTGATGAACTGAGAGTGAATGCAAGTAAAGGCAGTCTCTTCAAATTTGTGGTGCCGAATAGGTTTGTTGTTTTACATGTTTGCAGCATTTATACCATGGTCATTGGTAAATATTAAGCCATGAAATAAGAGGCAATGCATACAAGTAAGATGAATCAGTCGCAGGGAAAATAGCAAGGATAAAAATAACAATAAATTCATACCTTCTCTGCCATCAGTATTTTTAACCAATTTTTAGGTTAGGATAAAATCATTTGCACACCAAGAACCAAGATGAAAAAATAGTTGGGAAAAAAACCCTGTTTACTTGCACATACATTACAGAGAGCAATAGAGTTTGTGTCAGATTTGTTTGAAAATGAAATTTTAAAAAATAAAATGCATTGTGAGCAAGAACTAAAAATGTATGAGGCCAGTGTTTTTGGCAAATCAGTAAATGCATTTCAAAAATTTAATTTTTTCATCTTTAGCTGTAAATTTAAATCTGAAGAGAAAAAAAAAAAGCTACACAGAACGTCATTAAAAAAAAAAGAAGATGGATTGATGGAAAGTCGGATCACAATGTTATCATTGAAAAAATTGGCAAAGAAAGAAAAAAGAAATGGTAATTAAATGATGTGATTTCATAGTTGCCAGATTGTAGAACGGGGTCATTGTCAAGTAAATTAATAAAAGAGTATATAGTATCAAATATATTATCATAGATTATAATAATAAATTCATCAATATGATTGTTTACTCATTTCTACCTCTTTTGTCCACAGCTTCTCCAGTCTCCAGGTGCCACAGCCCACACTGACCTTGGCATGTGCTGCTGTCTTGATCTATCTGAAAAGTTTTTGCTGATTGCAAGAATGTCTCACTGAGCAGTCAACTATCATCATCTGAACTAGACTATCTAATATCTTTATTCATCATATCAAATTCTTGGTTCTGTTTTGTATATTAATACTGTCCTTTTTGCTTCTCTCCTGTGCAAGGAAGATGTGGTTTTATGTCATATTTGTTCAAATCATGAAATACTCAAGGATCAGTTGGAATGAAGGCATGACAGATTTACAGAGCACATACAATAAACATATAAAATGATATTATGGTTTTTCATTTCTTTTTTCTATGCCCCCCCCCTCCCCATTTTCTTTTGTTTGTTTATATCTCTTGTGTATTTCGTTTTCTTTTTTCACTTTACATATTTATTTATTTTTGGTCACCATGGGCCTAAAGGCAAATAGTTTCCTTGTTTTTCAGTTCAGTATGTTTTAAAGAATGTGCCATATGGCAGTTTGTATAGTTTATTAAATTAAATTTTCTTCTCAATCATTTTGCGTTGATTATCAAGTTAAAAAAAACATACGATGTCTAAGTACAGTTCCAACTAACCTTTTCCAACACAGGATAACATCTGCAAACAGAGGGGATTTGTGTGAGCCATCCAAAAGAGAACCATGATCCAAAATTTTGCTTACTTTACACATATTACTATCATGGGAAATTTGAAGAGTGGTGTGTGGCCACATGGTTTAATTTCAATTCAATTATCCCTTCTGCAAAGTTCAGACACCTTACCCCCAGTTTGAATGGTTTTTGGCCTCGGTTCTTGTGGAATTTTTTTTTGAATCTCCGAGTCCCCACCCCGCCCCCCCCCCCTTTTTTTTTTACCTTTCCCTTCCGGTTTAAAATTTATTTGTAATGATTTATGTTAATTTTCCCTTCAGTAATCAAATTACTGGAATTCCTTATGACTGCGAATCAGAAAATGATATTTTGGGCCTTGGGCCTGTACCGCTAATCATTTTCTTGATGACCTGCTGATGTTTTTGCTAAAGCATGAAAATGTTGCAAAGTCATGTTTCACAGCAGATCAAATATTCTTTTTTTTTTTAAATTGTATCACAGGAGCAACATGGCAAAATTCTTTTTAATTCTGAATTGTTATTAATATATATATATATAGGAACCTGCCAGTTTCAATGATCTGTCACCTCATGAGTTGTAATGATATCTTCCTCAATGACGAAAGATATGAGAAAGATCTGACCATGATTGTGGACGGTGAGAAACTCTCCACAATATTTTATGTCCATTTTGCCTTTGTAATCGTATCGTTCATCTCTCTTCATTTTTGTTCAAGTACCTGTATTCATTTTTTGATGATAGCATGCTCAGCTTTGTACAAGCAATTGTATTGTTTCAGCATAATGTTCTTCTAAGTTTAATGTCAATATCATCCAAGAATTGAGGTTCATGTACCAAGACAAAGAATTGTGATTAATTAAACATTATTTATGTATTTGAAAATGTTATTATGTTGTATTAAATAAATACATATAGACTATAGTGCATGCTGGGGGAGAAAACACTCAAGATCTGACTTGGTCTGAATGATAGTATAGTTCCATCCAAGCTAAAGAATTGTTTATACCATAACTGTCAAAGCTTAGTTTCATGAAATTGTCTGTGAGATAAGAATTACTCTTTTCATGTTACAGTTTGATACAGTTTGATGTAGACCTACAGGCTATTACTATACTTCTATAATTAGTATGTGCTTTTGGTTCCAAACTGCTCCCAGCACATGCTTATGTTTTTCTTCTAGTGTGATGATAGGAAGAAAAATATAATTGGGAAAGAACAAAAAAAAGTAAGGTCAAGAGAGATGAAGAAAATGAAAATCAGTAGAATGCATGTGTTTTATAGAGCAATTTAACATTTTACGTTACAGTCTTCATTTATGTAATCTTTCATGGCTGCTTATTAGATGTTAATTTTATACCATTTGTGAGGTTGTTCACTGTTTCACTCTTCACAAATTCAGGCTTACTAATTTTTGTGTTGTCAAAGTAAATTTCCAGTATGTGTCACTGTGTGCAGAACATTAGCCTAACTGTGAAAGTTGTTCATAGCTTGTGTAGTTGGACTCGTCTTCACAAAAATCAAACTACTAACAACAGTAGAAAGATGATCCGAAGAAATTAACCGTGGACAAAACGATTCTGAACTTCGCTTGCTATTTCCTATTCAGCAACAATCGGCTGTTTCTGACAAACCATTACAGGCAAAAGAAAATGGTCCCAATTTTGATAAGTTAAAATTACGGTCATGTACAACCTTTTATAGGCTTGAGTGAGGATCTCCGCATTTTCTTTTTAAAATCTTGTTATTTTATTTTTGGTAGAGGCATGAAGCGATCTTTTTTTTTTTTAATAAAGAACTTAGAGTGACATTTTTGGTAGAGTCTTACACATAGTTTCTTGTATGGTCAGTTCTGTTAAAGATGAAATAAGAATATACTGCATAGTGCTCTTTGTGTTCCTTAAAGTCTCTTAGATATATCTGGTCTTCAATTTTTTTTCTTTCCTTCATCTCTTGCCACTCTTTTAACCAGGTCAAACAAGATTTCAAATTCTGAAAAGTTAATATTTCTTAGTAGGTTCCCCCTCCCCTCTCTGTCTGTCTGTCTCTGTTTCTTATTCCCTCTCATTCTCTTTCTCCGCCCCCCCCCCCCCCAACTCATTCCATACTGCACTCTGGTTCATCCGACACTTACCTCAGCAGTTCAGGAAAAACAAATCCCAGGTTTTCGTTTTCACAGCATTTCACAGCAGCGTGTGAAATTTGGAATAGTGTTCATATAGTGCATTTGGTTTAATGAACACACTCCTGGTTTATTAAATGCCGTGTTATTATTACAGTCTTTGACATTCGAAAACGGAAGATAATAATTATATTGAAATGAACCTTTCACAATGTCTAATATTTGGATTACTTTTAAGCAACAGCAACATGATCGATGATCATTGATCACAAGTGCATAAATTTGAAGAATACAATAAAAACTTATTTGCCATTAACTGGGGATTAGTGCGCTGCCAATATTATTACGTTCTGCGGATATTACCATAATAGTTTATATTATACCATATTAGGCCTACCACTGCCATAACCATAATCTTCTTCATCACAACTGTTGTCACTATCATATCATTTTATTCATTATTCTTGCCTAGCACTAGTCCGCTGATCATGTGCTTTCCACCCACATGGAGTGCCCATTTAAAGGTAATAATAATATAATAATTTACGTAGCCTATTATTTGTATCGGCTATTCTATTGAATGAAAACATTTACAACGCTTCCTCGTTATATGCATTTGTGAATAAAATACAAGAGGCAATAAAAAACCTATGACGTCTTCCACTAACTTGACTAAGTAAAATGTGAATTTGTGGTAGAAGCATAGAGTTCTATAGTACTCTAGAACGCTATGGTTAAAAGCAAACAGATTGTTGCAGTTATTGTCGCTGGCTGAGGCTTATCTGCACTGTTGTTTCCCAACTTGTTTCTCCTGCTAATGAAAATAATCATGTACATTTTACATTAGCCGTTTCAGTAAGAAACAACAGGACTGGGGATGGACTTCTCACGCCCTCTCTGTGTGCATGTAAACTGTTCAACTCTTTACAGTATAATTTTTGTTCTTAGAACGTCTTTTGTTAAACCAAGCACCCAAGAAATGAGTAAAGTCAAAGTCAAATGGAACGCAAGAAATGAAGTTAAAGACAAAGTCAAATAGGATATCACCATTCTGCAACAGGGAAACCCTAAAGCCCCCCCCCCTCCTCCCCTTCCTCCAAATTCTAAACGTGTTTCCTATATTTCTTCCCTCGTGATTCAAGATAAATTGAAGTAGGCCTCTACTGTTATCATTGTGAGACCAGCACAGCAAGTGGTAGTAAAGTGATGACAGCGGTTATCATGAACTGCTGACTGTGACACTGACAGACAACCAGCTAAATCATGATAAATCTGTCAATCACTTGTGCATTATTTAACCTTTCGTCACCGACAGCGCTTTTCTTCTGCCTACCGAACTAATTTTTCATGGCCATTCTACATAAGCAGAAATATTGCACATACTCGTACTCCACTATTTTGCAGTTACACGGGGCAGACAATTCTTCCCAGCAAACACTTACAAAGCCAGACGGGAGAAACATATAATTCTTTATCTAAAACAAAACACAACAGATTATTATAATAGGCTGATTACACAAAATAGGAATCAACTTAGCGCAACTGAAATATTTCAGGTCTCCTACCCAGCCAGCAGCCCCCCAAATCTGACAAGTCGGACTGACGTCATGCAGCTTTGCACATAGGAATGACATCGTTCCGAAATGGATCCGCTGCTTACAGCATTATGTCGACGTCAGTTTTAACCCCGGACTCCCTTTTCGGTAATCCTACCAATCGTACGGAAATCTTGTTTAAATCTACATCGGAATGACGTAAGGATATTGGCTGAGTATATATTTTGAATCATCGGTACTCGAGCAGTACCCGTAAATTACAAGCATACTTCGACGCCACGACATTTGTGTCCTACTCCTAGGCTTTACGTTACTGAGAGGAATAAATTTTCTAAATTATAATTTGGATCGTACTTATTGATATTTCCATAGTTGTCAAAACACCGAAATTCAAATAAAACTGATTTAGAATTGATAGATGAACATAGGACCTCAAGCACAAGGACACGCCATCGTGAAACGAAGACCTTTCAATAATTATTTTAGGAATCAACTGTAAGAATAAAAACAGCTTGAAGACTTTGGAATGGACTATGCATGGCAAGGATGGTGAATGGATTGGCGGCATTATGAGGCATAGCAGTTCAAGGCACTCGTGGGTGAATGACACATTAGCATAGGCCTATGCCCCCCCCCCCACACACACACAACAAAACCACTATACACACACAAGCAGACATTCACGTACACATAGAATAGATGGACAAAGTACAATGAGGAAAAACGCTGTGAAGGAAGAAAGAAAATGGAAGAAAACAGCCGCAACAATATATAATTATTATACTGGGAAGAATAAGTGAAAAAACAAAACGGGAAGCAAAGAATGAACGGAGAGAAAACAGGTACGAGGAAAAGCAAGAGTCAATGGAAATATGGGAATACAACTCCTCCTCCCCAACGGTAACGGGTAATTGTGAGAGGTAAGAAAAGAATGTGGGCCCGGGGGTGGGGGGTAACTGGTGTTAAAACTAAGTAAAGGACAAAAAACATTCGTGGCATCAGGCGGTTTCGTCCATGCGTGAAGGGAAGGGAGCTAAATGCAAAATAAAAAATAAAACTAGAAGTGGGGGGGGGGGGGGGCGTCTAAAATGTCTCCGGTCTCACAGATATTTTGTCACTCATGTAACATGACTGGGCAAAGATGAATAGGACTGGCAGTAAGACAAGAAGTATGTTACCACAAACAATAGATAACATAATTATTGTCTTCTGATAAGAAACTAGTTAATTACACGCAATTACAACACTCAGAAGGGTAAACAGCGTCACATGACCAACACTCCACATTGTCACATGACTTTTCCCTTTCAAAATGGCGCTTCACAGTATGGTTTGTGTTGTGGGCCTCGTCTTCTGTTCGTTTTTCTATTTCAGCAATGCTGTCCCTACACAGCTGTGGGTTGTATACGACGACCAAGGACAGAGTTTCCAGGTTCGAAACACATCGCAGTCTGACTATGTTGCAGTCGCCACTTTTGACAACACCATCAACCAAACTGGGTAGGTTATAAAACACATCCCTCTTAAGTTTCTTAACCTATACAACTTCCCTTAGAAGTTCCTGTGGGCCCAGCGTAAGATCTAGATCTAGATCAAATTGCAATCGGTGTTTGACAAAAAAATTGGAAAGTCATATGGTGGTGCCGGCCCAGGTTCTGCCCATATCTTCACCAGAAAATCTGCAAACAAAACTCGTTTTGAGAGAAGAATTCAGTTACAGTATGTCTAATTCTTCAATTGCCAAGTGTTAGCTTATTAGCCCTAGTTACAAGGAGGAAGTTTGAAGATATATGCAACACAAGCACAACAGAAGTAGAAAGCACAACATATTAGAATAGATGGATGTTGAGCAACACACTCTTATAGTTATAGATGAAAAGAATTGGGCATGTTGCACACTTTCTCAAATAGGAAGTAGGCCACTGCCATGCTAGGAGCTAGATCTAAATTTAGGCTACTCCAGATGAGTTCAACTGGAGCTGTCACTAGAAGGAGTACCATATACGTTACACAACTTTAGTCAGCACATATTTCATGTACTGAATGTTAATCACTGAGTCGTGCATTTATTATGAAAACATCCACATAGAGGACCAACTTGCCTGGGGAGCTTTTAAGAGCATGTGCTGGGTACACACATCTTACGCATCATTAGCCCACAAATATATCAGAACTCAATAACAGTCTTATAACATAAAGTAACATGGCATGGAACTGTAGGAGAACACAGTGCAATCTAGCTATTATAATGTTTTGTCAAGGCGAACTGCGAAAGGCAACAACAACCTTCTGTCTCTTTGTCTATTAGACCTAGTTTTTTTATACACCCATACTATAAAAAGCAATGTCCTTTAATACAGAATCTTGTCAGGCACAAGCTTTGGTCCATAATCTTCTTCAAAATGATCCACCATCACATTGCTAGTCCTCTCAGTCCAACTATCCCTCCTACCAGATCCGTCTTCTCTAGCAGCATCAGCTGTGTCACCATTTTCCTCATTGCCAACACCATCAGAATAGTCAGTGCGCTGCTCCGAGGGTCCTGCGGTTGCAGTCTTCCGGGAAACCGACTATCTGGGTCGAATACTGGTACTGTCTCTGTGGGTCCTTCGTACAAGGTGTATGCAAACGAGTGGTACTATGATCACCGTTTCGCCTATGACCATTCCGCAGCCTCCGGGCTCCGGATAAGCCCGATCCCAGGTCTGGAGAGACCCGGGGAGAATTTCTTCTCGACCGCCACGTGGTAGCAGCGGGGCAGCCCAAGCTGGGGGCTGGCTAACAGGGACGGGCTGACGGCTGACCTTCCCGAAGCCGTTAAACACTGGGAGCTTTCCGTTACTGTAGGCAGAAGGGGGCAAATTGCCTAGCAGAACGCAGTGGTGGCAGTCCCCGATTGAGGGCCGGGGACTGATCAGATCGATGCTTCGATAAGTCGTGCAGCAAGCACTACATGACAATGACTTAAACGAGACAATGACCGCACGCTGGCGGATGAGAAAGTGAGATTCTGGTCACGATGTGATACGAATCAGTCGGTTCAGGCTGTCATCAGCCTCCATTTGTCTGAAAGAGGCTCAAGCAGTAACAAACACCCACTAATCATGATGGTAAAATATGGCAAATATAAACGTGGGGCTGAGAAACCCAGACATATTCTCCGTAGGGAGGATGGCAGTTGCCAGGTCCCCTTGCGCAAGTATGCTACTGGTGACCTGTGTCCGAATGCGAGTGTGAATGCGTGTGTGAAAACTAAGAAGGGGACCCTAGCGGCGAGGGATCCCCCTGCGACACTTAACATGTTGCAGCTTAACGTCTGCGGCCTTCGCCCGAAGGTCTTGGAGCTAACTAAGCTCCTAAAGGCAAAACATATACATGTAGCACTGCTTCAAGAGACTCTACTGAATGGGGGAGGCGCGCACGTCACAGGGTATACCATATACACCTGCTCGTGTACCAAATGCCGAGGCATTGCCACACTGGTGCGCAATGATATTACGGCCGTGAGGCAGCACGCCCTGACGAGCAAGGGTGAAACTGATACCCTCACCCTTACAGTATGGAAGGACGGCGTGACCTTTACCATCACGAATGTGTATAATCCCCCGAAGGTCCCCTGCGAACTAGGGTTGACAGAGGCTACCTGTAATAATACCATCATAGGAGGAGACTTCAACGCACGAAGCCCTGAAATGGGATACGCCCCAGAATCCACGAACACCGCAGGGAGAAATGTCGAAGATCTCCTCCTAAGTTCGAACCTGGTCCGGATACAATCAACCGACTCCGCGCCTACTTGCCTAAATAGAGGAAACGGCGTGGAGAGTCGGCCCGACATTACGCTTCTATCTGCTGACCTCGTTACCAGACACAGCTACACAGTCCTCGAGGACGTAGGTAGCGACCACCTTCCTCTCATCGTACAAATCCAGACCAAAACAGCTAAGAAGAAGGAGAAGCGTTTAAACTGGAATTATAAGCGAGGCAGATGGGAAGAGTTCAGAGAGACTCTAGGTTTAACTCTGAACGAGGTGGACCCCAACCACGGTTCTATTGACGAAGCCAACGCCGTACTGACTACGGCCGTGCTCGCAGCTGCTAAGCGGAGTATTCCGCGAGGACTGCAGCCCCTAAATCGCTTGCCCTGGTCAAAGGAACTTGAACAGGCGGTCCGACAGCGTAAGAGGGCGAGAAGAAAAGCAAAAACGAACACGGCGGCCAGGATCGAGTATAACAGATTGACCGCTAAAGTCAAGCTATTGTCTAGAAGCACAAAAAGGGCAAAGTGGATAAACCTGTGTGAGTCTCTGAACGTGGACCCGAGTGGTGGCCGAGCGTGGACCGTCCTGAACCGCCTTAATCGGGGGCAAAGAGTGAAGAATGTCGCTCCGATACGGGCAAATGGGACGGTCGCGGTGACAGACCATAAGCGTGCAATCATGCTTAACCGACACTTTGCCAGTACAAATAAGAGTGGCAAAGCTACGAATACGGACAAGGGGCTCCGTAAGGTCAGGCGTCAGCTCGAAAAGTCGCAGGTAGACAGCGATTACGAGGGTCTAAACAGTGAGTTCACCCTAGAGGAACTGGAGAGAGCACTTGGCAAGTGTAAAAATCGTAAAGCGCCAGGCCCGGACAAAATCTCCAACGAGATGTTGCTCCAGATGGGCCCGATGGCAAAGAAATGGCCCCTAGCCTTAATAAATAGAACATGGCATCAAGGAAAGCTCCCTATTGACTGGAAAAAGGCAGTGGTGACAGCTATCCCGAAATCAGGCAAAGATGGTACCGAACCATCACATTATAGGCCAATATCCCTTACCTCTTGCATCTGCAAAGTAGGGGAGAGGATGGTTAACTACCGGCTGACCTGGTATCTAGAAGAGCGCGGTATGCCGATGATATGGTAATCTGGAGGACAGGAAAGCATGTCCAATGGCTACAGCGAGACCTTAACCGGGACCTCGCGACGCATGCCTGCTACTGTCGATTGTGGAAGATGGAGATAAACGTCGTTATCAACCGTTTATCAACTCTTCACCAACGACAAACACGCCCAGAAAGCCACCATCACTCTTAAGATCAATGGCCAGACACTCAAAAGGGAAAGTGCACCACGATACCTGGGAGTTGAACTTGACAACAGGCTCAACTTGCAGACGCACGTCAGCAAACTCGAGTCTGAGGCTAGGAGGCGATTAACACTGTTAAAGGTGCTCGCCAGTACCAATTGGGGTGCTACTGGGAAGGTTCTCAGACAGCTATATCTAGCCTACGTCCGAGCAGGCCTAGAATATAGCCTGCCACTACAACCAATGGCCAGCGACCGAACGCTGTCGGCGCTGGACCGAGTCCAGAACAGCGCCTTGAGACAGGCTGCCTCAAATCCACTCCTACGAATGCTCTGGAAATTATGACCAATGTGGAACCACTGGCAACCAGAAGGGAAGAAAGCGTACTACAGCAGTACGAGAGGTTAAAAAGGCTCGAGCCGGACTATCCGGCGCGGGAGGCGATCGAAACCGACCCGCCACCGAAAATACTTCAGAAGAAGTCGTTCCTGGGCGAAGCCAAACGACTAACTGAGGAGTATGGGCTAGAACAAGAGAGAATGCCCCTTCGGTTATGGACGAAAGAGCCACCTCACGCATCCCTGAAACCCCCAGTGGTCAAAACCACGCTTCTAGACACAAACATGACTAAGGAGGTCAATCCCACGATTCTGAAAACGGCTGCCGGCGAAACTATTGATTCGTACCCAGCACATATGATTAAGGCTTATACTGACGGCTCGGTAGTACAGGCGACTACGAATGCGGGGTACGGAGCAATAATATACTACCCTGACGGCACCGACACCGAAAAGATCTATGGGCCGTGTGGGGCGAATGGCTCCAACTTCGACGCTGAGGCGACAGCGATTTGGAGGACACTGACTACGGTTTTCAATGGCTTTGAAAACGGAACAGTATCGCCAGAAGATATTGTTGTGTCCACAGACTCAAGGGCCACGTTGATGGCCATCCAATCGCTCAACCACAAGCTCGAGGCACGTGGCGCAGATAAAATCAGACATATCTGCCACCAGATCATAAGTGGATACGGTGTCGAGGTCCACCTCCAGTGGATCCCCGCACACATAGGAATCTGGGGCAACGAGGTTGCAGATAGCCTAGCGAAACAGGGGACCAGGGGCGAACAGCCAAAGCACCCCATGTCTTACCCAGCAGCCCGAGCCAGAATCCGCGCTCACGGACGCAGGAAATGGTTATATCAATGGGCAAACTCGGATAAAGGACGTAGGGTGTATCATAACCAAACAAAACCAGACATCAAAGACCCGATTTTGACACTAGAGCGTAAATACGCTACTATTATACAGCGTATGAGGACGGGACATGTCCAGTTGAACGCACACCTAAACCGTTTCAACCCACTCCGTGAGCCAGTATGCCGGCACTGCGGGTCCCCGCAGGAGACAGTCGAGCACATACTTGCGGAGTGCCAAGGACTGAAACAACTGAGATCCCGCTACCTCCCTGATACCCCGACAGTCTCCAATTGCCTTTATGGGGACGTTAAACAATTAAAGAATACTGCCATATTCGCCATTGCCGTCACGAGTGAAAACTCGATCGGCCAGGGTTGAGCAATAGAATAGTCAGTGGACCTCTTCTGAATTACTTTCAGACTGCACTATTGGTACTTCTACAGCACTCTCACCATCCTCATCAGCTTGTAAAGTGTTTAAAATGTGCTAGAATTTTCGTAAATTCCTGTTACTTAGTGGTACAGACATAAAACTTCTTCCATTAGGTCAGATCATGCTAAAAATCTCTGACATCAGAAAAGAAAAGGAAAATTAAATAGATAGAACAATCGAACAATTCAATAGAAAAAGATAGAATATGACAATTTTGTAAAATATTAAATCAGTAGGATGACCTATCTGCAAGTCCTGGCTTATATTTCTGCACAGCAGTACATCTGCTAATGTTGTTGTCCACGGATCCACATTGGCGGAAGTGCGGCTCTGCGTAAATATACATTTTTCTATTGGTCGATTGTTTTATCTGTTCAATTTTCCTTTTTTTTTTCTTGTTGTTTTTTCATTTTATCCTGCCATAGATGTTTAACCGAAATATTGACTTTTTTGTCTTTCCTTTTTCTTTGCATTTTATTGCATCATTTGGATATTATTTCTTATGTGAGGCTTTGCTACATACAACCTTTTCTTTTGCCAGTTTTTGTCTTTGGATAAATTCAGTGCATTGTTTGTTAAATATTTCCGTTATGAAATTTACTTGTAACTTGCATGTGTTCAATCATGATATGATCACACTTCCTATTCAGGCTGGTAAATTCACATAACTTACAAGACCTTGCCATTCTTGATTCACTTCAGATTTTGTGAAGAAAAGTCTTATATCTTACAAACTGTCACAATACATTATAATCTCTGAATATGAAGTTGGAACATAACAAGTCATAGAATTTTACAGATAAAGGTGAATACTGTAATAGTGCATAATTCCATAGATAATTTTCTTTACTTATGGGGAAAAACTGTATAATTATGTTTTCAGATTTGTATTATAAATGTATTAAATTCATTTGATGTTCAAAACACAAGGATGTTGATGAATATAATTATTATACCCAGCTGGGCCAAACTTGATGTTACCACCCGCGCTGGGCCCAACAATAAGTATTCAGACAGTCAGCAGTCATATGCAGCTGGATTTGTTGAGGGACACATTACAAGGTGAGTAGATTGACATAGTTTCAAAGATATCAAGAAGTAAAAAAAAACAACTGGACAATAAAATTAAGAGAGGGAGAAGATAGGAGAAGGTGAATGCTGAATATTGCTGCCTTGACATGATTGGGTTTTGCTTAATTATAGAAGCTTGTACTTTGGGTGCACACAAGGTAATTATTATTTCAAACTGAGGACATATAAGAAGGACAATAAAATCCATCACTTTGGGAAGGAATCTTTATATCATTATATATTTTCTCTTCTTCCAGATCTCTGATGTCAATGCACTGGATAAACACCGTGGCTGGTTACTGTGCAGAACCTTTATCCAATCAGTGCCGACATCTGAAGAAATACCTTGAGAATAACATGGCTTGGATGAAAGATCAGATCAAGCAGTTTGCAGACAATGGAAGTCCATATTGGTATCAGGTAGGTCTCAATCTCTGTTATAGTTATTTTTTAAAATCTTTTTTAATTTTTAATTTTTTTTGTTTTCAGAGAATGCAAAGAAATATTTTTTGATTTTGGCATCCCTTAACGAATTGAAAGTTTCAGTAGAAATTACCATAATTTTCAGGTACATTCTTTCATTTTTTCTATTTCGGTTTTATGCACTTATTTTTATGAAATGAAAATCATTAAACAATTTTGCCTGGCACAGTGTGATTTTTAAAGTACAGTAAAACCTCGTTATACCGCCAAGTAAGGGGCAAACAGAAAATTGGCGGTATAACGAGAATGGCGGTACAACGAAAATACCATGTAGAACAAGGGAAATAAGTAATTTACCAACATTGGACTGGCTAACAAAGTAACATGTCTAAAATATTGCAGTTATCTCCCTTATCTCTCCACTGGCCGTAAACCTCCATTGTCATTTTGAAGTTTACATTGCTTTCATTTGTATTTTTTTTGTTGTTGTTGTTTTTTGTGTTTATGTGTGTTGGAGTTTATTTATTCAGGAAATCGCACCTTAAGAGTAAAAGTATTATGTATTGCAACACGACAAATAATGCTACATTACAATTCAGCAACAAACGTGTGTTGTTTGCATCATACCCCGCGACCGGTATGAACCAGTTGAAGCATCACCTCGCGCGCACTTATGTTCGTTCGCAAACTCTCTATTGAACTGTGACCCGTCTTTCCCACTGCATGCCCCATCAGTAGGCCTATCAGGACTTCAAAAGCGAAGACTGTGTAGTAGGATTGGTGTTTGAGTAACAAGCACAGACTGCCCGCCATGTGATGTTCCGTCTGTTAGCTGGATTTAGGTAGACGTGGGGAGTGGGGGTTAAATTTACGTTGGCGCTATAACAAGCAATATTTACTATACTCAAGTTATGAATGTAGCAGTCAAACTTTTGGCGGATGGCGGTATAACGAGATTTTTAGTGACTTTGTACAGGTGTCAGATCCGTTCCACGGCGAAAAGCTGGCGGTATGCGGGAATGGCGGTATAACGGGTGGCGGTATAGTGAGGTTTTACTGTACTTTGTTTTGTATTGTGAATGTCCATGACACTGATGTTATTACTCATGAGAGGCCCATACCTTTCTCTGGAAACTTATTATATATTTTTTTTCCACTTTATTATTCTCAGGTTCAGCTGTATCTGCAGCAAATTGCTGGACTGCAGGATGGTTATTCCAATTACCCAGGAATGTTGAATATGGACATTGATGTCTTGGGTGTATAGTAAGCTGTTTGGGTTTTTTTTTTAGTTTGATTTCATCAGTAGATATCAGTGAAACGTGTTCGTCAGACTCCTTGTCAAATGTTGTTTTTTTTTGTTGTTTTTTATGACTTAGGAGAGATTGGTTTAGAGTTTTTTTTATTTTTCATAAATATTGTTCAAACAGTAATTTTTTTACCTTGAAAGTTTTAAATTTCAAAACTTTAAATGTTTTCAAAACCTTAATGCAACCTCATGACATTGACACCTTTTTTTTAAAGGATAGTTAGAAATCTCTTTGTTATTGACTACTGCTGTTGCAGGTGCTACAAGTTGTGATTATATGAGAAACAGAATTTCGGTTTTAAGGGCATACACAGAAAGAAATATCTCATAAGGAAGTCTTGGTTCATTAAGATTTATTAAACATTAGTGTAGTTTTTGGAACAATGGAGAAAAGTCAACCAAGACAAGAAATGCATGATGAATCCTAACATGTTGTGAGTAAAAAGGGGATTGTTAATAAGTAATGTATTTACTATAATAGGATCAGGTCATGTTCTCTGCATGTCCTCGTAACACTGTTAAATTTCTATTGCAGCTTTTGGCAAGTAGGCGGTGATATGGAAGATCTGGGTGAGCTGTTCCCCTCAGAGGAGAGGCAGAAATCGGAAGACCCACTGGCCATGGGGACCGGACACTGTTCTGCTTTGCTTCGATTGCTCCCAGACTTCTCTGATCTATATGTGGCACAGGATACCTGGAGTGACCTCCCCTCTATGCTGAGAATTCTGAAAAGATACAATTTTGAACTTCAGATGACACCAAATAGTAATGGTGAGTCTGTTCGCTCCTATATCACATCTGTTCAGCAGAAGAAATACAGAATTTACTGAAGATTCCATTTTTAATCCCATTTTGATCATTTGCATGTATTCCACTTATTGCCAAATTGTGCTGTCATAACTAGGATTGACATTTCACCGACCAATTTAAAGCTTAACTGTCTTAAATGCCGCTGCCATTGTTTTGAGAAATGGATTTTTCTTTATTTATAAGTCAGTGTGAGTTTTGGCTGGTGGAATAATCTTGATGTTGCTATGAAGGTAAGAATAAAGCATGATGTTCGCTGAACATCCAAGACTGTCAGCATTTCCCTCAACTTGGCACTTCAAACAAATTTGCTCTGAGTGGGTTGTGTATGATTTTAAAAAAATTCTTTTTCACTACTGGTAAGTTGGGCTTTGTGCACAATCACAGGAGACATCCTATACAGTTGTCACATACCATATGTATTTTTCTTTGTTTAATGGTTTTCAAAATTGTGTCAGAAATTGCATGTCAGTCTGTAAATTGGATACCAGGATGATGCAACTTTTGAAAGTGCTGCATTACTATTTCTTTCCTTGTAGATTTGATTCCTGGTCAGACAATGACATTTTCCTCCTACCCTGGCACTTTGATGTCTGGAGATGACTTTTATGCCATTTCATCTGGACTGGTTAGTAGCATTTGATTACTTCAGTTCTGCATTTAAAGAGATGCCCATTGACCCCTTTAGCCCAAATTTCAGTCTGCTAATATTCAGTTCTTTAACTTATTTAAAAAAATTTTTTTTGGAAAGGGGGAGGGGGAGCGTGTTTTCATCAGTTGTATTTTGTAAGCCAGAAGTGTATCAGTGTTTATTACTTTAGGTGTCAATAATCTCCATTGCAATTGTTTTTAATTATTTCATTTTATATATTGGAAATGAGAGTTAGTTTTGTCTTCTATATACAGTGGAGCCCGTGTAATTCGAAGTCATCGGGAATTGGATTACAATTCAATTTACCTCTGAGTAGAGAAATAACCACGATTGTGCTGTTTGCCCCATACCATAAAGGTAATTACATCCCCTTGCAGAACCCCCCCCCCCCGCAACATTCACACACAAAAAAACAACGCATAGGAACCTGTATGAGTCATAAGATTGTTTGATTATTTTTCTTTTTTAGAAGTGAAAAGGAAAAAGCAGCATTGAATGGCTTAAGCCTGGTAGAACTGTTCTGGTCAGCCAACTCTGTTCCCTGTCTTATCTTGACCGCATGTATTATGTGTGACATCAACAATCGATAAAGACATTTTCCTGTGCATGATGTTCAAATGCAAGAAAAAAGGCCTAAGTCATTGTCCCACCTTGCTGTCATTGGTGTGGAGTTACTATTATGCAGTGTAACAATGCCGTATCGTCCCCACTCCCCATCGAGTGTAATGTGGTGAATGTGTATACATTTGCAGCGACATTTATGCAGTACTGAAGTGCTAAAAACCTCGTGTAAGTGAGGTCTTTGTTCCTCCAGAACCTTACCATAATTTTTACAAAATAGTAATACAGACATGTGATGCTCTATAGCTTAGCAAGCATTACCTAAGTGTGTAGCAGAATGGCTCTATGTGAGCGTGACGGGCACACTGTGAGGCTCGTGATTTTACTGTGTGTAATTTATGTTCTACAGTATGCCGTGTCTTGGTTGTACCTGTTGTGGTTACGTCAGCAATGGATACATTAACTGGTTTTTAATGTGACACCATCTCGCATATAAATATGCGTGTTGTTGGCTGATATCATTAGTCATCAGGGCAGAATAATGCTACATGCTGGGGTCCCACCCATACCATTGCCACCCTAGGCGGCATGTTTCTGGCTTGCTCTGTAGCCTACCCATTGCATCATTTTTGGCGCCCCTACCCTCCCTTCGATTGCTGCTAAGAGTGAAGAGTTGTTGGACAGTCCTGTGTCAGCGTGTTTGCAGAAATTAATTTTTATGGCCATGGGACTGGAAGTCAGAAGTTACACTGAATTTGAGCGGTTGGGACTCGAATTAGCAGTAAATGTTTAATAGAGATAAAGAAGGAAAAAAAACCCTCATTTCAAAATCTCTTTGATTTAGCAGAAATTCAAATTACCAAAGTTCGGTTTACATGGACTCCACTGTATTTACTTACCTTTGACATAGCGTGGAATTCAAAGTGAATGCTGCAAACCAATCAGCAGAGATGTTAGCCTTTGTCAGGTGGTAGATAACCCTAGTTCTGCGTGAGGCCGTTATAGTGGCCGATAACACGGATTATGATGAAATGTAGTGAGTGTTCATTATACTCATGTCTTGGGAAAAAGGTTAAAGCATGTTTTAAATACCATGTAAATGCAGAAAATATTTTATTATGAGCCAACTGTTTGTCTGATTATGCTTACTTCAATTTGAACTGTTTTTCAGATAACTCAAGAGACAACCATTGGCAACTCAAATCCAGACCTTCTCGTATACATCCAATACAAATCGGTCTTTGAAGGCATTCGAACAATGATTGCCAATAGGATTGCAGCCTCTGGTTTGGAGTGGTCAAAAATTGTTGCTGAATACAATAGTGGGACGTAAGTCAAGAATTTAACTGAAAATGAAACAAATTTATCCCGGGTGATTTATGACACTATTATATATAACGCTCAGCAAGCACAACTGATAGATGATGTAGGAAATAAATAGCGGATAAAGGTGCTTAAGTACACCACAAGAGTGTTGCAAATAATGCTGATAGTTCTAAGGATGAGTTATTGAAAATGGTTTCTGTTCACAAGTAGAGTGTTTCAAGGGTATTTTTCTTGGTAAATCTCAAAGGAACTTTTTTTTTTAATCATCATTTAGAAACAGTTTTCTTTTATGTAAAAATTATCATTTGCCCCATAATCCATTTAAAAATTACTTTACCGTTGTCAGAATGATGGAAAAATTTTGTAGAATTTGTTGTTGACAAATTTAAATTCAGTGACAGAAAAAGCAAAAAGCCTCTCTATATTGGTTTCAACAATTACCCTTTCACTGTGTTTTTGCATGTTTGTATTCAGATACAATAATCAGTGGATGATTGTGGACTACAAACGATTTGAACCTTTCCGTAAAACACCTGTGCCTGGTCTGTTTTACCTGTTGGAGCAGATACCGTGAGTTTCAGATTCTGAGGTTGTGCATCTTGTTTTCCTTTATTCCATTAAACCTTAAATGCAGTCCCATCTGAGACTCCTGACAGAAATGATTTCGCCTCCATTTTTAGGGGAGGTAACTGCATTTATTATTGGACTTTCTAAGAAAAATCATAGAAAAGGGACCAAAATAGATATCAATTTGACGTAAGGACAGGAAAGTGGAAAAAAATGCTTAGAATAGATAGATTTGACATAAAATGTCTTAAGTGCAAGGTATCAGCAGAAGAATTGTTGAACTTATCGCCTCAACCATCATGTGAAAAACTGTTTCAGAGTCAGTGGGTTGTGCATCCTGTTTTCCATCAAACCTTAACTAACTGAAGATCAGACCGCCAGGGCGGAACAACTCTTAAAGACCAGGGGTTTTGGGAGGTATTTAAAAAAGTTCCCACAACCACATTTATTCACTAATCCATTCCATATTTTGACATATAACAGGTTTTAAATTGAACAATGCAAAAAACAAAACTTGAATAAATTTATTCAGATAGTTGTTTTTTTTCGTGAATTTTCAAAATTTGGCAAGTTTCTTGTTTCGCAAAAATTTCTGGCCTTTGTGTATTGTACTGATGACCTAATAAAAATGTCAAAAAAATTATATGAAAGTGTCACAAGTGTTTGAAAGTAATGTTATTATTCACCTTAGTCAACAAGAAAAAGACCTACTACTGGCTTTCAGTGCACTGGCCTTAGCCTTAGCACGATCGCTGGTACTGGGAGGGCTAGATCTAAAATCTGAGTCAGAATTTCCCTTCCCAGGCACGAATTCAGGATCTAGATCTGAATTATAGGCTACATCTACCTCAGATTCATCACTGGTGTCTTCAAACAGCTGGAAAATGTTTGTTTTCTTGCGTTTTGAAGCCATTGTCTTGACTAGATCTAGTGATCAGCTGTGACAGATCGCGCAACTGACGGAAGTTCTTATTTCGACCCGACATAGAGTGATAGTTTTTAAAAAATCGTTTAAAAAAAAGTTGTCGGCCAAACCCGGTGAAACTTTCAACGAAACAAGTCAAGATGTTAAACTGCCGCAGAGAACCAATCCCGTACGCGTTGTGGGAACAGTGCAGGGGTTAGAAATTTTATTCATGTATCCCGCAGGCGGTGCGGGATTGAGCTTATGCGTCGATTTAGGTATCCCGCAACTTGTGCGGGAACGGGCGTCAGTGAGTTAAACTGAGTCCTACCTGAGACTCCTGACACAAATTTTTTCTCTTAAATTCTTATGAGAAGTAACTGTGTTTATAATTCAGATGGTCTTTTTATTAAAAAAAAAATAGATACCAATGTGATGTAAGGACAGGAGAATAGAAAAAAAGCTTAGAATAGATAGATAAGCACGAGGAAGCAACAGTGGAATTGTTGAAACCGGTGCCTCAACAATCATGTGAGAAACTGCTTCAAACATTCAAACCTAGCTTGTCGATGAATCGATTCCATGCTTCAGCAGTTTTTAGAATTTTTCTCTCTAAGTCCAAGGATGATAAGGCAAGTATTTTCCTTTCACTAAAGTATAGCCGTCATTCTTATAAATTGACACTTAAACCTCAAAATGTTATCATATTTGTTTTGCAGGGGCACAGTGGAGTACCAGGATTTGTCAAAACTTCTTTACAATCACTCATACTTTGGTAGCTACAATACTGCGTAAGTATTTGATGTTTTAAAATTTTTTTGGGGTTCTTGGTTCTCACTACTTTGGTTTATATTTCCATTATTGGGTGTTTGTGAAATGAAATTCTTGCCCGAGGGGAACTTTTGATGTGATTTTGATGTACACCAAAATGTATAATTTTATTTGATGTCTGTTGCAGAAGGTTCTGATTACTCAGTGGTTTATTTCCTCTCACATTTGTTTCACCTGCAGATTGTGTTTAATATAAATATTTGGTTTGTATGTGATTTTTGCACAGGGAATAAAATATATGACAGGCAGCTAAACAGAGTAAAGACTTTTTGCACTATTATTAACTCCTTAATTAGCATTGTCAGGTAGCATCAGAGATTGGATGTTCTGACTAATTTATGTCACTTTTGCCTGTATATGTGTCAATGTGTATAATAGGTGGGATCTTACTTGTTGTATAATTATGTGACTGAATTTTGCATGTCGAATGTGGATTTTTTGGGGGCGGTTTGCATTGTATAATGATTTTGACAGCATGTATAATATAATCAACCAAGGCAAATTTCAAAGAAAAAAATATAGATCTCTAGCTACATTACTTTCCTATTCTTTCAAAGCAGAGGTTTAGTGTACATGGTCTTATATTGCAGTTATTTCCCTGACATTTTCAACAAGAGTGGCATGCCAGCAATGGTGGCAAAATATGGTGACTGGTTCACTTATGACAAGACCCCAAGAGCACTTATCTTCAAGAGAGATGTTGTGAAGGTTAAGGACCTTGATTCTATGACTAAACTGATGAGGTAATGCAAAAATTGCAATGGATTATGAAACATGGCGTTTTGACCCTGTCTGCAGTTTAGGGGATCCATTTCATCAGTGCCTTGTAATATTCACCAGATCATGGATTTGACAGTTTACAGTCCATTTACTGAGAAGAGATCACAAACTCATGCAACAAAAATCATTATGTGAAACTCTGTAGACCAAATTTATACCAGATAGTTACTTACAATCATTGTCCAGCAAACTACCATGATAAAAAATTGAAGATTAGTATTAGATTGTAATTAGAATAGAAGTAAAATAGTAATCTACCAGTCAAGCTGAGTGATATAATTTGATTTACCTCCGCCAGGTACAACAATTTCAAGGAAGATCCTCTGTCGTGGTGCAACTGTACCCCACCATATTCAGCAGAAAATGCTATAGCTTGTCGTGACGACCTGAACCCAGCCAATGGAACCTATGCTTTCAGCTCACTGGGACATAGACCTCATATTGCTACAGACATGAAGGTAGGATTTTTGTGGAGATCTGTAAGGCATATTTGTCCTAAATTGGTGATAACCTGGAAATGTACCATATGTCCACAAAAGGCGACCATAGGAGATTCAGCGTTTTAATTGTTAATTATGGCCAATGTTGTACTGGCAAACATAGCCAGGTCAGAGGAATTGGCTGATAATCTCTGGCAAGAAGGACTTAATATGAAGGAAAATGAAAATGACAGAGAGACAGAAGCACTTTTCCTTCATTTCAGCTGCTCCTCCTATCTATGAAAAGTGGCCCAAACCAACTCTGCAAAATGCTGTAATTACATGTATATAAATTTATGAAATGAACAAGACCTAATGACACAGTAATGATTCACAATCCAAGAAGTGATTGAAGAGAATGGAATGGGAAACTTATAAAATTCGGGGAACCAGAGAATAGTGGAGAAGAAAAGAACAACTTTCTAGCCCACCAGAGATCACAATATGCTAACACAATAAATCATAAATCAAATTTGGAGTTCAGAATTGTGGGCGAGCCCCACTAACCTCAGCAGAAGTCACACTGGACCAAACGGAGAAAATCACGATGAAACACAAATATCCGACCTTTTTGTGATTTTTAAAATTTTTTATTGATACTTAAAGTTCAACCATTTTTCTACATTCTGTGTAATTATTGGGTCTCAAATCAGTCTCTAAATATGATAAGTAATGCTTTTAATACCTTTAATTTTGCATTTTACATCGAATTTCACATCACTAAAGGGGTTCATTGAACTCCCGATAACGTCAAAATCAATAAACCTATTCTCACAAAATATTTACAGAGAGTTTATCATTTATATTGGCACAGATATGCAAAATTTCAAAGCTGTAGGTTAATTACAAGTACCCACTGCCAGGGAAATAGTAAGGCCACCCATCTTGCCGTGAGCGGACATCGCTCCTCCATCTTTAATGGTGATTTTCTCGAAGTTACTTCCGTTTTTAACAGGGGCGGGTAGGGGTCTGTAAAAAGCCATAACTTTGCGATAAAAAGGAGCATTACAATAATTTTTATACCAAATTAAAGATGACATTTCATACTTTATGGTCATATCCATAACTCAAAACTGAAAAAAAATGCAACTTCCGTTGAGGTTAGTGAGAGAAACGGAAGGAAATGCAGCTGTGGTGTCCAGTTTTATAATCATTTTTATTGTATCTCCATCAGCTGACAAGCTTTAATTTATCCAAAAGCCTGTCTTTCCGAGCCATCAGCAGTCCAACTTATGATGACCTGCCACCCTTCCAGTGGAGCACATCCGACTACAAGTACATATCTCATATAGGACATCCAGACCTCTGGAAATTTCCAGTCATAATGTTTAATGGAACAAATCCAATGGCTTAAAGTCACTGTTCCTTTATGTCTCTTTGTTCTTTATGTTTAGTGTTGTCTCTGTTTGTGCTTACGCTTCAACTAGCTACATTAATGTCTGCCCACACACACTCACAGACCAATCTTCCTAGCTTTATTACCTTTTTGGTCAGTCAATAAATCCTACTGCCTCTTGTCAGTATCAGTCATCTTTTAGATTTATCATCTTGTACAGCTGCTATTATATTTCAAGTTTTAATATAAAGCATGGGATGAAATGGGTATCTGCAGGTAAAGACTGCCTTGTTACAATCATGTCTGATCACATTTTCTTATATAGTGTAAATTTTATAGCAGAGAGTGTGGACCTGTGTGGACCTTTTTGGAGTATACATTCATAAGAAAGATTTATCTGTTGGCATATAAATTGCCTCTTGTTTTGTGCTCTTACTATATATAAACTGCATTCTAAAACTATTAACATTAAATCTATGTATTTAAATTTTTACAGCAGCATTTTTTTTTTGTCATCTGCATGGCACACTGACTTTTAAATTGGAATCCATTTAATAGCCAGACCTTTATATGCACATTCCAGTCTATTTATGTTTTACAACATAAACAAAAAAGTTTTAGAGGCTAGCTATAAAATGGAATATTTTCTTGTAGAATAAATTGATTTTTGTGAATGTTATTTGTATAACTCTATGTACAGAAAGATACAGATGAGAAAGAGCCTTTTTAAAAAAAAACAGCTTTATATCAGGTAAAAACTGACATTTATGTTTTATAGTATGGTAATATGACATTTTTATTGTACAGAAAGATACAGATGAGAAAGAACATTTAAAAAAAAAAAAGCTATATATCAGGTAAAAACTGACATTTATATTTTATAGTATGGTAATAAGTGGAATAACAGAGGGCTAGATGGCATTAAAAATCCTGCATTTTTAGGTTGATTAATTGAATATTGGGTGAATTGAATACCCTTAGATTATTAAAAAATGGAGATTCGTTTTAGTTTTGTTCTAACCAATTGTATCTTAGTAGAATGTGGCACTTCAAACTGCAGCTGAAACCAAATCAAATGACAAGTACTATACATGTGTATATTTTTGCACTTTTTATATGAAATGATCAGCACAGTATATGAATCCACTGTTTTTATGTCTGGACTGATTGGGATTTGAAAAACAGTTTTTGTAAGTTACTAATACCAAATTAATTTAGTCATGTTCCAAACAGGAACTATATTTTGTAATTTTGTACATGTTGTATTGCTTCCCGTCTTTTTTATGACACATTGAAAAGCGACTCTTGGACACATCCACAGAAAAAAAAGAAAAACACCAAAAACGATAGAGTTCCTGATTATCTTGACATTTACTGAATTATATGTGAGGTTAGAAATAATGGATACACTTAATGACATTCTCAGGTTTCTCAGAAAATCAGCAAAACTTCTCATAAGTGTCTGTATCTTACACATTAATTAATCTGTATTATTTTAAATTACTTTTTGTTTGATTTATCTGTCTGAAACATTTTTTGTTATTAAAGAAACTGGAAGCTGCCTTTGACAAGCAAATTGGAAAAGATTAGTCAATGCATCTGTGATCACAATGAACTTTTCTTTGTCTTCAAAGTGTCATGAATTTCTGTATCTAACACAAATATTTCAGTGCTGGATGAAAGATTTTTTTTATCAACGGAAATGATGTCATTTTTTTTATTAAATGAATGAAATGAACAAAATGAAGTTTTGTTTCTCTTTTGTGCCAATAGGATTGCATTATTGAAGGAATGTTATTTTCAGAGTCTGTTATCTTGCAAGTTCTGCAGTTTAAGTGATCTGTACTTGGTTTTGTCATTTGTTTGTAAATAGTGTGGAGGGAAGTAACTGGAGCACTTCAAATCATTTTCCTCTTTGACATGAAGTTGTTCCCCTTCATGCCTATTGTCAAGATGGTTTTAGGTGATTTCAAATACATGTGTATACAGTAGTCTCCGTCTAAGAACCCGGTCAACAGGAGACAGAAAAAGCGGGTTCTTAGACGGACCGGGCACTTAGGCGGATACAGTGAGACCCAGTGATACCCTGTGTAATAACCACAGTCAGCTCTCAGTACAATGTACATGTGCCGTGCAAACCAAGCGCGTGGTCAATTACGTATAAAATTCTGCCCCTCGAGTCAGACAACAATAGATGTTAGGTGATGTCTATGCTAATTTAGTCTAGGAGTGGCCTGCTTGCACACGAAAGACGTAACTCTGGGCCCCACCCTTTGTGCGGTTCGCCTCCCCCCACCTGTTCTCTTTCACTGTACTGTGTGGCTTTGTTCTATTCCGTCTACTTGAAAGATAATTTTGTGTTTAATATCGACATTTTACGTAAAAGTGTGCTTGTCTCACGGTCAAATGCCGGGTTCTTAGGCGGATTTTTCGTTTCAGAGCAGGTTCTTACGCATGTAAATTACAGTGAAAAATTTCGGTTTTGCGGCAACAGCGGGTTCTAAGGCAGCGAGTTCTTAGACGGAGACTACTGTATTATCATGTATGAAGTTAAGCACCTTGACAACAACAAAAATGCCAAGGCTCATTTGAAAAAGTACAAATATAAGTGGCTGTGAATGTTTATGTCTTTGCAGCACATGGACTGGATTTTGAAACAAAAGGGGGTGGGTCGTGAATACGGAATGTTATAATTATACATGTATGTCTTTTCCTTGAAATTTATACGTGTATAATGGGAATGGCAAAAGAGAGTCAGTGCAAAGTTATAACAAATTTCACTTTCTAATACTACCATTTCACTGGTAAAACATGCAGAAAATTTATCTGAATACCTGCAATATATGACAGTGTCCTCTACTATGTATCTGAGACAAAATATGTGGTGTTCTAGGAAAACCCTTCACATGGGTCAAATTTCACATTTTGAGATATACAACTAATAGGCCTATGAAAGAGGGACATTTTCTATGTATTTTGCTTTTTATTCCTGACTTTCTATGTTCTTCTTGCACCACTTGATATCTTCCGCATGCGGGAGTCTGCAACAGCGCGTGCCATCTCCTTTGCCATGTTCACTGCCAAAGCAACATCTCTGGTCAGTGAGCCCATCCATTTTGGAGAGGTTGGCAAACGTGCCTTTGCCCTGTTAAAATAAAGAAAATACTTTTTAATTAAAGACCCAAGCGACGAGAAAAAAAAATGAAGAGTGATAAATGTGAAAAAATAATTAACAATCATTCACCTTATACAGGGCAGCACAGCCGACATTCCGACATTATGGCCGTTTTAAGTGTCAGGTGTAGTAACCAGAGAAACTGAAAAAAATGATCTTACAGGCATGTATCCCAAAAGCAGCCTGTGCATCATCCTGCGGGTTTTCCTGGAGCGCCACAAATGTGAACTGTATGCATTTCCTGTGATTGTTGTGCATTTAATATCTAAATAGAGAAATGTTGACCCGCCTGAAAAGATATAATCCTAACCTGTATGTTTACATTCTATATCCTGTTAGTGTCAACCTGTCCACAGTTTGGTTTTGCCTAAATAGCAAAAGATCAAAGAATACCACCCTGGGCCATGAAAATTAAACAACCAGGTTGAAATTGTGTTATATGGCAAGCGGTCTGAATGCATGTGTTTGCTGAAACCAGATGAATGACTTCAACATGTCTTTTTTTACTGTGACTCTTGCTTAACATTCACAAAAACTGTGAATTTCCTCACAAACTGTAGGATAAATTTCTTTATTCAATTAAGTATTGGTGTTTCATCAGACATATTGTTGTAGGAAAAGAAAATGCTCATAATAGGTTACCTTTGGGAACAGGCTTAGCATTTTCAGTGCTGTAAGATTTTTCATGAGGAAAGTCATCTCTGTCATTAGTTTGGTGGATGAGAAATTTAGAAGCTAGCACATGGATATTACGTGTTTGTCAGTGTGACTCACACACTACATTATGTCAGAGAAGTAAAACGAAACTTCATATGTGATTAAAAAGAAATGATATGCACATAAATCTGAGAACGGAATGGAAAAAAAAGTCTTGCGCAGCATATGCAAACATACCTATGTTATTTAACGTTGCCTTGAGCAAGAAATGCCTTAATTTCTTGTTCTAGAGGAATTGATCAATACCATTGAAACTTACACAAATTGAAAAATGCACAAAGCCTCCCTCGGCTGTATTGCCTCTAAGTTACGCTGGTAGGTGGTAGCTGCAGCTTGCAAGCCAGAAAAAAAACAATTTTATTCAATACCCGCATTTCCGACTTGATTATGGCAAATGTTGATGTTAGAGTTGCACAAAAATACATGTATACATGATTGTACATGTACGGTAATGTGCATGTCTGAGGATCTCAAAATACATGTTTCTAGCAAAAGGCAAAGTCTTTCATTAAGACTTAGAAAAAAAGATATATCAAGTTTTATATTACAATGGTTAAAAATTTCCCCAGGCCACCTTAAAGTTTACATGATTCTAGTATTTCAAAGTGACTTGAAGTTACAGCAAGGACTACTGTGATATAGTAGTCCTTGAGTTACAGTAAATTGTAATTAAACTGATTAACCTTTTTCATCCCAGGTGTCAGTTGTAACATTAACACGGAAGCGCAGAAGCATAAAATAATGTCATGTACATGCCTCTCTTTCTAATAATAGGATAATAATTTTTTATGACAAAATGAGTGGAACAGAACAGTTAGAGAAATAAAAACAGATGTGATAATCATGCCTTCCTCTCACTCCTAGGTTTAAAGTTTAACTTGTTCTTCCAGTGGGCCTTTCACAGGAAAGTCTCGTTCATAGGAGCTCATTATTATGTTCCAATGCACTTTCATTTGCTGAAATTGTTCCAGAACGAAGTGCCATTTCCTCGCTACTATTAATTCCAAAACAATTTGATTTGGAATTAAATTTATACTGTATTTAGCTAGAACGACTTGCTATCTGTAATTTCCTCTTTCCTGTGAATTTTCAATTGTTTCTCCTTTTTCTCCACCCAACCTCCGTCTCTCTCTTTCTCTCTGTTGTCTATGGCAGATTCCGTGAACACAGTTGAGAAGTATTCCAAAAACAAAAAGAATTCAAATTGCTTTAATATGGTCATGTTATACATCAACAGAAAGGAAATATAAAGCTGAGTTCAAATCTGCAAGAAATAAGAGCAATGGGCTTGATTTATGAATTATAGTCCATTTTGTACAAGAACATGTACGTGTACTTTAGAAAAGTTACCAGTTGAGATTAGCACAGAAGCGTTCATGTAATTCACCTTTATTGCATCTAAATTTCATTTAATTTACTTGAAATACAATGTAGTCTCTCAAGAATGTCTTCTACTCCATTTAAATATTTTGACTTTATAAAATTGTAAAAAGGCACGATAAGTGGTTTTTGTTTGAGGGTAAATGCGGATCTTGAGAAATTTGGAAAATAGGAGGTCTACATACAATTATTTTAATAAATACAACCTATTTCTGTTACTTTTAAACCTTCTTGCCTATTATTTCCAGTCACACACTAGCATACAAATAAAGAAAACTCGTAACAAAGCCATAGACAAAGATATATCAAGTTTATTTTGGAAAATATGAAATTTATAAAAAAATGGTGGCCTATCCCGTTGACTCTTGGAGCTTCCAGGATTGTGGTGTCCTTAACTTTGTTGTCCTTTATGTCAAGGACAACTTGCTCTTCAATGTGCGGATAGACAAAGAATGTTCCCTCTTGTCTGAGGAAGGACACCGTCATATCCCCGCCTTCCAACAGTCCGCTCACAACCTGAAATGTTACAGTCAAAATATAGAATCCTGAATGTTTTATTCAATGTCATGGAAATTGTCATATTGAAGGTACCTATGTCATTATAGGACAAGGTGATCGAGAGGCAAGGTGCTCGCCTCTCATGCCAAGGGTCCCGCAGGCATGTTGGAAGTTTGGGATTTTTCTCAAATTTTCGTGTCCCTGATCCTATTGGGGGGTAGGATCAACTACCTAGTCTTCTCGGATAAGGACGAAAAGATTCGGAGGGCCCGTGTGCACGTTGCGCACGTCAAAGATACCTTGGCAGTTGGAAATCGAAAAGAGCAGGCCGAACAGGCCGCTGGCCCGGGCAAAAATCAAATAAAATTCATTATTACCATGTGGTTACTGTTATGTACCATTACATACTGATTCTGATTTTGGTAGTTTGCACTTACCACGCCTTGGTGAGACTGTGTTTCCCTGCCACAGAGGAAGTCAATTTCAACAAATTCTCCAACTTTGGCAGCTATAGTGTTGGCACTGGGTGTGCTGTTGACAGAAAGGACTTTGGCAATAAATGCATGTATATAAATGACTTTGTTTCTGAGAAAAGTGAAAACAATGTCATAGCCATGAAAGTATCCGAATTAGAAGCTCATATTGTTTGTCAATGCCTGGCAGTTTGCATACCTAGTTGATCGCTCCTCAAGCGGATCTATAGCGCTGGGAGCCTTCAAGTCATCTTTTCCTCTGAAAGGCAAATGAAGAGGACTAAAATCAGACACAATATATACTTTTGTAGTGGTCCAGCAGATAAAAACAGAAATATGGAGTAATTATAATCCTTTAATAATAATATTGAAACTATAGAGTGGTAATCTTTTAAGAATACATGTACGCTGTTTTCATTTTGAAGATATCAAACTGTCCGGTATACGCCTCGTTGCTGCATTGTCCATTGTTGGTTTGGCAGATGGAACAAAAACAGGCCAAGGGCCTCCCTTCTACAACATACTCCTTCACTTGCACCACTTGGTGCAAGTTCCTGGACCCCGGTCAGGTGGCCACATTGCGGTGCGAGCGTGTTCTAGAAAGTTCTGTGAACAAGAAAAAGCAGTCTCATTAAAAGAAGTCAAAACAATAAGGAATAATAAATTGTTATGCACAAATTATTATTTCTTCACTGAAAACAATGGTTCAAATTATTCATACCTGGTGCTGAGTAATTCCTGGATTTCCATGTTCTTCTTGCACCACTTGAACATCATCCCCATGGGGGAATACTGTCTCCCGGGCTGCAACAGCGTGTGCCATCGCCCTGGTGAGGACACCTGTTGCACCATCCGCCTCTCCTTTGCCGTGTTCACCGCCAAAGCAACACCTCTGGTCAGTGAGCCCATCCATTTTGGAGAGGTCAGCAAATGTGCCTTTGCCCTGTTAAAGTAAAGAAAATACATGTAATTAAACACCCAATCACAAGGGAGAAAAAATGAAGAGTGACATCACAAATAATTAACAATCATTCACCTTGTACAGGGCAGCACAGCTGACACTCCAAATGATGGCCTCTTTCACCTGAGTGTGCTGCCTCAGGTCTTGTAAGGCCATTTCAGTGAATATCTGCGGCATGAAAATCATAGCCAATGTCATCAATGAGGTGTATGTTGCCTCCACGCCTTACCGTCCTTGAAAAAAAGCCACAACAGGATGAAGGGTGATCTGGGCCTTCTCGAAGTGAATGGACTTCACTTCCATCGGATAAGCTGCTGCCTGATTTCCTGCAAAGTCCATGACAAGCAGCATCTGGCCTGTTTGAAGAGAGGAAGACGCAACCGCGGTCAATTTTTTGGTTCACTTTATTGTTTTTATTCGATATTCCAGAGGGGATCAACAATAGTCCATACATTCAAAATAATTATATTACCACATGTGAGTCACTTTACCCATCAAGGTTGTGGAGTTGCTACACAAGTGGCTGAATTTGTATTATTAGTTGTGGACAAATGACCAAATTTGCTGTAAAAGAATGTTTCACCCCGCTCCTCCAAACCTTACCAGGGACAAGATTCTCCTTCAGGAAAGATTACTGCTGACATTGCCAAAATGCAGTAAACAAAAATGCCTAAAGAAGCTGGATTCTTTCACTGGTTTGTTTAGATCTCTCCTGAGCTCTTCCTAGGACAGTTATTATACACTGTTGAGGAACAATTCAAAATTACCACCTGCATGTAAAAAATACATAAATTCATGGCTTATAAGACATCGTCTAATCTCACTGGCTTGATTAACATATATGTTTCCACACATTCAACTGGCTTGCATGACATGACGGATGCACTTACAGGATTATTTGATACATGTCTGTCTGTCTGTCTCTCTCTCTCTCTCTAACTCACTCTTTTACTTTTTCCTTTCATTTTTCTTTGATTGCTGTATTTCTGCATAATTTGAAATATAATCTTGAAAATCTTACTCAGTTCAGACCCACTACAAAAAGAATACCGAGGCAATGATTTGCTCGATAAATAGGCATATACAGCTCGCCGGAGAATTCCCCCATGTCAAATGAAATAGTTTTGCAAAAAAAAAAAAAAAATTTAATCGAATCTTGACAATAGAAAAATCGATTATATATCTAAACTTAAAAGTGCAATAAATTTATGCCAAGCGCATGATGAAAATAATATTTTATTGAAGTTCTGATATCTTTGGGGAAAAAAATGTTGACCTTGCTTCCTTTGTGCGGCGTTTAATTTTGGTATTTTATTGCCAAAGTGTGTGAAGTGATATTTTCACCGTGATTCTGTTTTTGGCTCATCTGTGTGAGGCTTTTTCCTTACAGCGCTCTTACGTTTTGCTATGCTCCAGTGAACCCAGTAGCATCGCCAAGAATTTGACTTTAATTTTCAAAGTAGGCCTAGATCTAGACTCTAGATCTAGTCTAGATCTAGATCTAGACTAGGCTAGATCTAATGGAAATCGTAAAGGGAAAAACAATTCTCAACAATATCTAACTCTCAATTTGGCGAAGATTGCCGAACACAGTTTTTAAACACATAAGCTACATAAACATGGTACCACACACACACAAAAAAAAGATAACTTAGTTTTCAGATAAGAAAGTACATGCCAAGACATACAACAAACGCACTCGAGAGTGTCTATCTTTGGGAGTGTAAACATCGTCACATGACCAATACTCCACATCGTCACATGACTTCTCCTTTTCAAAATGGCGCTTCACAGTATGGTTTGTGCCGTGGGTCTCGTCATCTGTTCGTTTTTCTGTTTCAGCAATGCTATACCCACACAGTTGTGGGTTGTATACGAGGACCAAGGACAGAGTTTCCAGATTCGAAACACATCCCAGTCTGACTATGTTGCAGTCGCCACTTTTGACAACACCATCAACCAAACTGGGTAGGTTACAATTTATAAAACAATCACTCTTAGTCTTAGACTAAACGACTTTCCCTGGTCCTTAATCTTTTTCAAAACAACACACCTCCACACTGCTAGTTTTCTCAGTCCAGCTATGCCTCCTACAGATTGTCTTCTCTAGCATCAGCTTTGTCATGACATTCATCAGTGCCAACATCATCAGAATAGTCCGCCTCTTCTGAATCATTTTCAGACTGTTTTAATTGCAATTCTACATCACTGTCGTTATCCTCGCCAGCTTGTAAATTGTCTAAAATATGCTAGAATTATCGTTTAATGTCCCAAGACATCGTGGTGCAAATATAAAACTTCATCCATTATGTCAAATCGCACTAAAATCTTGGATGTCTTCAAAATCTTCAAAGAAAATCAATCACTTGTCTGCATCTGATTTTCATCATCCAAAGCTTGGCTAAAAGTTTGTTTTTCTTACTTTCCTATTCTACAATTTGCATTCACATTAGTATTATTAAAAATGGGATAGTGGGCTGGCACAAAACTAGTATAATTCGACAACCAATGATAATTGTAAGTTGTAACTCTTAGAGGTAATGCACAGTGATTGTAGCTTGTAAATGGTAAAATGTTAAACACAAAAATGCTTTAAGCAGCAAATTTTTTTTTAATGAACAATATAGGCTGTGCTAGCTGTAGATAAATTCAGTGCATTATGTGTAAAATATTTCTGTTTTGTGATATATGTTGTAACTTGCACAAATGATTTCATTTTCTATTCTGACAGGTAAATTTACATACTCACAAAACATTGCCATTCCTGATTCAAGTTAGATATTGTAGTCTGACCACCGCCATAATACGTCATCCCTCAATATGATAAAAATCCAAAACAGAAGTTGAAACATCATAGCTGATGGAATTTCAAAACAGACAAAGGTGCATACTGAGAAGTAATGCAAAATGCCATAAAAGCGTTTTCCATATTAAAGTTATTTACTTGGAAAAGTAGATTCTCAGATTTGTATTATAGATATGTACATTTTGATGTTCAAAATACAAGGATGTTGATGAATATGATTATTATTTTCAGCTGGGCCAAACTTGATGTTACCACCCGTGCTGGGCCCAGCAATAAGTATTCAGACAGTCAGCAGTCATATGCAGCTGGATTTGTTGAGGGACACATTACAAGGTGAGTAGATTGACATGATTTCAAAGATATCAAGAAGTAAAAAAACTGGGTTCAATAAAATTAAGAGAGGGCAGATATAAAAAGATGGATGTTGAATGACTTGACTCGGGTTTGTTTAATTGTAGAAGCTCATGGTGCTATGAGTGCTCATAAGGTAATTATTATTTCAAACTGGACATACAACAGGGATAATAAAGTCCAACACTTTGGGAAGGAATCTTTATATCATTACATGTTTTCTCTTCTTCCAGATCTCTGATGTCAATGCACTGGATAAACACAGTGGCTGGTTACTGTGCAGAACCTTTATCTAATCAGTGCCGACATCTGAAGAAATACCTTGAGAATAACATGGCATGGATGAAAGATCAGATCAAACAGTTTGCAGACAATGGAAGTCCATATTGGTATCAAGTAAGTCTCAATCTTTCTCACAGCCTTTTTTATCCTTTTTGTTTTCATTTTCGTTTAAAGCAAAGAATTTTTTTTTGAATATGGCATCTCATCATGAATTGAAACTTTTAGTAGAGGTATCACAGTTTTTGGCCACAGTCATTCATTTTTTATTTCACTTTTATATAGTTATTTTGCTGGAATGACAATCATTAGATGGTGTCAGAAGGCACAATGTGATTTTTTAATGTGAATATCCATGACAATGGTATTATTATTCATCAGATGCTCGAACTGTTCTCTTGAAACTTGTTTTTTCCTCTATATATGTATTCTCAGGTTCAGCTGTATCTGCAGCAAATTGCTGGACTGCAGGATGGTTATTCCAATTACCCAGGAATGTTGAATATGGACATTGATGTCTTGGGTGTATAGTAAGCTGTTTGGGTTGTTTGTTTTTTTTTGAGTTTGATTTCCTCAGTAGATATCAATAAAACCTATTTGTCAGACTCTTTGTTAAATGTCTTTTTTTACTTTATGGCTTAGGAAAGATCAGTTCAGAATTATTTTAGCATAAATCTTGTTCAAACAGCAATTTTTTTACCTTGAAAGTTTTGCAATTTAAAATTTAAATGTTTTTGAAACATTGAGGCAGTTTCATGACATTAATATCTTATTTAACAATACTTAAATATCTCTTTTATTATTGTCTACTGCTGTTGCACAGGATTCAAAAAGTTGCCATTGTGCGAGAAAGAGAATTTCTGAATTGTGATTCTGAGGGCATACACAATAGCCTATAGAAACATCTCATGAGAATGTCTTGATTCATGGAGATGTATCGGTGCATTGTAATTTTTGGAACAATGGAGAAAAGTCAACTGATACAGTTTAACTGAATGTTGATGTCATTAGTAAAAATGTATAAGTTTAATGCATACAGGATGAATGTGTGATAAATCTTGACATGTCTTGAGCAAAAGAGTCTGTTAATAAGTAATGTATTTACTATGTAGGATCACGTCACATTCCCTGAATGTTCTTGTAACCCTTAAGGCTTGTCATTCACTGTTAAATTCTGTCACAGCTTTTGGCAAGTTACTGGTGATATGGAAGATCTGGGTGAGCTGTTCCCCTCAGAGGAGAGGCAGAAATTGGAAGACCCACTGGCCATGGGGACAGGTCACTGTTCTGCTTTGCTTCGATTGCTCCCAGACTTCTCGGATCTATATGTGGCACAGGATACCTGGAATGACCTCCCCACTATGCTGAGAATTCTGAAAAGATATAATTTTGAACTTCATATGACACCAAATAGTAATGGTGAGTCTGTTTGCCTTTTCGTCACATCTGTTCGGTAGGAGAACTGACAATTTACTAACTAGAGATTCCATTTTTAAGTTCCCTTTTGACCATTTGCATGGATTCCACTTTTTGTAGGCAGTCCAAACTGATTTTTACTTTTTATCATAACTTATCAGCTATTGGCTAATTTGATGGAGCTTGCATTTCCAAGAATTTTGATACCAAATTTATTATTCTGATTTAAGGGCTTTGAAAGTTATGGCATTTTCAAAGTGAAAAAATACCTTGAATTTTCTATCTTTTGCAAATTGCATGACAGTCCAACTTTTACCGCTCAGTTTATTGATTCACAGCATTGAACATTCTCAGTTTCCGAGTCAAGGGGGTATACATAATGCTCAGTTTTTTTCGAGGGGTACAAATATAATGCAAGTATCCCAGTTTCCTTTTTTTAGCCATCAAACTTGATCGGGCATCATTTTTTTGTTGTGAACCCTTACAAGGGAGTCAAAAATAATGTTTTTTTTTTTAAATTGAAAAGGAGGTCAACCATGTTCTAACATTGACTTAGTACAGGACAAAGGTGACGAAATCAAGCATGAAAACAGCCGGCGCTTCATGCCAAAACATGCCCCATGTCTGACTTTGGCATACACTTAATGTATAATGCAAAGGTTGAGGTTCATTTGCGTATCATTTTGATCCTGATCTATTAAAGTTTCCGTCAGTTTCTCGATCAACAAACTCTTTAACAAATGATTTTTAAAGGAATTTCAACTCGAAATATAAGGAAAAATACACCGCATTAAAATTCATTTATCTGGCTTTCTGTGTGAGTTATTTTCAAACGTGTACTACATTGGCGCGACGCTCTGCAATCCTCTGTTATGAAGGGTCAAGTATATCAAGGTGAAAACGGGAAGACTATTGGTTGTTCAAGCAATAAAAACACACAGCTACACACATTAAACAATGCAAAAGATAGTGTATTTTAACAGAGGAAGAATTGAACTTTATTTTCATGTCGGATGCATGCCGCTTTACATAAACACACAGCAGTAGTATCCTTGTCATGTTGGCCTCAAATTATGCCAAAACGAGATTTCACCCCTTTAGCGGGGCAGTTTGGACTATCTACTTTTTGGTAAATTGTGCTGTCATAACTAGAGTTGAAATGTCACCTATTAAAAACTTTAACTATCTTAAATGCTGCTCCCATTTTTTTGAGAAATGAGCTTTTCTTTTTTTGTGAGTCACTGTAATTTTTAGATGGTAGGTTAATCGTGATCTTGTTATGGAGATAAGATAAAAGTATAATGTTCACTGAAATTCCGAGACTCTCAGCATTTCCCCCAACTTGGCTCGAACAACAAATTTGCTTGGAGTGGGTTATGTATGATTTTTGAAAATTTCATTTTCACCACTTTGTGCACAATCGCAGTACATTGTATAGTCAAATACCATGTGTTTTATTCTTTGTTTAATGGTTTTCAAAATTGTGTCAGAAATTGTATGTCAGACTGTATATTGGTTAACAGGATGATAAAAATTTTAAATGAGCCGCATTATTATTTCCTTCCTTGTAGATTTGATTCCTGGTCAGACAATGACATTTTCCTCCTACCCTGGCACTTTGATGTCTGGAGATGACTTTTATGCCATTTCATCTGGACTTGTTAGTAGCATTTGATTACTTTAGTTTTGCATTTAAAAAGATGCCCATTGACTTCTTTAGCTCAAATTTCAGTCTGCTATTATTCAGTTCTTTTTTAACTGTTCATTTTTGTACTGTTTTTGAAAAGAAGGGTGGGGGAAGGGTGTTTTCTTGAGTAAACAAGAAGAGTATCGGTTATCGGTGTTTATTGAATTACATGAGAATAATCTCGATTACAGTCATTTCTACTTAGGTAATCCAAACTGATTTTTTACCTTTTATCATAACTCAACAGTTATTGTTTAATCTGACGGAGCTTGCTTTTTTAAGAATTTTGATACCAAATTTATTATTCTGCTCTAAAGGCTTTGAAAGTTTTAGCATTTTCAAAAGTTAAAAAAACACCTTGAATTTGCTACCTTTGCAAATTGCAGGATAGTCCAACTTTGATTGCCCATTACATGATAGTTGACTAAGTCATGTTATTGAAAATTCTGTTTCCATGTCAAGGGTTTTGTACACCATGCTTAAATATAGATGATATGTATCATTTTGATCATCAGACTTCATCCAAAGTCAATTTTTTGCGAATTCTTACCAGGGAGACAAAAATAATGGTTTTCTTTGCAAAATGAAAAGGACGTCAACTACGTATTCCGCTGCTGACTCATCATTGAGCATTGTGCAGAAGTGGTGAAATCAAGTAAAGGGTGGATATATAAAAACAGTCAGTTCTTCACGCCAAAACATGCAGCTGTTTAATTTTGACAGACTTTTAAAGTACAAAAACAAGTTCATTTGCAAATAGTTTTGATCCTGGTCTGTTAATGTTTCAGCCAGTTTCTCTGTCAACAAACTTTTCAATTGAAGATTTTCAAAGGAATTTCAACTGATAACTCGATGAAGAATGTATTGAATTAAACCTCATTTATTTGGCTTTTTCTGAGCCATTTTCAACAATGTGCACTACATCAGCGCAGTGCTCTGCAATCTTTTGTTACGGGGGGAGGGGGGGGGGGTCAAATCGGTACATGTGGCTCCGAGCGAAAATGGCAAGGCTATTTCTTGTTCAAGCAATAAAAAGACACAACTACAAATATTAAACATTGTAAAAGATGGTATGTTTTGACAGAGGAAGAATTGAATTTTCTCTTGATGTAGGATTCATGCCGTTTTAAATAAACACAACCATAGTAGCCTTTCTGTGGATTTTATAATATTCCATAGCAGACTAGTGATGTTGACTTAAAATTATATCAAAATGAGATTTCACCCCTTTAGCGGGGCAATTTGAACTACCTCTTATAATTATTTTAAATTATGTATAAGAAATGATAATAACCTGAAGCAATGAGAGTTTTGACTTCTAGATTTATTCGCTTTGACATAACCCAGAATTCAAAGTGAAATCAGTGAGAGATGTTGGTCTTTGTCAGGTCGGTACTTAAAAAGCAGCAACCAGATCTTACAACATATTTTAATGAAAAATAAGATGTTTTAAGTCCCTTTGACACATTAGTTGTATATCTCAGGACACAAGTCAGTCATCACAAGATCTGTCAAGTTTCTGACCATTGTTGTTCTCTGCTAGTAATTCCAAGAGAATTTCATATTCCAAAGTGTTGGTAATTCTACATTTTATGTTTAACAGGATAAAATATTTGTAGAGCATCGAGTATACAGATTGTGAATCCTTTATCCTTCTTTGAAAACATATCCATACCAATATTTGTGCCACTTTTATTAAGACATACCTTCTCTTTTTTCACAATCAGACTGTCCCTCATATTGTATATGTGCCATATTTATCTGATCATGGTTGCTTCAATTTCAATTGGTTTTCAGATAACTCAAGAGACAACCATAGGCAACTCAAATCCAGACCTTTTCGTTTATATCCAATACAAATCGGTCTTTGAAGGTATTCGAACAATGATTGCCAATAGAATTGCAGACTCTGGTTTGGAGTGGTCAAAAACTGTTGCTGAATACAATAGTGGAACGTAAGTCAAGAATTTAATTGAAAATGATACAAATTTATCTCAGGTGATTTATGACATAGTAATAGTAATACACTGTACATAACTCTTACTGAATGATATCACAAATAGAAATTGGATGGAGTTGCTTCAGTATTACAGTATACCACAAAACTGTTGCAAATAATGTTGATAATTCTAATGTTGAGTTATTGAAAATGGTTCCTGTTGACAGGTGGAGTTGTTTCATGAGTATTTTACTTGGTAAATCTCAAAGGCTCATTTTTTTGTTTTAAACCAATTATCATTTCGCATACAGGTTTCTTGGATGTAAAAATCATCATCTGCCCCAAAATTGATTTAATAATTATTTTACCTTTGTCAGAGTGATGCAAAAAATTTGTAGAATTTGCTGATGGCAAATTCAGGTACAGTGATAGAAATGGCAAAACTTCTCACCATGCCGGCTTCTACAATTAACCTTTCGCTGTGTCTTTGCATGTTTATTTTCAGATACAATAACCAGTGGATGATTGTGGACTATAAATGCTTTGAACCTTTCCGTAAAACACCTGTCCCTGGTCTATTTTACCTGTTGGAGCAGATTCCGTGAGTTTAAGACTCCATTGGTTGTGTACCCTGTTTTCCTTTATTCCATCAAACCTTAAACGCAGTCCCACCTGAGACTCCTGACAGAATTGGTTTCTCCTCCATTCTGAGGGGAAATAACTGCATTTATAATTAAGATGGACTTTCTAAGAAAAATCATAGAAAAGCGACCAAAATAGATATCAATGTGAAGTAAGGGCAGGAAAGTAGAAAAAATGCTTGGAATAGATAGATTTGGCATAAAATGTCTAAGTGCAAGGGACAGAATTGTTGAACTTACCGCCTCAACCATCGTGTGAAAAACTGCTTCAAACATTCATAGTTAGCTTCTGAGTGCCAATTCTAGTCGCTGATTTTGAGAAGTTTTCTTTGTGAGTCCAGGCCTATGAGGCACACACTTTCTTTCATTTGCAGAACAGTCTTCTTGCTTGTAATTTGACATTTAAACCTCAAAACATTATCATTTGTGTATTGCAGGGGCACAGTGGAGTACCATGATTTATCAAACCTTCTGTACAATGACTCATACTTTGGCAGCTACAATGTTGCGTAAGTACGAGACAATTTTCTTTTTTTTTTTTTTGTTCTTGGTTCTCACTACTGTGGTTTATATTTCCATTATCATATTACATGTATGTTTGTGAAATGAAGTTCTTTGCCTGAGAGGAACAGGCAGCTGATCATTTACCTTACTGGTGTGATTTTGATGTACAGCTGGCTGTGTAATTTTATTTGCATTTATATACAGAAAAGGTAGAAAGTTCTGATTACTTTGTGGTTTCTTCCTTTCACATTTGTTTCACCTGGAGATTATATTAAATATATTTGGTTTAAATGTGATTTTTGCTGGGGAAATGAAATGTAGGACAGGCAGACAAACAAACAGGGTACAGATTTTTTGCTTTATCATTAATTCCTTAATTAATAGTGTCAGGCAGTAGTCAGACGATGGATGTTCTGACAAATTCATGTCTCTTTGCCTGTATTTGTGTAAATATGTGTATTAGATTAGATGGGGCCTTATTTATTATAAGTGACTGAATTTTGTGCATCAATTTTTTTGTTGTTGTCTGTTTGCATATATTGAATTTGACAGTGTTAATGAAGATAAGCTGCCAATTTCAAAGAGAAAAATATAGATCTGTCTATATTACTTTGCCAGTTTTCTGGTCTATTGAAGAAGAGATTTAGTGTACATAATTTTATGTTGCAGTTATTTCCCTGACATTTTCAACAAGAGTGGCATGGCAGCAATGGTGGCGAAATATGGTGACTTGTTTACTTATGACAAGACCCCAAGAGCACTTATCTTCAAGAGAGATGTTGTGAAGGTTAAGGACCTTGATTCTATGACCAAATTGATGAGGTAATGCAAAAATGGCATTCTGAATCTGTCTGCAATTGCTGTTTAAGGGCTCCATTTCATCAGTGCCTTGTAATATTCACCAAATTACGAATTTGACAATTTACGGTCCATTGACTTTGAAGAGATCACAACACAAGCTTACGTAACAAAAATCACTTTATTAAACTCTGTGGACCAAATTTGTACCAGATAATTACTCCCATTGTCAAGCAAACGAGCAAGATAAAAAACTTGATAATTGAAGATTTATAATACGTCATAACTAGAATAGAGGAAAATAGTAATCTACCAATCAAGCTGGATGATATTACCTGATTTGCCTCTGCCAGGTACAACAATTTCAAGGATGATCCTCTGTCGCGGTGTAACTGTACCCCACCATATTCAGCAGAAAATTCTATAGCTTGTCGTGATGACCTGAACCCAGCCAATGGAACCTATGCTATGAGCTTCTTGGGACATAGACCTCATGTTGCTACAGACATGAAGGTAAAGTTTTTGTGTAGATTGGCATTAAATTGATCACGATCTAAAATGTACATATGTCCACAAAACACGTCGGGAGATTCAGCTCTTTAATTGCTAATTCTGGTCAGTGTATGTACTGGAAAATATAAATAAGGGAGAGGAATTGGCTGATAATCTCTGACGAGAAGAACATCAGATGAAGGAAAATGAAAACAGATGAGAGAGAGGAGTATTTCATCTTCGTCACACCTGCCACTATTTATCAAAATTGATTCTGCAAAATTCTGTAATTACATAAATTTATGAAATGAATAAGACCTAATGTCAGAGTAATGATTCATAATTCGAAAAGTGATTAAGACAATGAAAAAGGGAACTTAAAGAAAAGTGGAAGCAGAGAACAGTGGAGAAGAAAAGGGCAAGTTTTGTAGCCCACAGGAGAATCACAATATGTTCATTTCATACCAACACAGTAAATCATAAATCAAATTTGGAGTTCAGAAGTAGAGAAAGTAAAAACAAAATGGTCCAAGACATTAGGTCACTTGAATTTGATATTAACCCTCTTACTTGTTGAATGACATTAAACCCTTTTGCTGCCAAGCCCAAAAGCCTTACCTTCCTCTAGGCTACCAGCAGGAAGTAGTAAAACTAGGAGTGCTACACATGCTGAAACAATGTCGGCCGATCTATTGGTCTCGCTGCAGTTTTAGCATGAAATGGTAGGACTCAAGTCATTTTCTGCTGTGTTGAGTTATAAATTTGTACAGCTGGTGATGTGCAGGTTGTGATCATACTTGTTTTCATTGTATCTCCATCAGCTGACAAGCTTTAGTTTATCCAAAAGCCTGTCTTTCCGAGCCATCAGCAGTCCAACTTATGATGACCTGCCACCCTTCCAGTGGAGCACATCTGACTACAAGCACATGTCTCATATAGGACATCCAGACCTCTGGAAATTTCCAGTCATAACATTTAATGGAACATATCCAATGGCGTAATGTCACTCTTTATGTTACTCTTTGTTCTTTGCGTTTAATGTTGTCTCTGTTTGTGCTTATGTGTCCATTAAAAGCCACTCAAAGACCAGTCTTTCCAGTTTTTGGCTGTAATGGCCAGTTAATAAATTCCACTGCTTCTTATCAGTGTCTTTCAGATTTATCATATTTTACAGCTGCTACTGTGATATTTCAATATTTAACACTACTTCTGGTAGGAAATAACTTAGAAAGCATGAGATGAACTGGGTACCTGCTGACAAAGACTGCCCATTATAATCATGTCTGATCATATTTCTTTATGCAGTATATATAAATTTTGTAGCAGGGTACATGGACTTATATGGAGTATGTACATACATAAGAAAAGTCATTAATCTGTTCAAATGATGTATTGGTTGCTTCTTGTTTTTGTACTCCTACCGCATATAAACTACATCCAAAACTTTTTGCATTAAAACTGGGCATTTAAATCTTTACAGCACCATTTTTTAAATGTCAGTATTTGATATTATTTTTATCATTCTATAGATGGAAAGATACAGAAAGAGCATGTTTTTAAATAACTTAATTCACATGTAATACCTGACATAATTTATATTTTATAATGTAGTACATTTATAGCACTGTAATATTTTAATGTGGGATAGTAGAGAGCCAGATGTCATTAAAAATGGTGAGTAATTGAACATGAGTGTTTTGAATACCCTTACATTATGTAAAAGTGAAGCCTTTGTGTTTGGTTTTGTTTTGACCAATAGTACTGTGATAGAATGTGGCATTTCAAACTGCAGCTGAAATCGCTTGAGATAAGTGCAATACATCTACAAACTCGCATGTTTTATATGAAATGAGATGTACAGAATATGAATCCACTGTTTATATGTCTGTACTGGTTGTGATACCAATATCAAATTAATTTAGTCATGATCCAAGCAGGTACTATTATTATTGTATAATTTTGTGTATGTTGTGTTCCTTCTTATTTTTTCTGTGACACATACATAAGAGTCCCTCCTGGACATATCCAAAGAAAAAAAACAAAAATACCAAAAAGAAGCTGTTCATCTTGACATTTTTTAAGTCTATGTAAGGTTAAATATCGATGGTGTTGTGCTCTAGCCGTGTAACTGGAAAAAATTGACCAACTCATTTTTTTTTAGCTAAAAATAGTCATCACGCCATTACGGGAGTTCCCTATTCAAATGGGAAGTCTACATGCACTATAAATAGCAAAATTGAGCTTCGAAGTCTTCAATAGTTACAATTCTAACCGTGTATGTGGCTGTTCTAATTGTGTAACTGATTTCTATGGCGGAATTTTGTCGTGCTCTAGTTGTGCCTATCTCTAGCTGCATAAGTGCCCGACAATACTTTGTGTGATAACCGCGTAACAGGATTAACCAGCTTAAAGACCTGCATTTTATAAAAAAATATTTATTACGACAGAAAGACACGTTTTGTTTGATTAATATGACCAAAAGATATAGTTCTGTATAAAAAAACTCGCACAAAGATGTTTTTTTCGTCTCCTGGAAAACAATCCTAAAGCCAGTTACACGGTTAGAGTACAACACCATCGATATGTGGAATCAGTTAATGGCAATCAGCGGAGCTTCTTATAAGTGTCTGTTTCTGAAACATTAATTAACCAGTATTGTTTTAAATTACACTTTATTCTTTGATGTATTTGTCTGAAACATTTTTTTTTTTAATTAAAGAAATTGTGCCATATTTATTGGAAGCTGCCTTTGACAAGCAATTTGAACAAATTAGCCAATGCATCTGTGATCACAGTGAACTATTATTTGTCTTCAAATTGTCATGTGGAGTCAGAATTCCAGTAATATACATGTATGCCAGTGCTGGATTCATGATTTTTGACCTTGGTGAATGATTATAATTTTTTTGTTAAATAAATGAAATTAAAAATTGAACAGTTTTTGTTCTTTTTGTGTCAGTGGGATTGTATTATTGTCACTTGTAGGAATGTCGTATTCAGATTCTGTTGACTTGTAAGTTCTACAGTAGGCGTGATTGGGCTTGGTTTTGTCAGTATTTGTCAGTTGTTTGTGAACAACCTGGAGGGAAATAACCACAACACTTCAAAGCATTTTCTCTCTGATGTGGAACTGTTACACTTCATGAACTTCATGCCTTTTGTTAAGATCGTTTTAGATGGTTTCAAATAATACTATTATTTCATGAAGTAAAACACTTTGACAATAAGAAAAAATGCCAAGGCACATTGATTTATATAGGAATAATACAAAATATAAATCGTCCTGAATATTTATGTCTTTGCCACACACAGACTGGATTTTAAAGAGAAGAAAAAACAACAGGAGGGGGTGGGGGTGGGTGGTGAGAATATGGATCATTATAAAATTATGTCTTTTTCCATGAAATTCATACACATATAATGGGCATGGCGAAAAGGAGAGGATCAGTGCAAAGTTATAACATAACAAATCTCACTTTCTAATACTGCCACTTCCAATAAAACAGGAAGCAGGCACAAAATTTATCTCAATGCCTGTAATATTTGACCGAGTGTCCCCTGATATATAACACAGACAAATCTGAACAGCATGCATTTCCTTGATTACTGTGTGTTTCACATCTAAATGGATAAATTTTTACCCTCCTAAAAAAAATTGGCAGTGGCTAGGTTTACGGCAGATTACGCTCATACCCCAATAGAAAAAATCTCAGAAAGGAAGCACTGTTGTACGAACGGGAGTAAAGCCGAACAAAGCAAAATGGTGAGTTGTGTTCACCGGCTGCCGTAAACGTAGCCACTGTGAAAAAAATTTAATCCTCGCCTGCAGGGACTGTTTGTTTACATCCTGTCAATCCAGTCTGGTTTTAAGTAAATAGCACAAGATCAAAGGGTGTCCCACTGGGCTATGAAAATTATACTTCCAGGTTGAAATTGTGCGCGCTATATGAAGAGCTGCCAGGATGCACTTGTTTGCTGAAACCACAAATGACAATCAAAGTGTCCCCTTTTTTTTTTTTGTTTACTATGATTCTCAAATAAAATTAGTGTCTTTCCCAAAACTACGAATTTCCTCTTAAATTGTAGAACAAATTTTTATATTCAAGTCGGTGATGGTGTTTCATCACACGTAGTGTTGCAGGAAAAGAAATCGCTCCTAAGGGGTTACCATTTGGAACAGCCTTAGCGTTTTGAGTAGGATGTTTCATCAAGAAACTCGTGTTTCTCATTAGTTCGATGGATGAGAATTGTAGAAGCTAGCACATGGCTATTACAAGTATGTCAGTGTGACTCACCCATTTGTATGCACGTTAAATTATGTCAGAGAAGTGAAACACGTGAAACGTTTGACCGCTCACTAGCGAAGAAAATGCAACTTCATATTATAAATGAAAAAGAAATTATATGCACATAAATCTGAGAAGGGAATGAAAAAAAAAAATTTTTTTTCCCAGACATTATTTAAAACACGTAGAGGTTAGAATTTAACTTTGCCTTGAGCAGGAATGCTTTAATTTCTAGTTCTAGATGAATTGATCAAAGTCGGTGAAACTTTTACAGATTGAAAAATGCACAAAGCCCCCCCTCGGGCGCATTGCCTGTACGTTACTCCTGTAGATGGTAAATGCAGCTTTGCAAGCGAAGAAATAAAACTTCAAGCATATTAAATAAATGCACTTCCAGCGTTATAATGACAAATGTTATTTTTAAAGCTACCCAAGAATACATGTAGCCTACATAATGTGCATGTCCGAGGATCTCAAAGTATCTACCTAGTAAAAGACAATGCCTTTCATTAGGACTTGCAAGGAAAGAAGATGTACATGTATAAAGTTAAAATACGATTAGTTAATCTTGTTTTTAATTGTCCTGGGTAATCTTAAAGTTTACACGACTCTAGCATTTCAAACTGACGTTACCTTACAGGAAATTCTAATTGTTTAAATCATTTTTTTTCCTAGGCGTCAGTTGTAACACAGAAGCCTGGAAATATAACACTTGTACATGATGTATACGCTTCTTTTTCTGATAGGATATTGATTTTTTTCTCTCAGACAAATGCACGGAACAGAACAGATAGAGAAATCAAAAGAGATGCGATAACTATACCTTTCTCTCATTCTAAAGTTTGAATTGTTCTTCCAGTAGGCCTTTTTGTCTCTTGCACAGGGGCTTATTATTTAGTTCCAAGGCACTTTCAGCCATTGGCTGAAGTTTTTCCAGAGCAAAGTTTCTTTTCCTCTCGGCTGTTTAGAGCCAGAACTATTTGATTTGGGGTTAAATTTATATTACGCTAGAACTATTCACTGTCTGTAATGTTAAGTCCCCTTCCCGTGAATTTTTACCTCTTTCTTCTTCTCCCCGCCCCTCTTTTTTTTTTCTCTCTGTCTGCCTTTCTTCCTGTCCATGTCTCTTTCTCTCTCCCTCTCTCTCTCTCTCTCTCTTTCTCTCTCACACTCACTCACTCATTTTTTTTCCGTTCATATTTCTTTGATTTCTGTATATTTGCATGATTTGAAATAGAATCTTGGAGGTCATCTTCAACTCAGATCTACTAAAAACAGAATCATGAGGGGAGATTTGCTCGATCAATACACGGCTCACGCGAGCAAACTATTACGAGCATGTCGAATAAAAACAGTTTTAAAAAAATGGAAGTTTCACAGTAGAAGGATCGATTATACATCTAAACTTAAAAGTGCAATCATGAAAATTTTATGCCAAGGCTGCCAAGTGCATGATGAAAATATTTCCTTGAAGTTGTAACATCTTTGAGAAAAGAAATTGATCGACCGTACTTCCTTTGTGCTGCATTTAATTTTGGTATTTTATAGCCAAAGCATAGTGTGTAGAGTGATATTTTCACGGCTATTTTGTTTTTGGCACATCTGAGTATAATATGGCTTTTTTTCTATCGACCCTGTCATCCTGTCATGTTCCAGCTAGCCCTGCAGCACCTTCAAGAATCTGACTTTAATTATCAAAGTATTGGAAATCATAAAGCGAAAACATTACTTTACAAGATCTACTCTTAAGTAAGAGAAGGTTATATAACATAGTTTTTAAGCACATACGGTGAAATATAAATGTATTTACTTACCGTTCATTTATTGTATTGCCAGAACCAAGATAAACTTCGCATAAACAATAGCCACAGAGGATGTCTCGGCACATGAGACAAATGAACTCAGCACTGAAGCCTGCTATTTATTTTAAGTGTACCGCTCACCAGGGTTCAGATGCAAAATTCTAACGTATAAACTCTGCCTGGGAAACGTTTTTTTAAAAACAAGTTTTCGGTATGTCCCTTAAACGCTGCTTTTCTTTGTTAAGCGCCGCTGAATGATTCCCCCGCTTGAACTCCATACACTTTTTTATTTTCGTACTTTATTATTATTTTTGTTTAATGTCGCAAAATATGAAAGCTTGTCCAAATTCTTCCATTCTGAATTCTTTTCGAATTTATTGACAGGTTTTATTACTGGTTTTTCCCCCTCGGTCACGGCTTTTGTAACATTTTTGTTCACATCCATACTGATTGAATTTTGACGTCTGACTGAAGTTTGTACAAGGTTGCCAACGCGAGCAAATGAGTTCAACATTGGTTGTCATCATGATTAAACAATATTTCATTACTAGGGTAGCTAAGAACTATTCTTACCACGTCAGCCTTATTTCAGACAAACATGTACTCACCAGACACAGTGAGCAAGACAATGATGGGTGACATAATGCACGAAAAGTATAATGAGTGACATTTAAAAAAAAAAAATGGAGCAAATTCAATTAATGTCGGTTAACAATGGGATGTTGGTCTTGAAATTAAAGAAGTAAAGGTGTCACGATTAAATTACATCACCTTCTCACGGCAGTCGTAAGTTGGCACCATCTTTGACGCAAAGCTTCTGAGATCATGATTAAACATTGCCATTGGTTATCTAGATTTTGCATTGCTTTTCATGAGGGTGTGCCGTGGAAGACGTGGCACAGAACTAGTAATTATGATTAAGACCCTGGGCGAAAAACACTTTATATCATGACATCTATACTTACCGTCGACTGCAGCACTAGGTTTATGTATAAGATTAAGTTTACTGTTTTTGTTTTTGCAGGAGTCCAGAAAAACATCTTTAAAATCGTTCACTCCTTTTGTCATGATTCGGATGTTATTAAAACTCACGCAGAGAGTGAGTTGTTTTTTTACCAGGGCCATGAGAAATTGGGTGGTGGCCTTGAACGGTCCTCGCCAATTATAGTTGGTGAGTAAATAAATGTAAAGTTAAACTGTTAGAATCACGCTTGTCGGTTTTAATATTCGTGATTAATAAGTAATGGAGTAGGGGTGAAACAAGGTGGGGATAGTTGACATTGTTAAGTATGATAAGACAAGTTTTGCACGTTAACTGGCTGGTAGAATAGTGCAGAGGTATTACTACAATTAAAATGGTGGGAGGTTTCGGCCAATGAGATAGCTGAACTAATTAGGCCAGCGGACTAGCACTGCTGGGTAGTTAGATAGTATAAAACATCGTGTAACGTTCAGATTCAGGGAGTACAGACGTGAAGCCAAGCATCGTTCCGTGAAGTATCTCCGGTTGGCCAGTACCTGAACTGTGTGCTTTGAAGACTAGAGTCCTTGCTAACGGACTGACTGAGCTCTAGAAAGAAAGGTCTGAGTGGGCTGACCTTTGAAAGCCCACGCTGCGTTATTTTGATGTTCGCGCCTACCAGTAGGCGTGAGCAATGGTAATATATTTTATTTATTCAAGCATAATAGAGATCGGAGATAGAGAGAGAACTACAGCCTCATAGGACGACTAAGGAAACCCCAGCTGGCACTCGACCACGAGTGTCCTGTATCATAGATCTATTGCCATAGTATGATTGGAATAATATAGCACATTGTTGATGAATTGAATAGTGATTGTGCATAAAATATAGTCTTTTGGCAACTGCTTAAATTACCTACAAGCCGAAGAGTGCTTCTGTAGGCTTTGAACGTACTGGGCTCTCCTAACATTCAAGCCCATATGATTTATGGAGAGTTTGCCTGGCGACTGGCCAGTGGCGACTCAACTGTCACTTTAAATTGATATCTAGTTTCATATAAGAGACCTAGTTGCTATTGATTGCAGTACATCCATGGTTACATGAATATCATTGGTTACGTTATTAAGAGTTTTTTTTTTGGTTTGAATATATACCTCTATTGTATTTTGTTTTGTTATTAATATTGATGTAAACTATGGCCTGACCGGCCTGACATATATACGCTCTAGTTATTTAATACTTTTCTTGTGTGGTTGTGTCCGAGTGTGAGTTAGCTGCCTCTCGTGCAGTCGAATGCCCCCCAAGACCCTAACTCTGCTCGTGACATCTGGAGGGGACATCCTCACCCTGAACTGACATCTGAAGAGGACCCGTCACCCTCTGACATCTAGAGGACAACCTACCGTTCGTCGTGACATCTAGAGGACACTACTATCATCTGAAGAGGACCCCGTCAACAGCTGCAGGATAACCACTCTAGACTCCACTGTTATTTATGTCATTTTATAGTTTTGTATACTGCTAATTTTTTTTGTTTCTCCCCCACATGTCTGGCATGTCCTCTCGTCATTGATCCTGGGACCACTACGAGGGACTGACAGCTAGCAGCAGGAAAAGACAAGACCAGCGCTGTGGACCAAAGGAAAGAGCCAGTCCATTTTACCCAGTTAAGTGAACCATCTGTATTTGTCTTCGTTTGAGGGGTTCGTCGTTCCAGCTCCCCTACTTTTGACAGGCATTATTTTTTTCTTTTGTGTTTAGATTAGATACGCGGGTGGTTGGAAGGGATCGAGACTGAGCATACCTCTTTTTGCCAGACTAGCAGATCTAGATGGCGTTTAAAACGGATAGGAGATTTGCTTTGCCTTGAATAGTTCTGTAGGGACCTGTTATTCGTATAGATTGTTAGCGTTCTATCTTCCTCGTATTTTTAGGAAGACGTCTCTCCTGTTCTTTTTCTTACCTTTCTGTAGATAGTTTCAGGTTAGTCGGGTCTGTTGTCGTTCGTGCTTTCTGTTAGTCTAGCGTCTTATTGTAATTTATCGTTCGTTCTGTTACTCTAGCGTCTTGTTTGTAATGTATTACCTTTTTATACATTCGTTATATCGTATTTATCTTTCTTGGTTACACTTATTTATTTATTTTTTTGATTACATACTTCCATTGATTCACGTGTTTTGACACGTTGAGTGATTTTTAGAGGTAACTTGGCTTGGTGAGAGGGAAAAGTTATTAAGAATTAACCCTCCTGTGCTGTAGAGTGACAACACTGTTTAAGTGACAACTATTATTGAATTGTTGGAATCCGTGCAGTGAGTACACTGCCAGTTCTTGCTAAATTATTGATTTATACCGATCTCGTCTTTAAATTGACGGGCTCCCGAGAGGACAGTATTAGACTGTTCAGGGAGGTGACCTTTTTGTGTAGCGATGAGTAGTGAGTATTGGTTTTATTGTCGGCTGATGCCGCCGCCCGAAGGAGCAATAAATTGTCTCAGGGGAAGAGTCAGTATCAGTGTCGAGGTGATATCAATATAAGAGCTATGTGAATTATATATATTGAGGATACTTTTTTTTAGTCGTCTGCGTATGTCGTCGACCCGAGTAGAGCAATAAGGAGATTGCCTCATGGGATGGATGATATTGGTATTTTTCGATTATTTGAGATGTTTGGCAGTGCTAACATAGTACACTGCGTATTCGCGAGTTATTGTTGAACCTTCTTACAGGCATTGTAAGCCCCACAGGGCAGTGTAAGGCCTCAGGGCAGTGTAAGGCCGCAGGCAGTGTAAGGCGCGGAGATGCAGTGTAAGACTTATGGGCAGTGTAAGGCCGCAGGCAGTGTAAGACCGACGGGCAGTGTAAGGCCGGTTATGTAAGGAAGGGAGTATTCGCGTTTTGAGATATTTTGCAGTGGTAACAGAGGACACTGCGTGGTCGCGTTTTTGAGATATTTTGCAGTGGTAACAGAGGACACTGCGTGGTCGCGTTTTAAGTTTTGCAGAAGTGTGGTGTTTTCATACAACCGATTATGACTATGGTTTTCCGCGTTTCGTGGACCATCTAACGTAATACCAGATGTGACTATATACCGAGATGACTGTGACACTTGACGTGTGCATGGCTTGCGTACGGAAACGGCGCATTAAATTAACTGCTATCGCTTCGTGTCATCTCATCTATACCGGATTGGATATTGGAAAGATTTAAGTGTAATGTTATTTGAGATCTAGATTATTGTTAAATGCGAGAAGCGCTATGTAATTAACTCAAGACGAGGGCTACGCGGATTTTAAACGAGAACATCAGACTAAATTATCTTACGGACGCTTCTGTTAATGTTAATTAGGCTTAACTATGCCGAAATTTGTAGTTGTGATAGACCAGAAATTCTGTTCTCCTATTTAGGTCTGTCATATGTACTGGGGTTGGATGGGATTGGCACCTCATTCAGAGACCGAGGGATGGTTTCACATATTGTTCACCCATTGTGAACACTTTTCACCTACCCCTGTGCTTTCCTTTGGTCCAACAGCTATTTTACTGACGTCGACCCGTATTTTGGCCACACCAGACGTTGTTGCCCAGGGTCGAGGACGAGAGGTCATGGCAGACCAGGAGTCCAGATCCACTAATGCCATCGATGCTACTATAGTTATCTTTTCTTGAGGATTATTCATTGTATGTATGCATTCCTGATGACATTCGCACAGGATCAGTGTTGGACTCTAAAATTTTAGAGTTATGATTGTTAATGTCTACATACTTAGAGGTAATATTTAATCAGAGAGATATATACTTTTGGACGGAGCCTTAAGATTTTCATGAAGTTTTGTCCATCAAGGATAACCGTCCTGTAGGTTTTTTTTTTTGACTTTAGTACTAGTCTTAGTTATTACCTAGTTAAGTTAACCTTTCGAGCAATTTCTCGACTCATGCCTTCCCCATTACGATAATAATTTATATCGTTAAAATTGCAAATTTTAACTGGGGTGGGGGATGTGTCATGATTCGGATGTTATTAAAACTCACGCAGAGAGTGAGTTGTTTTTTTACCAGGGCCATGAGAAATTGGGTGGTGGCCTTGAACGGTCCTCGCCAATTATAGTTGGTGAGTAAATAAATGTAAAGTTAAACTGTTAGAATCACGCTTGTCGGTTTTAATATTCGTGATTAATAAGTAATGGAGTAGGGGTGAAACAAGGTGGGGATAGTTGACATTGTTAAGTATGATAAGACAAGTTTTGCACGTTAACTGGCTGGTAGAATAGTGCAGAGGTATTACTACAATTAAAATGGTGGGAGGTTTCGGCCAATGAGATAGCTGAACTAATTAGGCCAGCGGACTAGCACTGCTGGGTAGTTAGATAGTATAAAACATCGTGTAACGTTCAGATTCAGGGAGTACAGACGTGAAGCCAAGCATCGTTCCGTGAAGTATCTCCGGTTGGCCAGTACCTGAACTGTGTGCTTTGAAGACTAGAGTCCTTGCTAACGGACTGACTGAGCTCTAGAAAGAAAGGTCTGAGTGGGCTGACCTTTGAAAGCCCACGCTGCGCTATTTTGATGTTCGCGCCTACCAGTAGGCGTGAGCAATGGTAATATATTTTATTTATTCAAGCATAATAGAGATCGGAGATAGAGAGAGAACTACAGCCTCATAGGACGACTAAGGAAACCCCAGCTGGCACTCGACCACGAGTGTCCTGTATCATAGATCTATTGCCATAGTATGATTGGAATAATATAGCACATTGTTGATGAATTGAATAGTGATTGTGCATAAAATATAGTCTTTTGGCAACTGCTTAAATTACCTACAAGCCGAAGAGTGCTTCTGTAGGCTTTGAACGTACTGGGCTCTCCTAACATTCAAGCCCATATGATTTATGGAGAGTTTGCCTGGCGACTGGCCAGTGGCGACTCAACTGTCACTTTAAATTGATATCTAGTTTCATATAAGAGACCTAGTTGCTATTGATTGCAGTACATCCATGGTTACATGAATATCATTGGTTAAGTTATTAAGAGTTTTTTTTTTGGTTTGAATATATACCTCTATTGTATTTTGTTTTGTTATTAATATTGATGTAAACTATGGCCTGACCGGCCTGACATATATACGCTCTAGTTATTTAATACTTTTCTTGTGTGGTTGTGTCCGAGTGTGAGTTAGCTGCCTCTCGTGCAGTCGAATGCCCCCCAAGACCCTAACTCTGCTCGTGACACCTTTCTCTCAATAGAGGCCAGGTCCATGATTTGGCTAATTTATGCCACGCGCATAGTCATTGTTATTTAGATGCGAAAGCAGTGAAAGACATTTCGTAAATAGATCATCTTAATCAATGCCTCGCTCTCTTTTCGTCGACTATGTGTTTTCTTTTCCTCGCTCACCTACAATTAGTCATGGGCTGGCTTCCCCCATCCCTGATGTGACCAAACTGAATAATTTTTATATTAATTATTTGCAAACACCGTCGCCGTAGACTGTGTCACATTTACATGTACATAACTTTGGCATATATCAAGGATTTTATCTCCTCATTGTTATACAGAAATTCACAGCACCCCCTTCCTCTAATCGTGGGAGTACCCACGACCTTAAATCTGACATTTTCGCTACCTTCTTAAACTACTGTAGTTTTCTCAACTCGTCGGATTTTTAGCTTCAAGGCCCAGAAACTATGATGTTCAATCAATAATTTTGTGCGTGTGGTTTGTTCGATCTTTTATAACCTGTAGAAAATCACCGTAGATAGCTACAGACTTACGAACGCTTTTAATACTTGAGAATGGAGTAATGTAAAATGTATAAACCCAACTTTATCTTATCTCCAACCAGCCTTCATCGCAGCCAGTTAGTTGCGTGGTAAAACAAATATGAATTCTATTGGGATTTTCGTTCCGCTGCAGTTCCATTCAAAAAATAAATAGAGTGAGTCTCCATGGAAACCGTCATCGTCAGGGCAAATCAAAGGGGGGAAAAAAAAAGAAGGGGGAGGGAATGGCTGTGTGTGCTCTTCGACAGTATCTGATGCGGTGCATGCTATTTATAAATCTAACGATTGTGTCCTCGTACAAACGTTATTAAAAAGACCGCGGTAAAAGCTTCAGGTGAAAGTTTCGAACATTTTACGTCATATCCAGGGCTGTTAAAAATGCATCTTGTAGAACTAATACAGTGCCACACTGTTTTCTTGGAGTTCCAACGTTGGCAAGGTAACCATTAAATTGGTTTAAAATATCTGAAAACCTATTTAATCGATTGCCAAAGTAAATTCGGGTTGACGATAGACTGGTCTCCTGACAGTGTTTATGAGCAAATTAACCAGGAGTTGGCAAGACTGAACAGCTTGTTACTAGCGTCCAGTTCCCGACTTTACAAGTTTTGACACTGCCAATTCTAACACCCCAAGATCAAGAATATCGCCATAAGAAAATTATTTTGTATTTGTATTTTTGTATTTTGTATACGTTCTTTAACCCCACTTAGGAAATTTGCCTTCGTGCCATTGTAGCCCAATTACAACTGGAGCAGGCACGTTGTCGCCACAGTGCAGCGCCGGTCGGCCAATTTTTTATTATTTGGGGGGTGGGGTGGATGAGGGGGGAGGGGGAGGGAATGGTAGGGATGAATTTTGGTTAATTTTGCCCGGGCAGCGGCCTGTCCGGCCTGCTCTTTTCGGTCAGGCCTTCTTAACATTAGTAATAAGCAAACACACTCGGAATTGAGAAAACATTTATGTTCGGCCGACCATGGCTGAAGAGAATAAATACCACCAGAAAGATTTACATGCTCTCGTCTGGGGAATAATCATATAGATTGCTCAAAATCACTAGATGCTATAAAAATAGATACATCTACAAGCAATATTATCTGAGGCTGCACGTAAAACAGCCAGCCAAGTCATGCACAAGAATCGATTGCATTTGACAGACACCAGGCGGCGTAAGAGCTAGTGGAAAGAGATGCAAGTGGTATAGACACAATAATCTGTGTATTGGCCGTCTCCTCGGGCCATTTCGAGACGAACTGGACAATTGCGAAAAGACTTTTTTGTCTTCTTTCTCTCGGAGCCCCAAGCAATGGGCGTCAAAATGTCTGGAGTTCATCTTCATTCAAAATCTTTAAAGAATATTTTAGTATTCAAAACTGGTCGTGCACAGGGGTTCAGTCCATTAATTTGCTGCATGTGCAGAGATAATTTCAAACATGAAAGTATAAGGCATAAGATAATATTATTCAAATCTATTGATTTGTATAGAAAATGCCTTTTCAAAGGTATTTGTTGAACCTTATGTTCGAATTTTATAGCAGTCCTTGACATTTTGTTGATACTTATAAAGAAAGAAAAAAAGGCTGTTTTGTACGTGTGTGTCTGTGTGTGGGAGAGGGGTGGAGGGAGGGAGGGGGGGGGGGCTGCTGAAGAAAAAAACAAAACATAGCAAGTCGTGGGTTGTTCCTAATCCTGCATTACATGCCGCTGCCCGGGGCAAAATTGAAATTAAAATTAATAGATTAGAATTTATCCCTGTCATCCCCCCCCCCCCATATCACCAACGAAAAATCATAATTCATTATTAAATAAATATTATATAATATATATTCAAATGATATCATAATACTTCAGAATACAAGATGTGAGTTGTGAACTATTGTGAGTTGCGAACTGCACCTAACAGGCTGCGTTACAATTTGCTCTGAGATAGAAAGAGATTGAGAGAGTGAGAGAAAGAGAATGAGGGAAAGAAAGAGAGAGTGAGAGAGATGCAAATCGAGAGAACAAGACTTTCTGTAAAGCGCCTAGAGCAAACTCGTTTGGATTAAGCGCTATATAAATGATCTTCATTATCATTACTTTTGTACCTCATTATTTTCGGGTTTACAGAAAGCTGTCCAGTCCGACCTTGAAGATCGTTGATTAACTTATAATTTAAACAAGCAGTGTAGCCCAGCATAAGCCCGAGTTTATAAAGAAACGTTGTTTTTTTCTTGGCATCTTGATTGGCATTACTTTAAACACCGTGATAATTTAAGGATGCATCGGAAAGCTCTGCCAAACTATCGAAAGAATTAATACCTCTCATCAAAACACGGAGAGGAAAAGCTAGGAATGTTAGGCTATAAAAGAATGGCCGGGGAAAAGGTACGGTTCAATGATTTCCTGTCATTTTAACTACCAAATACTGCAGTGATATAAGTCCGTAATCTCTGCATCATGCTTTCATTTCACAATGTTATGAATGTCTTTGGTAAAATTTCAGTTTGTGTGCCGCTGTGAGTGTGTCTGTGTGTGTGTATGTGTGTGTGTGTGTGTTTCTGATCACGTATTCATTCTTTTGAAAAAAAAAAAAAAGATTTCTCACCCTTTTCGATAAGATTTGCTATCACGTGCCACTCTTGCCACAATCATCTCCATCATTAATAGCGACAATAAACCATCATTGTCATGAAATCATCAAATATCGACAAAATCGTAACATCGCCACCATCACCATGAAATATCACCGTCACCGTCATCATCATCATCAACGTCATTATCAACGTCCCTTCGGAATTATCATCATCATTTTTACCATCATTTTCCTTTACATTTTTCTTTCTAATTAGGCAACGAAATGGACAGTCACAATTCACAATTAATTTTGTTTATTTCTGGTGCAGCGAATATCTGCATGCCATCAGTGACAGAGGAACAAATATATAAACAGAATCAACTATTCGCAAGCTGCATTTTCATTCAATATTTCATAAAGGGTTGAAAGCACTTTTACATTTCAGTCATTTCACAAATCACTCTTTCTCTCAGGACATCAACTAAACAAACTAGAGCTTACACATTTCGTAAACATTTACATGTACATGCTGGGCATAGAAAATGTAACGATTAAAAAAAATGTTGGTTATTAGGCTGCACTAAGAAGAAACACTATCAATACTGCTGTCAGCCGCTATAAGTTACCTATGCGGAGAGCGTACGCTCCTGAATTTGAGTTCTTTAGCACTCTTTCAATATTAACTATAGGATTATAATAAGTCTTGCTTTGGCCCTAGGTGTCTGAAGTGCGGAAAAAAAATGTGGGGTAGCAGTTGGAATTTTTTTTCTTTCTGTCTTGAATTTTGCCACATTTCAGAAAGTCTGCAACTGAGACAGATGAAGGGTGAAAATAAACCCTGAAAACAAAAATCGGAAGAAATTTATGTAAGCTTCATAGAAAAAAAAGGCAAGAAAGCAGCGGAAACAGAAAATAACTGGAAGATCCAGAATAAGAGAAAAGATCCAGACATGAACAAGACAGAGTCGATATGTCTGCTGCCCTAGGAGTTATCCCAATCAATACAAATCTTATGTCATGAGAAGATGAACTTTCCTTCCGTTGCGGTAAGTGGCATTTCCGTAATGAGATGGCGGAAATCTCTGAGAATCGTGAACACTTGAATGGAGCACTGATAAAATTAAATCAGGTTCACAGTATTGCGATATGGTAGAATCAATAATGGTCAGGGAAAAGCTCAGAAATCGTTCTTCTGCTGATTATTATGGTGAAAGCGTTTTTCTAGTCAGTAATTTTTATTTTCCCACACAGTTTAGTGGATAGTTGAATGGAATATTAACAGCGAGTAAAAAAAATTACGGAGAAGTTAACGACATCGCAATCTGAAATATAGTTGGTCTCACATTGTCTATCTGTGGCTGAAAGTTTTTGATGAGAGCTGTTTGTAGCAGGCAATAAATGAAACTACGTGAGGGTATGCCAGTGTCACAGAATGGTGAAAATTATAATTGTAATATAAATTTGAAATAAAAAATTAGACATGGTCTTGAAATAACATTATTGAAATGAATTTTTCTTAAGGTTAAGAAGCCCTATACAGGTCTGTAATGACAAATCTTTTTTAATTTGTTTGCGTGACTTAAGTCCACAATATTTGTCTATGACGAAATTGTATTTTGAAATACACCGAACTCAAACATTAAAGCCAGAGTTCTGTTAAGGACATCCCAAAGATCAGGATAAACTGTCTGGAAAAGCACCTGGATCATGCTTAATCTTGATTTTTCTATATTTTCGTTTCATACCTGTCACAGGCATGAAGCATCGGCCATGAAATGCTGAATTTCAATGGTATCGGAGAGAGAGAGAGAGAGAGAGAGAGAGAGAGAGAGAGAGAGAGAGAGTCTTTCATCTCGACACTGCGTGATCTTTGTGTTATCGCAAAAGAGCTTCCGGGCAGATCTATTTAAGAGGCAAACTGTACTTGTCTGGGTTCGTCAGCGATAATTTTAGCCGCATGAAATTTAAACTTACAGGCTGTCGTGACTGAAGGCCAGTATCTCTGATTATGAAATTTCGAAAATGATCAGAGAATCCTACAAATCACGGCTGCTTTCGCCTGGGTCTTAGACATCTTATCATATCGCTTTCTGGCAGGAGATCGAACCATCATTCACCTAACAACCTGATGCATGATGGTACTGTAAGAGGGTAGGTGCTTTAAATCCGAGATCAAAAGCTGCAAGACAAGAACTTTTTCATAATCTATTTCATGCAGGAAATTAAAGCAAAGAAGTATTCCCATTTCATTACAGATTGAAACACAGATGTGTTCCAATAAAAATATTAATAATTCTATTGTGTAACGACAGGAGATGAGCAAGAAGAATAGTTCATTGTTTCGAATTTGTGTGCATGTGTGTGTATGTGTGAGGGGAGGAGGGAGGTGGTTGTAGTGCCGGAACTACAAGATACATGTATTATGTTTTATGTCAGAATGTACCCAAAACTGTGCTTCACTAAATATTACCCCGATTTTCTTTAAATTTGTTCAGCCCCACAGCCAATGATATTTCTTCTGGTGGTCATTACACAGTAGAATTGATCACTGGCATAACCAGAAGTTTGGGAGGCTTACCTCAAGAATTTTGAAGACGTAAATATTTCTGATTTATTCCCCGTTAAAAGGTCTTTAAATACCTGCAAGAACGATCTTCCCCCGATACTGAATATTATTCATACCATCATTTCCGAACAAACATGGTTAAATAGGCTACGTATCGGAATAGCGAGCTTGTGTAAAATCTGTCCCTGTCCATCCCTTAAATCTGCTATGATCTCTTCATCCCTGACCTTCCCCCCTCTCTCGCTATTCGGATGTTCTACCGGTTAAATAATAATAATAATAATAATGGATGGCATTTATATAGCGCATATCCATTTAAAATGCTAGAATGCGCTTTACAGAACATGCAATATAATCCTCATTTTACTTTAACGAATGCAAAAATGAATGTAACGAGATGAAGTGAAATGGACAAAATTGCAGCCACGATCTTGTTCGATTTATAGGTATTCTTTAATGCTGTTTTAAATAAAGTAACATGGTAAAATTAGATACACTTGGCTTTGAACGAGATACTCAATATTGCACACAATGACACAGTCAACGTCCCTAAGTTCTCTAGAACAATAAAAGCGTGTGTGTTTATGTGTGTGTATGTGTGTGTGTGTGAGAGTGTGCGTGTGTGTGTATGTGTGTGTGTGAGAGAGAGAGAGAGTGAGAGAGAGACAGAGAGACAGAGAGAAGGGGAGAGAGAGAGAGAGAGAAGAAATATCTAGTCTTCTGGACACGGTATATCTTTAAAATTTTCTCACTTAACTATGTTTGCTAAAAGCAACAAACACTTCTCGGGTTATAATATAGTTTACAATAATGGCACTGCATAAAAAAAGGTAGTTCACAAAAGTAATTATATTCATTATATACACACTGCCTCTATTTTAGAAATACAATTGTCTCCAGTTACTAAATTTATCTGTGTCGCGAACAATACAAACAGATATCATTTTCACCTGTGACCTATTGTATTATGTTCAATGCAGTTTCAGACTGCGTTGCATCCTGACAAAAACAAAGCCCACCCCATCCGCATGTGGCTAGACATTCATAGAAGAAGAATTAATGTGCCACGGTTTCTTCCTTGACATGCTGATAGAGAGAAATGGTTTAATTAAGGTAAGTGAAGCTTTCACCATAATTGACAGAGATGTTTTTTTTTTCCACCTTTCATCTACACCAAGAATGCTTCCAAAATAACGTATCGTTGTTTACGCAAACATTTCAACAGAGCTCGATTTTTTCCCCCCTCTGATGTATACTATTTTTAGGAGACGTGGGTGGAGGGCGCAAAGGTTGACAAAATGACAAGTGGAGTTATTGCCCGTCTCGTTGTTTTGTAACCGAGTTATCCTATGGGACAAAATCCCATGAAATCATTGCGGCCTTACATGTCGTCTAATGTCTCAGTCGGGAAGATCTTACATTGAAAGTCTAGCTAAATCCTCTGTGATACGGAATAAACGTTCCTAAGCGACTGAAACAAGCAGGCAAGTGCAAGTGCGCATTCTAGAGTAGGGATGTGCAAGTACGTACCAAGTAAATTACTGTGATCTTCTTAAGCAAATCTAGGTTTAGTACACTCTCTTTCTCTCTCTCTCTCTCCCCCCCCCCACACACACACGAACAGAGTTTACATTCACACTTTCTACATAGATCTAGCACATTATGTAAAGACAATAATAAATGCATAAGGGTGCAACAGATTATTCAGAAACTGTGTTTCTCTGTAGAGGCGATAGCTTTTAGTCACAGTGTGTTCTTGCTACAAGTGCATGCCCATTGGCTTGCACTAAATGATGTTTGAATATATTACACAAGTGATGTTGTTTGTGACCCTTGCCCGTCACATTTAACTGTTCATATTTATCATGAGTAACGGATAATAAATGCATCACAATGAAAGTTCTCCTGTGGCGGGTATAATATTAATTATCACAGTATCTTCAAACAAATGTTATTTTGATATCGATCTGAAGTTGAATTGGCTCTTCGGCACCTCCAGCTCGACACTTGCGTTGACCCGAACACTGTAAGTGCCTCTTTTGATGGGTAAAATCGTGTTAATGTGGCTCAAATGAGATCTTCTTCCTTATTCAGTCCAAGCTGAACATTGAGAAACTGAGACACCTTTCTCATCATTGAAGACTTCCTCTTTTCCACATCTTTCTGCAGTCTTTCTCTCCGGTCCTGGCTCATGATCATCTTTTCAGGGTCAGCCAGAGCACAGCGTCGTATTCTCAGTCGGTCAAGAGACAGATATTCACATGACTCAGAACGTGACGTTTTCGCACGGCGATGTTTGAGCATTTCGACGGGTGTCATCGAGAGGCGTGATTTTCTTTCTTTACCTTCGCCTAGTGCACTCTCAGAACCACTCCTGGACTCCGTGCCAGTCGTTTGGCTGCCCTCCCACGCGGTTTTAGGGTCACTGTTTAGTTTACGGATTGGGTTCAGGTGCGACAAGTTTCTCCAGTCATCCAAATCAAATGATGTGTCGTCGCTGTCCAAATCATCGTCAAATTCAAATGCGGTATTGAGTGACTTGAAAAAAGAAGGAGTATCATCGTTTGCAAGAGCCGCATCGCTGACACTGCGACGCATGGGTTTCGAACTTTCCAGAAATTTATACTGTGGCATAGCCCGACGCCGAAGTTCTTGGCGACATTTAGAAGTGATCTGTTGTTTTAGTTGTTGTTGTTGTTGTTGTTGTTGCTGGTGATGATGTTGCTGTTGCTGTTGCTGTTGCTGAAAATTTGATGTCTGTTGAACAGCGGGAGGTGTATGAGACCCACCAGGGATAGAAACGTCGGGAAGTTGATCAAGCTCTTCATCTAACACGTCAGACAAACTGCTGTCCACAGCATCATCTATTGTTCTGTAAAAATGAATTATAGGACATTTACTTAGCTTGTCATCTTCCAAAGACCCGTCTGAATCAGCTCTTGCAGCTTTGCTTCCCTGAGTCTGTTTGCCAGCTGTAATGCTGCCGTGAGACATATTTTTGTGAGAATCATTTTCTTGTGCGTCATAATGTCTTCCTTTCTGGTCATGGATTGATTCAGAGAAATTGCCATTTTTGTCAAGCTTCTTAAAAGCTGGGACACTCTGAACATCCTCGGATGATGATAATGAATTCTCGATCGAGTATCGGCATTTCTTGTTTTTGAGCCCACTCACCGGGGAGTCGGATAAACATTCCTGAAAAGATTGTCTGGTCTGATTGTTGCAAGTATCGTTTGTGAGGTGTCCTTTGGGGGTATTTTGGTCCACAGAATTGCTTTCGTTGTTAATATTATTTGTGGTTGTGTAAGTGGGTGATTTAAGCCGGTCGCTGCTTTCAGTTTTACTCGTAATGAACAAATCCCACGGTGGCACATGACCAGTTTTTCGTTTCGGTGTCGTGATGTGTAAAACTTGGTCTGTCGTGGACGCTTTTATTTGAATGACGTCATTTGATGACGTAGCGATGTGAATGACATCACTGGGCAAAGCAGATGTGGGAAACTGCCTTATTCTGTTGTCGTTGGGGGGTTTCACAAAGCGTATGTTGGCCATTGATGCTCCTTTTCAAAGTCTGATCCCTCCTCAAATGTCAATCTCCAATATTCTCAGAACACTGAAATGGAATAAAAATTCCTTTGACAATCAGATACATACTAACTACGACGGAAAACGTTTCACAGATGTGCAACAATGTGAAGACATGATAAAACTAAGCCTCCCACGTAAACAAAGAGACCAACATCGTCTTTGTATTTCGTTTCAAATTAAGAAAAGATCTGCAAGAGAAGATAAACTGGACATTGACCGAAAGAAATAATCAAATGAAACTTTATGAATCCAAAAATTATAACAAATTGAATTGATAAATAAAAGTTAATTGAAAAATAAGATAAAAAGTGAAGTAATTTAACAGAGGCTGGTACGCCCTGTGAGCACCGTGATATTTGCACAGCCCTCACAGAATTAATGGATGTCAAACAAGTGTGTAATTAAGCAACAATTTGTATCAGGAGCTGCTAAAGTGTTTCTTTTGAAGGAAAGGGCCTCCGTTTTAAATTGCTCCCTCTTTCTCTGCTTCTCTTTCGTCTCTCTCTCTCTCTCGCTCTCAAACACACACACCCTAACAAACACACACCAATGATCTGATTCTTTTCAATGAGGCTAACTAAACAACATTTATTTCGCGTTCTGTTCTTTCCATATTTTGTGTCTATCTGTCCGTCTTCATTTCAGTCTCTCGGGGGTCGACCAGCCTACATTATCTCCAGTTGTTTCATTTAAGACTTTTATTTTCCATCCCCACTCCCAGTAGACTCCTCTCTCTCTCTCTCTTTCTCTCCGTCTCCTCCCATCTCTCTCTCTTTTTATCCGGCCACCTAGCTAGTTATAAGTTGAGCTATTATGTCTCTTTATCTTGTTATCTACTGTTCCCAATGTAAGATTATGATAAACGTTTCATTTGACGCCCACGGACTCGGCCAAGGCTGGAAAAGGATTGAGTTTGATCTTATTCAAATCATAAACGAAAAAAAAAAGTACGATTTCCAGTTCACCCTTTTCCCCCGAGCCGTTTTCTCCTTTTCTCTCTTTCAGATCTCATTTGCGACACACGCTTGGAGTGTGATGTTCAATCGATCGATATCAAAGGTATAAAATAATGCCTTTTTGAATCTAACTGGAAGTGAGGTTAAATTTCACTTTCAAAATAAATAACTTAAGAATACAAAATACAGCGTGGAAACAAGAAAAGAAGCCCATTGAGGTACCAACAGATTCACGAAGAGTTTTAAGTGCTTGAACAGCAACAATGTGTTTTTGTCTGGTTTCTTTAACAGCACTGCCAGACAGAAATTCTCTCCTCTTACCCTTTCAGCCATACGTGACCAAATTTGTGAATAGTATCCTCTTTTTCATTTGGATCATCAGTACTTTCATCATTATCTTTCATTTATTCACAGAAATTCAATGGTAAAAAGCGTGAAGGAAAAGCAGAATGCCAATGTTTTAAATTATCTACAATTTCAAGCACTCTTACATTTTCGTGAAATGATCAAACATCTTTTGTGCATTGTTTGATTCATCAGACAGTTTCTGCCATTATACTAATTGTTGCGATATATATAATTATTCATTAGTCGTGTCTGTGTTTATTATCAGTTTATTATCCTTGTTGTTTATTCTCTATTATCATTTTTTTTTCGTCAAGCTCAATTTCAGTTGATGAATGACAACAAATATATATAATATAAATAATTCAAAAGTAAACTGAATAATTTATTGTTATATTCTAGAGGGGAGAAGAAGATCGACGGGAGCTTAAGCAAAAAATATTCCTGAATCATTATAAATGTCATCGATGCATAAAATACATGCACTTTCTGCAAAGAAAATAATAAGTATATACTGTTCTCTGTAACTGTGGTCTAAATAATAACAAACTTTACATATTTATTTGGAACAGAAGACGGTGAAAGTTTCAGATATATACGACCATACAGATCTCCGGAATTCACTCAGTCCCAGAGCATGGAAACAGCGGCAATCTGATTGAAATGGTTCGCTTTCTTTGTGAATCAGTCAGCAACCATTATTATCAAATAGTGAAAAGCTAACTGTTTTGACTTTAACTGCCCAAGTCTGTGCAGAAAACTATAATCTCTGTCTTTCTTTGCGAATGCAAAATAATCACATGCTTTTCCCGTGTAATGGTCGATCGAATACAGAAAATGTCACGAACAAGTAAACTGCACCAGTTCTGTCCTTACTTTGTGAGATACATTTGCCTGACATTCAGCCTACACTGGCTTTATTTATAGACCACTCTGCCTTGACAGCTAAAAGCAGTATTTTCTGACTGTGCGGCCTTAAGACACACGGGGTTTATCTTTTCAACACGGCAAAAAATGTGGTCCAGAAAATCACATTATCAAACCCAAGGCGGAATGTGATAATAACAATCCGTTGTTAGGGTTTACGCCCGTGATGTACACTCACTTTCTTCTTCTTCTTCTTTTTGTGTAAGCCTTTTTTTTCCCCCACACCGATAAAATTGAGTTTAATACTTTCAAGCATAAATATGCGACTGGTGGGGTCAATGTCAATGTTTTTTTCTCCCAGACAAAATAGGCATTTACTGCGAATTTCACAATGCATGTGAAAGAAAAAGCGTCTGCACTGTTATGAAATAAAAATTCAACATCCGGTTGATGGGGCACTAAAACTATGAAGAAATTACGGAGTGAGAATAGCGGTTTACGTTTTCCTCCCAATACTGCGTTAATGTTGTTCTGGCTTTGTACGTCAGATAAAAATACCCTGTCGATATTCGGAATTTTCAAAAGGAAGCATAATATCACCAAAACTGTGATGAAAAGAACTGAGAAAATGGATATGGAGCCTCAGTTATCTAGAAGGATAGCTGTGTATCAACAAGGACAGTTGTAATAATTATAAAGTTATAAGAGAAGTAAATAACCACTTACTTCGTAGGTGAAAAATAAAACTATTTCACTCTCTTGATCGTGCTCCCTGAGCGCATCAGCACGGCCAAACTTTCGGTGCCAAAGTTACCCACGAAACAGAACTGTTGAAATCGATCATGTAGTGGTGTGATACTCCGCTGAAAACAAGCTTATATTCGTAAGTTGAATCGGAGGGCTTGCGCCAACTGGTGACGTCACCGTTCAGGATAAGCGTTCAGCGAGTAGTGGTCCCAGACTTGCCACAGCGATTGGACTGCCGAAGCGAAGCGCACATTCCACACTGGCCTTCTTTTGTGTACATAGCCAGGTCGACCGTGCGCGACAGTCTGGTAGTCTGGTGCCATGCTTGTTTTTCTAAAAACAGTTTGATCAAAATTATTACATGAACTTTGGAGAAACCATACCAAAATAACAATAACAGCAACAACAACTGCACGAATATTTAGGACATAATTATGGTCATATTAAGTTTGCTTGAGTAGTGATTAGTTTATTTTTTTCCTTTTTAATCTGTGGAAAATTTTTGGGATCAGGGTTAGGGCTAGGGTTGCGATTAAGTTTAGCTAATTCGCCACAACAACCTTTCTTTTTTTCCTTGGTGTCGTGGACATAATGGCTTTTTTTCTAAAATTGGCCTCACATTTATAATAAACCTCCTGTTGTGATATTTTGACTGCATCACCCAAATGGACCCAACAAACCTGCAGGTCTTCTTGGAAGAGCCTGAATTTAAAAGGTTTAGTATTCTGTACTAACACTGCTCATCTCACCAAGAACTTGAACGTTAAGCGCTTTGAGAAATATTAATTCTTCGTTTAATAATTTGATCCGATTAAGGCGCACTGATCACCCTTCTCTCATCCCTCCTGGACATGCAGTCCCGAATATTAATTTTAACGGGGAGTTTTCTGATTTATACAATTTTATAGTGCTGCGGATAGGCCTACATGGAGTCACCTGATAAATCTTGTAGCTATGAATCTTAAACATTCTCAACCAAGCATATTTTATTAATTCGTAGTATTTGCTTTTATGGGTTCATTTCTATATTAGGAAAGGTCTTCCTAATAAACAGCTGTGTTCTGTTTTTCCAGACAGCCAATAGCTCTTAGAGCACAGAGTTTCTCCCTTACGTGGTACACCAGTATCATTATTTTCGTGATGGGATAGAAGTCTTTCCAAAGCAACCATTGACCATAATTAATTCTGCTGCCACGTAGTTCCTGACAGTCACGCGTGTTTTCGGCATCTTGACCGAAGAATCATGAAGACGAACTGGGGCCTTCACTAACATTCACACTGTTTCTGAGCTGTGTTGTGTGGCTCCATGATAATGTTGTTTTGGCATATAATAATTATGTTGGTTGAGAGGCAATAGTATATACTAAGTAGTAGTTTTAACGTTAGAAGATACATGGTATTGAGAAAATATTCTTATATTTTATAAGCCAATTATAGTGTACATGTACACTGGCAAAAGTTCTACCATTGCAGGCATGGGTCAGTTCATTAAATAAACATTGCACACGCGATTTCCTTGAAGATTGCTTATTTCGAAAATTAAACAATGATTTTTCGAAAACATCAAAGGAGCATATATAAGTTAATCATTTATTGGTTATAATACCGAAGTGGGGCGGTTCGGAGTCATAATTATTCACCAAGATTAGTACAGAACGTAGTGTGGTAGGAGTTTGCACTTTTATAGATAAAAGTAGGTGAGCCAGGAAGTTAGAACGTATGGGAGGATAGAAAGTTTGCCATTATAGGAATGGGTGAGTGGAGAGAATGTGCCCTTGACACATCATCATGAGTCTGCCTACAGTCTCCATTGGGTGTCCTTGGAACACGCAGAAAAAAAACAAAACACCGTGGGCAGCTCCAATTGACCATATAGCAATAATGTTAAGTGGCCCTGTCGCCTGATCGCCCAGCGTTGGTCCCATGAAATGGTTGTGGAGCAATGCATTGACTCTAGTGATTTGCTTAATTGCGGCCCAGGCACGTGTATGGTCACGATGTAGAGATTCACCTGTCGGGGCGGGTGACCAGAGAAATCAATGGTAGGGCAATTAGTGGGTGCCAGAAATTCTGCCCCTTTCTCTTCTTCTTCTTTTTTTTTTTTTCAACCCTACCTGTTTGAATGAAAGGATGTAGTTTTCATTTTCAAACATGTTCTGCTTACACAGAGAAAAAACGTCATATCCCTCCAATTAGAACTTTCTTTTTCAGATATTTTTGGCGACTATTGAACTTTGAAAAGGGCAAGGTAACAGTAAAATGATAATTTGGAAAATTTACTTAGAACAACATCATGTTCATTAGGTCCCCATTGTCTTTCGGTCAAATGCGATACTTGCACAGACCTATCATTATCATGAAAACTTTTTCATTTGTTATTTAAAAATGTAACATATAAAACGATAAGTTTAAAAAAAAAGAGTGCACGGTCATTTCTAGCTAGAGATTTACCGTTGCCAATTTCTAGTCAGGATTGCCATTGGCTGTGGGAGGTGGTGGGGGGGAGGGGGAGAGGGTGGGTTATAGAGATGATTGTTTGTTGTTCGGCCAGTCTGCTTGTATTGTGTACTGGTATACAATGACACAATGCCAATGTGAATTTCTGGAGGGATGGAACCCTGCTACGAGGGGCAGACAACGAGAGGACAAGGAGGACGGGAAAATGAAAATCTTTCGAGGATGAATGTCCATCTGAAGTGGTTTTAGCGAGATGACGCTTTAATAGTGTTGTTCACACTGCTGTAATGTCACATAAATTTATGTCATTGGACCTTGGTTGCTGTGAAATAATAGACTGAAGTTATATTTGCGTCCCTGGTTATTTGATTGTCAATACCATCTAAATTTCAGGACTTGCCACTGCTTGGCACCAGTTACTGACTAAACCGCAAACACTATCAGCTTTAAAATGTTTATGCAGGTTACAAGTGATACCCAGCTCAGATCAGAACGCAACCATTGATAATGGCAGATTCTAAGGCAGCTATTTTTCAAAATATTTTTTTTCCCGATTCATTTCGCCCTCCTGTGTTGGCCAATTTTGGCTTTCATAGTTTTAATTTGACTGCCTTTCCAAATGAACCGGACAATAAATTGACGAATACTCAACGAAACACTACTAGTTGCACAGACATACACAAATGTTGACCACTTTTCTTTACTACCTCATGAATGTGTAATGAGCAAATCTGGCAGATAGAATCTATCTCAGAGAGGGAGGGAGAGAGAGAGAGAGAGAGAGAGAGAGAGAGAGAGAGAGAGAGAGAGAGAGAGAGAGAGAGAGAGAGAGAGAGAGAGAGAGAGATAGAGATAGAGAGAGAGAGAGAAAGAGAGAGAGAGAAAGATAGAGAGAGAGAGAGAGAAAGAGAGAGAAAGAGAGAGAGAGAGAGAGAGAGAGAGAGAGAGAGAGAGAGAGAGAGAAGGGAGCAGGGGAGCGAAAGATAAGGGGAGGGCTGTTTATCCCGAGCAACGCCGGGACACTCAGATAGTTGTCAGTGTGGACAAAAAAAAAAAGATACTTTTCAACAACAACATGAATAAACCGTTCTTATTTATTTTGATATAGGCATTTTACTGTCGTCACTCGCCACACTCGTCCGCCCGTGCAGATGCGGGGCCCTCTTGCAGAAGAGGGACAGCAAAGAATACATCTGACGTGATACTGCGTGTCGTAAGAGGCGACTAAAGGTGCAAAGGTCCTGGTCTCCCGAGAAGAGCCAGTTGGCGGTGGGCCAACTACCCACCCTGTAAAAATAAACCAGTTACAGAAACACAAGCAAATACTTTAAATCAGTCTTTTATCTTGGGAGAAGGGGGAGCATCTGCACCTGTAGATTCAATGAAGGACAATGGACAAAGCCGAAAGGACTCCACTGGCCTGACTGCTCCTTCATCAAACAAGTCACTCCGGATTGCGTCGTGGAATGTCCGCTCCATGTATGAAGCAGGAAAGAGTGCCCAGGTTACAATGGAGATGAGGCGATACAGACTGCACATACTTGGAGTTAGCGAGACCCGCTGGATACAGTCCGGACTGAAACAACTTAATTCTGGGGAAAAGATTTTGTATTCTGGAAGGGAGGACAAAAAGCATACAGAAGGAGTAGCGATCATCTTGAGCAAGCATGCCCAGAGGTCACTGAGGGGATGGGAACCCTACGGAAGGAGAATTATATTGGCATCATTTACTACAAAGAACAAGAACATCAACATGAACATTGTGCAGATATACGCCCCAACAAATGAAGCAACCGATGAGGACAAGGACGATTTCTACAACCAGCTTCAGGAAATAGTTGACACATTGCCAAGAAAAGATGTGAACATTATAATGGGAGACGCCAATGCCAAGATAGGACAGGACAATACGGGGTATGAGGACATTATGGGGTGCAATGGTTTGGGACAAATGAATGAGAATGGAGAGCGGTTTGCAAGTTTCTGCGCATTTAACAGCTATGTGATTGGAGGTTCAGTATTCCCACACAAGAGGATCCATAAGGCCACTTGGATTTCACCGGATGGAGTAACTGAAAACCAGATTGACCACTTTTGCATCACCCGACGATTCAGACGCTCACTGGAGGATGTCATAGTACAGAGAGGAGCTGATGTTGGATCTGACCATCACATGCTGCTGGCAAGACTCAAACTCCGCCTCAAGAAACAAGGTACCAGAGCAGGAACAAAGAGGAGAAAGTTTCAAGTGAGCCTTCTGGATGGAGACAAGAAGGAAGAGTTCCAGCTGACACTGAGGAATAGATTCAAACCCCTTGTTGACCTCGAAGAGACAGTAGATTTGGAGACTCACTGGGCTAAGGTAAAAGGAGTATTTACATCGACATGTCAGGATGTTCTTGGGGAAAAGAAAGTGGAACACAAGGAATGGATCAGTCAAAAATCACTGGACTTGATAAGGATAAGAAGAGACCTAAAAGAACAGGTAAATGCAAGTCGTACAAGAAGCTCAAGAGTTGGTAACCAGGAAGAGTACCGAGCATCAGCTAAAGAGGTCAAAAAATCAATTAAAAAAGACAAAGAGGAGTTCATAGGAATGTTAGCAGAGAAAGCAGAGAAGGCAGCAACAGGAGGACACATGAGGATCCTCTACCAGACTACAAAGACTCTTGCTGGAAAATATGGAAAACCTGAAGTTCCTGTCAAGGATTACAACAGGAAGGCTATTTTTGGAAAGGAAGCTCAGGCAAAAAGATGGATAGAACATTTTAACAGTCTCTTGAACAGACCTCCACCAAGCAACCCACCCGACATTCTACCCGCAAGAAATGATTTACCGATCAGTTGCGACCCTCCGACTAAAGCAGAGATTAATGATGCCATAAAGCAGTTAAATCGAGGCAAGGCAGCTGGACCAGATCAGATCCCACCAGAGGCGCTGAAGGCAGATGCTGCTGGGGCTGCAGAGGGTCTGCACTCACTATTCTCGAGGATTTGGATCGGAGGCAAGTTTCCAAAGGACTGGAAGGAAGGACACCTCGTGAAGCTTCCAAAAAAAGGGGACCTCAGCAATTGTAGTAACTACAGAGGAATCACACTTCTCTCCATCCCAGGAAAGGTTTTCAACCGGATTATTCTCAAGCGAATACAGAATGCAACAGACCGAAAACTTCGTGAGGAGCAAGCTGGTTTCAGGAGTAATCGATCAACCACCGACCAGATCGCCACGCTGAGAATCATAGTAGAACAGTCGCTAGAGTGGAACTCCCAACTGATAGTGAACTTCCTTGACTACGAGAAGGCCTTTGATAGCATCGATAGAGAAACACTGTGGAGAATATTGAGACATTATGGAATCCCAGAGAAGATGGTGAACCTTATCAAGAGCATGTACGAGGGGACAAGTTGCAGAGTCGTACACGATGGCGAGCTTACTGACAGCTTTGATATCAAGACTGGTGTTAGGCAGGGTTGTTTGCTGTCCCCATTTCTGTTTGTCCTGGTGATTGATTGGCTTATGAAAGAAACCACCAGTGGAGGAAGAAATGGCATACAATGGACCCCATGGACACAGCTGGACGATCTAGATTTTGCAGATGACTTGGCACTATTGTCGCACACACACGACCAGATGCAAGCAAAGACTACAGCTCTAAACAAAATTTCAGAATCTATTGGATTGAGGATACATCCTGCGAAGTCGAAGGTCCTAAAAATTGTTGCACCCCCAAGCGCACAAGTCAGAGTAGGAGATCAACCACTGGAAGATGTAGAGTCCTTCTGCTATCTTGGTAGTATCATTGACAATAAGGGAGGAACAGAGGCAGAAGTCAAAGCACGAATTGGAAAGGCACAGGCAGCTTTCACGTCCTTAAGCAAGATTTGGAGAACCAAGGATATATCTCTAAAAACAAAGCTGAGGATATTCAACTCGAACGTGAAGTCAGTCCTGTTGTATGGATGTGAGACTTGGAATGCGTCCCAGGCCTGCATAAAGAGAATCCAAGTTTTCATCAACAGATGTTTGAGGAAGCTACTTAAGATCAGATGGACAGACAAGGTCAGCAATGAAATTGTATGGAAAAGAACAAGACAGAGCCCAGTCAGAGAGGAAATTGGTAGGAGGCGATGGAGATGGATCGGCCACACTCTCAGGAGGCCAGGAAACAGCATCACGAAGAAGGTATTGGATTGGAATCCCCAGGGCAAGAGATCAAGAGGAAGGCCTGCCCGGAACGTGGAGAAGAGCCAGAGAAAATGATGTGCAACGAAGCGGAAAGACTTGGAATAATGTAAAGAGACTGGCCCATGATAGAGAGGGATGGAAAGTGTTTGTTGGTGGCCTATACCCTGATCCAGGGTGAGAAAGGCAATGATGATGATGACTCGCCACACTGTGATAAATAAAACAACTCCACATTGTATGAACTAATTAACTAAATTGTGTGGCTATGTCACCACAAGAGATATTTATGCCATTGACGTATGGGGGTCCATGGAGTTTTTTTATATTTTGTAGAGAGTGCACCAGATTCACAATAAAATTGTGTGAATAACGCCAGCATAAGCCTACGTGAGTCAGTGTCTTACTCAACCATTTTAACATGGAAATCCATGCATTTTGTCTGTGAAGAGACATGGAGAGCAGCGTCAAATATTCTTAAAAGTGATGATTTCGGAGGCCACCACATTTTCACCCACAGCTATGTATTCCTGTAACCTGTCTGTATAGGTTTCATTCTCTAGATAATAATTAATTTCTATCTGAAGAAAATTCATTAGAACTATAGATATATTATAATTCCAGTGGGTCAGTGTCTTCATTAATGTTATTACTCAGAAATCATCTTTCAGATAATTGCAATCAATAGCCGACTTACTGATGTGAACCTCCTCGTCCCTTGGGATAAATGATCGTCGGCTAGATGATAATAATTTATTGATGATCGAATGTATTAATCAGTTCATTTAACTCTGCATTGCCTGTCTTTTCCCAGTTGACTTTCAAGTTTTTCATTATGACATTGTTATAGTTTATTTTCCAGTGCACAGTCAAACAAGGTTCCCTGGGATTTTTTTTTTTTTTTTGGTCATAATTACTTATCCAATATTTCGTTCTCGTGGACAAATATGGAACCATATGGAACACTGGGACCACAAGCAGAAAAAGTCTCAAATGGATCTTGGAGCGGGGAGAGGAGCGCTTATGGCATATGCCCGGTGTGCTAGGATTCTGTTTCCTGTCATCAAATCATCATATCATCATCATTCTCTTGGAGTACAATGTCTGCAATAGTATACAATATCGATAACGCATAAATCACTCCAGGAGATTACAATAACAGGTAAATAATTTATGACGAAACGCGTAGCACTAGAATGTTTACATTATTGCTGGGAAACAATAAAAACAATTCAACAGCTCAGTGTCACTTTTCATTTACCGGGGGAAAAAAGCCAACAACGAAGCAGTAACTGAGATATTTCCAGAACGGCCTCGCTACCGATCTTCTAATGCTTACTGTCTCGTTTTACAACTAACTCTCTAACTATCGAGACAAGAAAGGAAGCCATGTAGTTCTGCATTTGTCTATAAACATACATGATATTCTGATGCTTTATTTTCATGAAGTACATGTTAAGATGCTAAAATAGAATTTATGAATACAGTAAATCGATGTACAAAAGCAATGTGGCCCAAGGACGGTCTGAGTGATGGGATGGACAGCTGTCGCAAGGCTTAGGATGATTACGGACTATAATACTGAAACCAAGAATAAGGACAAAATACTTCTAACAGATGATCACACTGGCAGAGCTAAAGCATACAACAAAAAGGACTCTTACCCCGTTCCATGATTTATTGCGGAACAGTAACAGTTAACCGTATGAAACAATATGATTTATTTGCCTGTTATCTCCGAAAGTTCCGTTTGTGAGACCGCAAACCGCACAGTTCAAGAAATATCATTTTGAACTTGCGCTGTTTCAAAATTGGCTATAAAACCTTTTTAGTACCTGTATGGCGCACAGAGGTGTTGAACGGGGTCGGACGGAGAGTTGAGTTAGATCTAATTGTTGACCTATGTAACAGCTGAGGTTGTTCTAGCACGTTATAGTAGGGGGGAGTTAGTTGATCTAACTACGACCCTTTAGAAAACGAAACTATTACAGCTGTAGGAAAAATAAACACGAGATCCGACGATCGATTAAATAATACTAAAGTTTAATAACTGTATACTGAACAATAATATACTAGGAAGGCACCAGCGAACAACTAAATATACTACGCCACACGAGAAGGAAAATTCACTTACTCACCGACCAACCACTGACATGGGTCCATATTTCTATAGCTTTTTCTATAGAAAGTTCCCGAAATTAATCTAACCTCGGCCCTCGCCCGAAACACACAAACCAACCAATCACGTATCAATACGTCACCAGGTTACATCACCCAAGGCCAAATCTGGCGTAGACAACTAGTTCTACGATCTTATGGAATGTTCGGGAACATACTAATATTTACGAAAAGGGCCAACAACGAGCGAGGAAAAAAACTACTCACAAGGAAGGGAGGGTAAGGTCACGGAGTACACTCTGGCGAACGTCAACAATAAAAGGAAAAAAGAAGTGAACACATGCTCAGTCACCAGTATAACAAGAAAAACGGGGGAGGGCAAGGGGTAGCTTGCAGATGCTACAATCTACTTGTTATAGTCTGTCAAGTGCTAGTCAATGCCTGCAAGAAAAATTTTCTTGATCAATAGTTAACCCCACTGGCAATCTGTTTATTGTAGAGCTTTGGTGATTTTTTTTTTCTTACTATAATTATGTCACACAGTTCTTACTTCATTCTCTCAACACCTCGCCCAGGCCGGCAGGCTGAGAAAATGAGTATAAAATGTCCATAAATGACCGTGAATTAGCGCGATGTTTGCGTCATCTAGAACATATTTGCGTCATCCAGCATGTTTATACAAGAGCCGAGCCATGTTACCCACAGTCCTGGACGGCAGATTACCCACGCCAGGTCCACGATGACTATGTCCATATGTAACGGACTGGTAGCCACAGAATGACGTATGGTCACAGGTAACCAGATATGCCTTCCAATTAGAAACATGATAGGAGCCCTTTTCCCGTTGGATTCCAGCTGCTCTTCGAGCAGAATGACCCCATTTCTATTGCAAAACAGAACTCAGAAATGCTTCACTCACTTTTTCTCCATGAAAAACAATAAATTTGCCGAGGTGAGAATAGCATTTGTCGCAGGAAAAAACAAAACAAAACACAAAAACAAACGGAAATTGTTTTGGCTTTTTTTAAAATAGAAAAGCAAAGCTAATAACTCTATAGGAAGAATGCGCATGATGTCACAGAGTTTTTGTTTTGTACTTCCGCCAAACAAGATGGTCGGTGGCTCAGCTGATGAGTGTAACTTCGAGATGTGTCTAAGCAGTTAAAATGCCTGCTGGTTGCATTGCAGTTGACTGTTGTGACAGGGGTGGAAAGGGTGTATCCAGACTGGTCCGATTCCCTACCATCCGTGGAAACAAGAGAAAGGAAGTGAAAGAATTGACCGAACGTCTCCCATGTGCGTATACACACGTGTCATTGTTTACAGTAGTGAACTCGCCGCCGATTGGTTCGCGACGCCTGAATTGGGCCCGGACAGACACGATGGTGGATATGCGCATTCTGCCTATACTTTTGTCAGCCCACAATGTACAGAACCCTAGGGTCAGTCAGTGAAACACCTTCATGACTTACGGACTTTAACAAAGGGCGAACAAAAACAAACAAATTAAATATTATTGTCTATAATGGTACACGTGCATACCGCTCTGCTCCTTGAATGGTTACTGCGACAAATGTAGCTAACTCTACTTGCTTCTTGTTGTGTAACGTACGGTTTCTCCTTAGGAAATTAGACATCTTACTGCACAGCATGATTGGTGTTTTCTTTTATTATGCCTCCAGTGTCCGAAGGAAAGTCTCAGGTCACCCATTGCTATATAAACAATCCTTAATGTTCTCCAGATCTGACATTGCTATTATGCTCTTCATTTCCATTCAGATCGTGTAAGCCCAATCCAGATCTAACAATATTTATTGCAGTTTTGTTGCAGTTGTCGCTGTGCTCCATCACCCAACTTGATATCGTTTCAGCTTACCCGATGCAGACAATATCTAAACTGTTGTAAGGAAAGCTGTTTCTTCTTCTCTTGTATCTGGACATAAGAACTTACTGCGTTTCGACCGCAACAAAACAATGTAGAAAAGAGTAAAAAATCAGACAGACATTCAAAGGCGTAACATAATATGAGAATAATAAGCACTGCGCCCCATTCGTTACCGGTCTTAATTTCGCACGCTCACAGGGAACTCTCAGAACCTACGGTGTGAGCGCGGTAAGTTCACTGTTGTTTGCATAATACTTGATTAAGTGCCACTGTTTCCTCGTCGTATTCCACTCCACCCCCCTCCCCCCTTCCCCCATTTTCTTTTCTGTTTTTTTTTCTCCCAATGAGCGTCACCATCATCCTCCAAGTAAACATCAATACGGGTGTTGAGATGGATGCCAGACACCCCCCCCCCCACACACACACACAAACGCATACACACAAGTTATACTTCAGTTGATTGCGACTTGACAAGAACGATCAGCAGGAGAAGCAGAGCGTGATTGCTGCCCATTGATCTCCACTCATGTAGACAAAGTGAAGTCCCGTCTTCCATTTCACAGATATCCTATATCGTTAACGATTTAGAACAGGGTATGCTGAATAGGATAGCTGATACTGGAGTCAACTAGGTTTTTGCACTAATTATACAGACAGTCAAGAGTGCCAGCTTGTTTTATCTATCTACAAGCAACGCACCCTCATTACATTTATTTTCATTTAAACATGTATAAACTTGTTTAAAACTAGGTTTTGACAGAATCATGGAAAAACAGACAGAGAAGGAGAGGAGAGGAAGAGAAGGAGATGACAAAGACAGGAGTGACACATCAAGTGAACGGGATAGACACAGGAACATTCAAAAGAGAGGGAGAGAGAGAGAGAGAGAGAGAGAGAGAGAGACAGAGAGAGAGAGACAGAGAGACAGACAGAGAGAGAGAGAGAAAGAGAGACAGAGAGAGAGACAGAGAGAGAGACAGAGAGAGAGACAGAGAGCCAGCCAAGTTAATAATTCACTTGAGTGAATAACTTTTTCCCCGTATATAAAAATACAAATGTTTCAACTGACCTAATGATGTGTTCGGATAATTTTGGAAAGAAATATCAGCGAAGTGAATCTCTGGGGCATTCAAATGTTTATCACTGTCAAATACATCAAAAGTGTACAGAAGAAAACCTACTGAATTTGTATTTCCACAAGAAAACACTACCAGATCAGACTTTCACAAAGCAAATCATGCTACCAGTCCCAAGCACTAGTGGGTTGTCTCGCCGTCATTATGTTATATTCTTACCAGTTTTTTTTTTCTTCAGTGCATTAAGAAGTTTGAAGTATTATTGTTTTGTCTTTCTGAAGTTTTACGTGCATTTTCATGGCGATGAAACTATTTCAGAAGCGAGATTTGGGCCCTCTTTAGGCCGCCGGCGAGTCATAACACTTGGAGATGTTTTAAATGAACCCTTCTCCATGTGACATTGGAACACGAGACTTTTTACGTCCGAATTGAACGAGTTAATAACTTAGCCACTGCCACGGCGAGGCCAAAGTACATTACATTTTGTGTTTATTTTTATATTTTTAGTGGACGATCCTAACAACAGCAATGGAAACGTGCTGTCGATCCTAGCAGATGACTCATAATATTTTATATCGTTCTACCTACCTACCTACCTACCTACCTACCTACCTACCTACCTACCTACCTACCTACCTACCTACATATCTACCTACCCACTTACCTATCTATCTATCTATCTATCTATCTATCTATCTATCTATCTATCTATCTATCTATCTATCTATCTATCTATCTATCTATCTATCTATCTATCTATCTATCTATCTATCTATCTATCTGTCTATATCTATCTATCTGCCAGTCTGTCTGTCTGTTCCTAAATGACAACTAAAGACAACAAACCCATCGAGATCTGCATGTTCTTGTTTAATATAACTGAGCCGGATTGAGCTGGAAAAGACCTACAGTTTCTATTAAGATCACCCAATGAGAACCTCTGGAAATCACTCTCGTTACAGGTTAACTCCAGTTTCATGTTGTTTTTTTTTTACTGCTACTGTGACTAGTAACCGTGTTTGATGTTCTACTGGCATGCTTCATTTACTTCACCAAACTTGTGATGTAGGCAGCCATGAAATGCTCCCACCAGCACTAAGAGCACATTGGGAGAAGAGTAAGTTCACAAGTGACGTCAAGTGAAACCAATCATAAAATATCTCATTATAAGTTTTTTCGTCAATATCTGTGTAAAATTTGATGTAAATCCAAATTTTCGAGAAAATCGATGCTGATCTCGTCCATTAAAGAAGAAAAAAAAAAAGACGCATTGTAGCTACAATCATTCCAAACTGAACTAAATTCGAACTTTGTCAAGCGTAAATGCGTTCGTATAGTAATTTCCCTCATTGTTCTCGAAGTTTTGTTTTTTTGCTTTCTTCTTCATTCATCATTTATTCACCCAATTCAATGGGCTGTGGGAACATTAGCACTAAAGGGGAAAAAGCATTAGTAATAATATGAAACATGAAATATTAATGCATCAAAACAATAAGAGATGCCAAGAGAAAACAACGCAGTATAAGGAAAACAAAACAAAACATCAAAAACCAGTAAAATTTCAAGTAACAGCGAAATCAATAATTAACGATGTTCTCAGTCTGTGGTGATAGCAAAAATAAACGAAAAACGCAATCCATGTTTTCAATGAGCGATTTGAGTGGACAGTTCACTTTGGAAAAACTGCAGTTAAAACCATGCATTGTCCTGATAAAACAAAAAGCCCCTGTGTCTATCGCAGCAGACACGTGATCAATAGAAATTTGACAAGTAAAGTGTCCATAAATATATTCACCTGAGTGAAATCGTATTTCCCCGGTTGGTAGCTCAATGAAGGTCAGCATTTAGAATCAAAGGCGAGAAGTGACTAGAAAGTTCTCCCAACTTCTGAAGAGTAATTCTGAGATATCCGTACAAACAGAATTTAAAGGAACCTTACTTTTTTTGTATGGAACGTCTTGAACAAAGAATTTTTCAAAACAATGCTTACATAAGGTTAATGCATTCCACTTGTTGTCAAACTGGTAACTTTGATGCCTGGTTAATAACACCAGTAGTCTGAAAAATCGTGCTAGGAAAGCTCAAAAGGGGGCGGTGTTGTGGAATTCTAATTCTAAACGAAATTCACCTTTGCACCAAGTTTACACTTCTGAATTATTATTTGCCAGATTCCCCTGCTCACGCATCTTACAGAATTGGGGGGGGGGGGGGGGCTGCAGTCTGTGAACTTTTAGGGTTTTGTGTGATGTCCTTCATTAAATTCAGTGTGAAAATTGTGAAATACACGAAATTAGTAATGGGATTATGAAAGAAAGCAGGATGGTACAATCTGTCTACACGATCTTTCCACGAGGTCTTGGGGTGTATCTTCCAGTATAAAAGTGACACTCAAGACCCGTTATGGAAACACAATGATGTAGCTAATTGATTTCTCCTTCAAATTAATATCCGTTCCTTTTGACCAGAATTATCAAGAGAACAATAGCAGTGAGATAAGATGTTATGCCAGTTACTGATGTTGACTCATGATATCAAGACGTTGATGTTGCAATCCATTGGCGCCAATCTTCGTAATTTCGTCTATATGCTAAAACGTGTACATTTTCTAATACACTGTATATATGAAACTTGCAGAATTGGTGTGATTAGTACATGTACTGGTTATGTTAATGCGTAATGGCTTTTATCTCTCGTTCCTCCTCCCTGTGCATTCTTTCCTGGTTTATTCTTTTTTCTCTTCTTATTGCGATCATTTTGTTATCCTCATCTTGCCTCTCATTTTCTCTTCAAAAAGCCAACATGACATCTCTTGATGTTTCGAGTTCGTCTTCAAACACGCAATGTTTCGTTCTCTCTTCTTCATCGATCGACTCAGTAGACGAGCTCCAACTAATGTACATGTACCAAAAACATTCTCCTAGAGAGATTTTTCACTCTCACCCTCACTCGCTGGTCACTCATATCATCTGTCTGGAATGCTGGTATGAAATGCAGTCTTTTATCTCACCCCCCTCCCCCCCCCCCAAAAAATCCATTCCATCCCTCCTGGAAAAATGCAATGGTAACGTCTAGACACGATCCCTGCCTCTCTTTCTTTGATTTATGTTATGTGTGCAGTCAGGATATAGTTTATGCATACGTACAGTGTCGTCTTATTATCGTTATGGGCCCTAGGGCAAAGTTATAGGATTTTCTTTCTCGTTTCAAAAACCAGTGTAAATTTGCACGCATGGGGTCCTCTAAAGCCTTGGGGCCCTGTGACCATGCGTTAAGATGGCTCTGCATACGTGAGTGTGCTGGCTACATGTTTATGCCGGTGATATAGATCTCTCTTCCCCATCCCGTCTTCTTCTGGTTTCTTCTTAGGTAACCGATAACATTATGAAGTAAAGCTTGTTCCTGGTAATCTTCATTTCATCCACACATTCCGTAAGTTACCTTAGTGCCAATTGTCAATGACGTCATATCTCCAGTTTCATGCACGTCACGACAATTTCCTCGCCGTCTCAGATACTATTGCTTAACATCATACCCGTGGTCAATTATCGTGGGTAAGAATGGCAAATTACCATTTACTACCGGCTTGCGGAAACACGTAGGGTCTGTAATTTGAGACAGCTCACTATAGATGCACTACTTGTCAGTGTGAACAACATCATATTATGGTAAGGACAATATGATTTTTTCCTACTTCTTATCATGGTGAACGACGTAAATGCGTAACAGCGCAATAGCAGTTGAAATTGGCAAAGTATCTTGATGGATACCCAACTTGGAAAACATTACCTGAGAGAATTTTTGTATAAAAGTTTCAAGAATTTCATTACGAATCTTCTCCTGTATCATGTGCTCCTCCAGCACTCCACATTAATGCAGTCTTTCCATTGAAATTGTATTATCGTGTCAAAGTCAAGCAGATAGATTAGGAATTTCAAATGAGAAGCTGTCACAACTGCTACAGGTAAAAGGAAACTAATGTGATCAAGAAGTAGATAATGTAGTGCATGATATTATGCGACTATTATTCTTTTCATCATGAATTCGTGAAGATGGTCCAGTTGACGTGAAATCGGCCGACTGTAATATCATATTTGGATGGTAGGCATTGTGTATTTGGACCATGTGTGCTTACATAATACTGTACATTTAAGAGGTGAGGGTACAAATTCAGGGAGGTCGCAGCATAATGTCACAAGAAAATGATAGTTATCCTGGCAGTTTTGCTAGACATCCATTGTAAGGAGAAACCTGGTATTTTCTCACCCCCGGCATTAACTTTTGCAGTGTTGAATGTATTGATCAGGAGACTGCTCAACCACCCAGCAGAATTTCTTGAAGTCCTTCTTTTGTATGGCTTGTATGATGCATATCTGGAAACACTTCTAACTCAAATGGAGATATTGAATTTTTATGAGCTTTCAAGTTTTGACATTAAAATTGTATGATGAGTAAACTTGTTTATTTATTTTTCTCTGCTCTTTGTCCTCTGCCATTGGGTAAGTAGGGAGAAAGAGAAAGGATGAAAGGGACAGAACAATTTGTGAGGAAAGTTTTTTTTTCTTTCTTGGAGCGGACAAACTAGATGGAGAGAACGGAATGAAATGGGAGTTGCCATCCGCTTTATGTATTCTTTCCCTGGCTCGACTCACTCCACAACGAACGGTGAAACTGTTGCGTGTTAATTTGCAGCGGGCTATTGATAAAGAATGAAACGTTCACTAAGTCACGTTCTGTTGTCTCTTTTTTCCCCTATTCTAACATTTTTTCACATACGAAAACAAACATCTTGATTCAAAGGAAACAGCTTAAACAGGCACAATATTGAGATGCGTAATATTCGTAGTTTTGGTACAATTGACCACTGACTTAGTCCGCCACCTTGAATAAGTGAACCTGATCATATACCTTAATGGTATGTTGGGGTGATAGGCTACTTTTCTTGGAATCAACAGTCCTGTAAGTCACACGACAAAACTATTGGTGTTATTGGTGTGTTCCTTCAAAACGAACGAAACGAGTACCCTAGGAGCGAGGGCCCTGGAACAAGGCAGGTAGCAACTGTGGGCGAGTCAATCATGACAAGTAATGACTGTTTATCACATAATTGTTATAAGTTCCTGAAGGAGAATGATTTCATTGTTCTTTGTCCACAGGGGTGAATCTTTGCAAGATCCTGTACTTCTTTCTTGTTTACCACACTGTAACATGTACTATGCCCAGACTACATCTCGCATATCTGTATACGGTTCCTAGCCGTGTAGATCTTGTGATTATCAAATCATATCTGATGACGTACTCGAAGTGTTGTGAAAGAAATGTTTACTTCCAGGCAGATTTAAGAGATATAACAAAATGTTGCTGTTTGAGATTCCAGAGGGTGGTATATAAGATGGTTTCAAAATAACCTCAGTTGTCACAGTATAGTTTTGCTTTAGTTTAAAAAAGGTCCTACTCTCCTATACCGCAAGTACTAAACAAAGTCTTATATTCTGGTGTTTGCTAGTGTTAAGCAACGTTTTAGACCCTGATGTTGCTAATGTTAGGCAAAGTCTTACATTCTTGCGGTGCAGGTATTAGGCAAAGTCGTATAGGTAGAATGCGCATGACGTCACAGAGTTTTTGTTTTGTACTTCCGCCAAACAAGATGGCCGGTGGATCATGTGATGAGTGTAACTTCGAGATGTGTCTAAGCAGTTAAAATGCCTGCTGGTTGCATTGCAGTTGACTGTTGTGACAAGGGTGGAAAGGATGTATCCAAACTGGTCCGATTCCCTACCATCCGTGTAAACAAGAGAAAGGAAGTGAAAGAATTGACCGAACGTCACCCATGTGCGTATACACACGGGTCATTGTTTACAGTAGTGAACTCGCCGCCGATTGGTTCGCGACGCCTTACGTGGGTCCGGACAGACAAGATGGTGGATATGCGCATTCTACCTATACCCGACGTTGCAAACGTCAGAACTTTAACCATTATGGTATAACATATTTCTTTTTAGAGCAACTTTGAAATCGATCACACATACACACACACACAAATACAAGCAACACCACAAAGACATCTTGGTCACAATAAAATTAATTAAACATAAACAGTAGAAATACCAGGGGAATACAGAAAGATCAACGGGGAGTTATACTCAGCTGCAGATCGTATGAGGCACTGGCGATGAATATTACATTCACGTTCACAGTCATAATTATTGTGTTGTTGTACTCAGCTGCCTTCAGTTGTGATACTCCCACGTTGGTATCAATTTCATCTTGGGAGATGGGAGAAATACTGTGTTTTGACGTGACAACGTAATACCTGATCTGAGTCACATTCATCATTCTCGGAACGCCTTTCGCTCAGCAGCACAGAGAGGTGAAGGGTCGGAGAAAGGCTTGGTATAAGTTTGTGGTGTAGTGGTAGTAATAGTAGTAGTGGTACGAGAGAGAGAGAGAGAGAGAGAGAGAGGGGGGGGAGTAGGGGACCGAGGGAGGGAGAGAGAAAGAAAAATCCAGGGAGAAAGGGGGACAGAGGAAGAAGGAAAGATGAGAGAAAAAGAGAGAAAGAGAGAGAGAGAGAGAGGGAGAAAGAAAGAGACGAAGGGAGAAGGAGAGAGAGAGAGAGAGAGAGAGAGAGAGAAAGAGAGAGAGAGAGAGAGAGAGAGAGAAAGAGAGAGAGAGAGAGAGAGAGAGAGAGAGGGGCAAAACTAACAAAAACAAACAAATAAATGAATGGACAGGACTAATTTGCTGGCAAAGTCTCAGGAAATTTAGACTACATAAATCACGAAAAACCTAAGATACAATCTAGTTTTCGGTTCCCCACTTCAAGTCTGCTGATAAACATAAAAGAGAAAACTCAAAGAAAGAGAAGTAGAGAGACCGACATATTATTATATTATCTTTAAGTTGATGGTGGCATTAGAATAAATAAGTAAAAAAAAAAAAAAATAAATAAATAATTTGTCATTGAGTGACAGAGGGGCTTTTGACAAAACATAATTTTAAGAAACTACGGAAGATCTTTTTAACCGAAGTTCGTATTGTCTTTCCTTTTCCTTTCTGTTTATTGTATCGTTTCTGCAATATTTCACACGCGAGACTTTGTAACATTCATCGTTTTCTTTTTGCTATACTTTTGTTTTGACAGAAAGGCTGCATTTGTTTTTTTGGTCTGTAATAGTAATATAATACTATAATACTTATAGTATTCAGGTAGGCATAATGTTTTTCGAGTTTATGTCTGTTCAGAACTGTAGAGCCTGGCAAATGCACCCCTTTCTTTCTACGCTGACATCTTTTCTTCAGCAACATCTTTGTGATATTTAAGAATATCTAACGCACACATACGGTCATAGACAATATCACTCCTTACATTGTCGTTTGCCCTTTGTACCACCGACGCTAGACAGACTATGGAAACATGAGAAGCATTGTCAACACACACTACCATGGCAACGCCATCAACATGTTTCTTAAACACTCAGAAAAATTTCTCACGCATTATCAGCTCTGCACTATCATGATAGTTCCTATGACGCACTCTTCTGTCAAACAGTTCAAAGATTTATCGTCTTTGTTATCAAATGCCTGCTTCCGCTCATCACGGACGTGTCAATATTCTTTAACTACGCAATCAAGCAGCTACTACTTCTGTTAGGTTTTTCCCTCTTGACTTAATAGAATTTTAAGGATTGTCTCAATGGCGCAGTCTAATTCCTGACAGTTTAAGAATAGTTATATATTTTAATCGTTATGGCAAACTTTCCAAAGTGTACCATAATGGTGAGAACAGTTTTCCTGACCATTTGTACCAAATTTTCCAGCTTGTCAAATTCTGTCCATTTCGTCATAATGTATGCACTATGAATGCCATCGTCATCATCATCATCATCATCTTCATCATCATCATCATCATCATCATCATCATCATCATCATTATCATTATCATCATCATCATCATCATCATTATCATCATCATCATCATCATTATCATCATCATCATCATTATCATCACCATCATCATCATCATCATCATCATTTCATCATTTCATCATATTATCACCATCGACCATAACACTTTATAGTCACCACCAAAACAACGTCATCCACAAGTCATCTTCAATATCGTTTTCATCATTCCTATCAAATCTGTTCTATCGTTATGATCACCATTTTTATCACGACTACCACTCTCACCTCCCTGCCCCACCACATACACTACCATTATCAACTTTGCCACCACTTCACTCCCACCCTCCACCACCACTGCCATGACATTGATCTCAACTACCGTGCACACCGCAATGTTTAGCGTGGTGAGAAAAAGCCACTGACAGTTCAAGACAACACGTACAACAAAAGGACTGAACACCACATCTAAAAATTTCTTCTTTTAACACGGCATATCTTATTGGCAGGTATATCATTGCCATGGAAACAATGTTGGACATAATTTAATCACACGGACAAAATAGTTGGTTGTTGGATGATGAGAGAACAAGGAAGAAACAAGAAAAAAAAATAAACACCGATCCGACAACAAATCCTAACCAAGATAATTTAGGTCTTATCAGGAAAACAAACATAGCCTGAGAAATTACAGGTGGACTTTCGATCTATTGCCCTCAGCATGTTCAATGCCTCTGCACTGTTTTTGTGTAGCTTGGAAAAGCCTATAAACATCTCACATCAGTTGCTGCATGAGTCAATATACTAAAGACAAATGAAATATTGTAGACTAAACTGAAGATTTCTTCTCCTTCTTCAGTTCTCACCATTCCCTTGCACAACGTATTTACTGAGTATGGTACACAGTGACAGATATTTCTTTTAAAAAAAATTATATCATACATAAAATTATTGATATATTTAGTTTTGTGCTAAGAGTATGCGGTATCAAGATAGTGTGTCGGTGTTTCATTTTTTGAGCATATAATTGCATTAGCCCTTCATGTACCCTCTTCTCTGAGACATGGGGCTTTTCCTTCGGGCTATATAAAAATTATGCTCTTGGACTATTTGATAAATGTCAGCGCCCCCCTTCTGTGTTTGTTGACTACATTCCATCATCGCATTATAGAATCTTTCTCTCTCCAGGAATCCATACCAATCGAACAAAGATAAACATGCCTAAGGGACCCATTAAAAAAAAAAAAACCACAGCTATTGTTAAATTCGAGGGCTTTAAAATCGTTATGGATAGGATATAGCCGGAAATGTAACTGCCAAGATATTATAACGTAAGTCTTTTCAATTCACCCACCAAACATTTTTTTGTCTGCGATTACCATTTTTTAATTCTGTGCCTCCAAAAATCATTATAGAAGCAGCGGGCGTATTCCGGATCTCTAGGTGTGAAATGTGAATTTCACGGAGGTTGTAATTTGAACTTTTTAAAAATAGGATTTATTTTTTAAAAACTATTACATGATTTACTCTTTTTTTGTTTTAATTCTGCGGAGCCGCAAAAATCTTTACTAGAACAGCAGGCGTTTTCCAGCTCCATAGTAGAGGTGAAATGTGACTCTCACAAAAGGTTGATATTTTAAGCCTTTTTTGCTTTTAAGCTTTTTTTTTAAGGGGGGGGGGGGGGGGGAGGAGGGAGGGGCTTTGTTAAGATTTATTTTTAAAAACCTGTTACATGTATTACATTTTTAAAAAAAAAATCTGTGCCGCTAACATCATTACGGAAGCCGCAGGCATTTTCTAGATCCTTAGGTGAAATGTGACTCTCGCGAATGTTGTAATCTAAGTTGTCGTTGTTGTTGTTGTTAGGATTTATGTTTTAAGAAACTATTACATGTATTACTTTCTTCCCAAAATTCTGTTCCAAAACAATCCCTGAAAAGTCAGGTATCTTCCAGGTGATTGGAATGTGATTGCCCCACTGATGTGGAATCTTAAACCTCATTTTTTCCCTCTGTTTTACTACATTAGGGTAGCCACACAAAGGCCACCGAATTCGGTCACCGAGCCACTAGGCGCCTTAGGTGAGAACAGTTGCACTATATAATTTCAACAACTGCACACAGAGCCCACCTAGATTCGGTCCGTTTATATAGTGCAATTCTTCTCACCTAAAGCGCCTAGTGGCTCGGTGACAGAATTCGGTGGCCTTTGTGTGGCTACCCTTATGCGATAAGACCTGTCCGAACTTAATAATGGATGAATTACTGGTTTTCTGAAGCCTGCATTAGGAGTTTCCCAACTCATACCCGAACTGCATCACAGTGTTATCTTATCTTACTAAACGTTTTTGGGTGAGCTATGACGTAAGCTATGACGTCATAATTATTTTGTAGATCCATTTTGATCACTGTTTTCCTTTTTTTCTGAATGAAATTGCGACACTTTTACTCGTATTTTAACAGCCATAAAGATAAATACGCTTGGAAGTAAGAAAATGATAGGTCACAACGGAGCTGGGTTCTTTTATGTTGTACGGCTATCTAACTTTACAAGTTCATTGTACAAATGATGGCTGGGTAAATTGTGGACATAATGGCTATCTAATCTGCTACGACAGAAGCCTCAAGTAATTTCAGGAGACAAAAAATTATATTTCCTGAGGCAGCTTATCATTGCGAAGAAACCGATTCACGGTGTTGCCGATTCGGAACATGATAAATCCATTTTTTAAAAATCAGAAATGCCAAGCATTTCATAGACGGCATCATGACATTATGACTTCAGACTTGTGGTTGAGTCTTCACTCAAGTCTTTTCCTTGGCTAATTGAATTTTTAGAAGTGTCCAGAATTTCTAAAGACAATGAATCTTTGAGATACAATGTTATAATTATTTTCCTTTGACTTTATACACACTCAAATTCAGACAAACAGACAGAAAGAGAGACAAAGAGAGACAGAGAGAAAGAAAGAGAGAGAGAGAGAGAGAGAAACACAGAGAAAGAGAGAAAGAGAAAGAGATAGAGAAAGACACAGAGAGAGAGAGAGAAAGAGAGAGAGAGAGAGAGAGAGAGAGAGAAACACAGAGAAAGAGAAAGAGATAGAGAAAGAGAAGAGAGTTAGAGAGAGAGAGAGAGAGAGAGAGAGAGAGAGAGAGAGAGAGAGAAGGGGCGGGGGCGAAGAGGGAGAGAAAAAAAATCAGGTCAGTGAATTCTTGTTTGGCCGAGTTACTCATCCATTTTCTGACAGTTCTATCGATTACATTTATATATATATATCAAAGTTGACCGATTGCTGGATCCCTTGCCACCGTTCTGGTTGAGTACTGTTACTGAATGTGTGAATTCGTGAGTGAGTGCGTGCATAAGTAAGAGAGTGAATGAATGAGTGGGTAAGTGAGTGAATGACTGAGTGAGTGAGTGATTGAGAGTGAGTGAGTGAGTGAATGAATGAATAGGTGAATGAGTGAGTGATTGAGAGAGTGATTGAGTGAGTGAGCGAGTGAGAGAGTGAATGAGCAACTGAATAAGGTAAGAGAGGGAGTGAAGTGTGAGCAGATGAGTGAGTGAGTGGTTGACTGGCTGAATAAGTGAGTGAGAGAGTGAATAATTATTTGAATGAGTGAGTGAAAAAGTAAGTGACTGAATGACGGAGTCAGAAATAAGTGAGTCAGTGAGTGGATGAATAAGTGGGTGAATCAATACCTAGGTGGATGAATGTACGAAACGCCAAGCAGTCATCATTGCAGGCATAAAGATAAATTATAGAAATAAAAATCTTTCAACCAAAGGGTCAGTGAATGTGTTTCTAATGAAGATGGGGGAGGGAGGGCCAGTGACTCAGATTATCTTCCACATTCACCATGTGCCAAATAAAACATAACACAGATCATTTCAACTCAAGTTTTATTGTCCATCACTCCACTGATCATTTTCCCATATTTCTACTTCCATTTGATACAAAATAAACAACAAACACAAATAATGATACAGAACAAAGGCTTAATTTCTGAAACAGTTTATGTACCCTACCAAAAAAAACCCCAAAACCTATCATTCAGCTTAACTGTAAAAATATAGGTGAAAACGAAAACGAGTGACGTTAACGAGAGCTATCATAAATGAAAGTTACTGTAGATCGTTACAAATTTGTGTTATCTACAATTCCAAGAAACCAACAGTAATTTTTGGATCTATTCTAACTCGACATGTTAATAATTCTGTGAAAACAATATTTTACAAACTTTCTGACCTATACAGCTACACTACCCCCTTGACAGCATGTTCACACAGAAAGAACATGTATTAAACAATATTTCTTTGATGAAAATAATTGACTTCAAAAATTATTCGAAAACCGCCAGCTTTGAAATTTAACAACCCCCCCCCCCCCCCCACCAAAAAAAAAAGCAAACCTTTCTGCGAACAAAGTAACTTTTGACTTCAGAGTGCTAACCGCCAGTGTCCGATTAACAAAACATGGGTATGATAAAACCCTAATAATAAAACCTGTGAAATAAATGTTGCCAGTTAAAAGACAATACAATTGTGCACCAGTTTGAAGTTTAGACTATTTATGACCTGTTTATCGTGCACGTCGCCTTTGTAATAAAAAAACAACAATAACAACAACAACAACAAAAAAAAACACAAAAAAACAATAGCGACACAATGTGATGACAACTGGACATCTGAGGCAAGCGCTGATTGTGCCCATGAAAAGGATAAAATTCAGTGATTTTTGATGTATCAAATATTGTTTTTCGTTACTAGGAAATGCAAATGTAACATTAACAATCAATTTGAAACGAAAGTGGGGGGGGGGGGGGGGGGGAGAGTCTCAGAAATCTAGTGCGAGCTGACAGTGGTTTTATGTCAGGCCTATAACCAACACCACTGTGAAACCAACGCTCAGACTCTAGGTGATATAAAGCATATAATGAGAGGGATAAATTGTTTAAAGGATGTGTACAGACATGGTTAATTTGTTCATGAGCTCAGCGTTATAATACCTGTCTTCATTCTTCTTCATTTCTGTTGTTTGTGTTAAGATTTCTGTCATGTAACCCAATGTGTCATGTAAACTCAATATTGTCGTCTATCGCCTCATTAGCCAAATAAAACCATTAAAAATTTGGCCAATTCTTTTTTTATTTATTATATAGATTCTGTTTCATCTGTAGGCTACTTTCTTGTTTGTTTTGCCTAATGATGGCCTTCGCAGACCAAAAGCTTGTGTTCTGATTCATAGTTATGTACAGTTTCTTTATCTCTCCATTACCGGTACCAACTACCATCAGTTAGACTGGACTCGAACACTGCTCTACAGATGTGTCAGAACTATCTAGAAAGTCATGTAATTCTTAAAGGGGATCGTTCATTAACTGTAATTGCCACTTATGAACCACCAACACTGGGTTCCTCATCTACTCCATTACGCACGTGAAAAGAATGGGCCGTATGTTAAAGATTACAGACATTCTCCACGATGTCCTGTGAACGTCAATGGCCGATTTAGTCCGAGGACAATTGAGTCTGGGTGGAATACCTTGTCACAGGGAACTCGAAAAACACTATAAATGAATAAATGTATATGTTTCTTGACAGTACCATTTTGCTCATTAATTGGTATTTCACTGGTGTCACACACAAGAAGGAAAACTATTTTCTGGACATGAGTCGATGTCGTAAGTTTGGTTCAATTGTATGTCTTTACACTGTACGGATGAGCGTCAGTGCACGACCTCTGGAGATGTCCAGACAGATAATTACAAACATTATGTCTGAGGTTTGTCTTGCCTAATGCGCAGTGCATGCTTATGGCTCTGAAGTGTGAACAAATTTCCGCTGTTGCTCACGTAGGGGAAGTTGATGACGTTCCTCTTTCGAGAATATTTCTTGTCTGTCAAGGATTCAATTGTGCATGTTTTATTAAATAATATATGTGAGAGCTGGAAGAGTGGATGTGACAGGGTGTAATATTTTATGACGACACTAAAGATGACCATCTTAATTTTTCTCCAAAAGTTGAATTACATGCATTAATGCGTCGTTCATGTATGTGGATTTCTGAGATTCCTTATAAAAAAAGAAATGAAAACTGTGACGTTATCCGTTTCAAGTATTGCTTCTCTCTTTAGCGTCAGCTGCTCTAGTCTTTTAGTGGTGATTATGCAAAATATAAAAAGACATAATTACCAAGAAGAATGATGTATAAAGTGCTACTTAAGAAGAAGAGAAATATAGAGAGAAGAACACCCTTTTGGTCATAAACAAAAGGCAGAGAAAAGAAAACGGGGAACAACGTAAAGTAAATTCAGCCAACATTTGAGATTTTATCTGTCTTGTGAAAGGAATAAATTTAGATAACTCTTACTAATCGCTGAGGAAAAGAATTACAGAAACAAAAACAAACAAACAAAAAAGCCACCAGAAAGGAAGAGAAGCCAATAAAGAATGGGTGAAAAAAGAAGAAAGAAAGAAATGAGGGAGTAAACAATAATACAGTAAATAACATTATTCATAATAACGAGAGAAACGTTCCAGCAGCAGGTCAGAGAATATCCATCATCCGCTATCTCTCGATTGGGTTAGCAGGCCTCAAGGGACGGGGAGATATTGGTGCCGCCTGATACTCCATCACCCTACTTGGAAACTCAAGAGAGAGAGAGAGAGAGAGAGAGAGAGAGAGAGAGAGAGAGAGAGAGAGAGAGAGAGCGAGAGAGAGAGAGAGAGAGAGAGAGAGAGACAGAAAGAGAGAAAGAGAGAGAAGAAGAAGAAGAAGAAGAAGAAGAGGAAGTTAAGGAACCCACTGCCCTAGACTACTAACAATGCAAACAACGCCATTGATTGGCGTTTCCATTAAAAGATAATTGCACTGAAAGATAACGAAAATTTAATACTGAATGCCACATAGAAGATTTTAATTGCACAGTGATGCAAGAAAAGGGGCTCTGAAAGGGACTATTATTATTTTACTGGAACACTGAAATGTTTTTGCTGTAAAGAATGTCAGCTGGCATGGACAAAGATGACCAAAGCAGCGTTCGAGACACAGAAATATCCTACCTTTACAGAAATAATGCAGAATCTGACGTCAAATCCTTGTAATGCACAGCGGGACCTATTATGTTTACAGAAAATAATAGACCGGTTAAACAATGCTATTATTATGGTCCACCGCACGACAATATTAGTGTTGTTTCAGTAATAATTAAGATAACAACCAGCGATATTTTCCTCTACTTTCGTAACTTTGAACACGATAAATCATTCTTCTCGACAGCTAAACTCTTGAAATTGGGATCTTTTCATGTTTATTTTTCCTAGAGGTAGCCGACAAGATTTGAACAGATAACACCAGATATGCGTTTTTATGTGTACCTGAACGTGTGTTTCAGTCTTGCTCATTGCCGACTGTACTACTCCCTTTAGCGAACTTAACTCTTCAGCGTAACAGTTCAGTTGTGTGCTCTTTTACACTAGTAGTATGAGTGTGTTTTTCTATTAGGAATAACGCAGGTACTGAATAGCCAGACTATTGAACACCATGTTTTGACCGAGTGCAAGAAAATTGAACGGCTATTATGGCATTGATTGGCGCTAATTAGCAATTTACTAGGGAAATTACGAGCGGCGTGAAGTGGAGTACTAAACAGGTCGTTGCCATCACCTTGGGATAATAAGCTTTGCGCCCCAGCTGAACCTCGTTAACGCGTACTTTCAATGAATTATGGCTTCTATAGACATTCTAGCTAGCAGAATTCAGTTGCCATGGATGAAACACTTACTCAATAAAGATATTTCATTCCTTGTACACCACTAGCTTGGTACGCTAACAGAGAAGAGCGCTGATGACACTTCTGATGGATCTACACTTGGGAATTGGAAGTACTGACTTAGACAACAAATCACAGCACGATCTGTATAGTACCAATTGGTGCTTTTACTGATTTTCATTTTTTTGGGTATGCTATGCCCGTGAATGCCAGGTCCTTGTAGCACATCACATATTTTTGTTCACCTTCTACCAGATAGAACGTGTACGCCTGTGGTAATGTAGGACCTATACAATGGCATCAGTGCGCAGTAAACCTTCCAAACTCATTAAATTGGGTCGTTTCAGACGATTAAATTCCACCACGCAGTGTAATTATTACTAGTGCATTTTCACATGAACAATTAGAATTATTTACTTATTTCCACCCACCGACAGTTCTTGCAAGATGATTCAATGTTTTAAAATTCTTAAGAGAACCCAATGAGTTCGAATCTTTTTTTCGGCTTTAAATTAAGAACTCATCAGTGGCAGATCGAACTGTGAAATTGAGTTTCATTCAGATGCAGTTTGTGATAGAAATTGAAACACAAGGAGACAATGACCAAATTCAACTGAGAACAAGGTGGAAAAGGTCCATGGCTCCAGCGCAGGATTGCTCATTTGAGAAAAATAGTGACTTGAAATAGTTTCCAGCGCGTTCACAAGGGGGCCCTTGTGGTTTACATTATTTCTGCATTTGTGTGCGTGTGCATAGAGAGAGTGAGTCTGTGAGCAAGCTTGTGTCCGCATGTGTATGTGGTTAATACTACCAGAGTGAGAAAAGAAAGTAGGCCATGCCACTCAAATTACATGTATATAATATTTTTTTATATCACCGTGGATATTTATTACATTAGAGAGCAACATAAATTTGAAATAAACACTGAGTAAAATATGTTTTCTAATCTCTTTAATCATCAGTTTCACAGTGTCTTATATCACCCAAAAGCCGATCCTGTTTTCTATTATTAGTTAATTTTTTTTTACTGTAACATTAGAAGAGTTCAATGAATTGCTTCAGAATTAGCTTATCGTTAAGGAACCAATAATGCAAGAAATGTAGGCGCTATAAAACGACCTTGACACAGAAATGTAAACAAAGACAAATCAGATCACCACTGAAAATAAACTTTAAGCTAAACGTGTACCTGCAGTTCTAATCCAATTGGCTCCATTATAACATGTAACGAGGAAAACATAAGTAAGCAGGCACACATACAAAATAGTAATTAAAAATGCATACACAAACAACACACTGAATTAACCAATTAGCTGTTTCAAATGTTTCTATAGGAAAATATACAACCTCAGTCGACTTCAAAACTTAGCATCAGTCTTTGGTGCAAAAGTAAGAATATTACGTGTCATACTTAAAGCTCAAACGGTTCAAAATCATTTCCTTTTGACCATCACAATATTGTGCCAGCCACTGGGACCTGCAACTTTCACTTTCCCACATCCACATGACAATAAATCATGATTGGTACAATCAGAATATATTGTGTATCACCCACTCTTCAAAATGGAGGCAAAGACTGTACGAGAAAAACTACGTGTGAAATTTTAATACTGTTTCCCTCCCCATCCAAACCCCAAAACGAAAAAAGACAGAGAGATCAAAAAGATAAAAGTATAGATTTTCAGTCTCCTGAAAAACAATATTTATTCGAATCTATGGTAATTTAAATATCTATTGCTGACTTTGCTGTCACTATTGGTGCAAACAAATAAGCGTGGGCTGAATCATTATACTATAGATAATGTGTTGGAATTGGACTTTATGGACTGTGCAATGAATGAGGTCATTGGTACATTACAAAATGTGTTCGGTGTGAATGTGAATGCTGAACGATAGAGAAAAGATGTCCTAGAATTCCTCATTGTAAATAGACAACATGTTACTTTCAGTTGTCAATATTAAGCCCATTGAAAATGTTGCAGTCGACCCTTCATTATTACATAGGTAGCTTTAATATTATTCAGGTTTTCAAACTGTTGTCCACACTTAATTTATCAGGAAATATATTATCTGTTTCGTGATTGTTTTAAAATTGTGCTGTGTATCATTTTTAATACCAATTCAACATTCTACAAGACATATGAAATTGTATAATGCAAAATACCTAACATAAACGACAGTCAAAAAAGTGATTGTTAAGAACTGACGTTATTTTATAGGACTTGTATCAGTCTACTTTTGTCATCATATAACAAACCGGCATAGATTGAATGATTCACTGAGATGACCATACAGCTTCACAAACTATATGTTGTTGCTGGAAGAAAACAAACCCCGTGTTTGCTGTACCAAAGACTCCGGGTATTGTGTGTGCTGTCCAGGGCATATCTTCATTTTGAAGAGTGCGGTCATACGAAAATTATCCCACCGTAATAACAGGTATTTGCCATCATGGTGTCTGGTCACGTGACAGTCACAAACTTTCGGAGGGCCTCAATTGATCCACTGAAAGAGAGTGGAGAAAGTAAATTTATTAGAAATGGAGCAGCATTTTTTTTTCCTTTAACAATATATCATAGTTACCATTTTTGAGGGGAAAAAAACGAATAAAGAGGGCTAAAAATGTATTCAATTCTTTCATTTAGTGGGTTTGATTGAAAAAAAACAAGGTGAAAGTGAACACATCATTATTGAAAACAAATCCAAAACCGAAAAATGGGAGGAAAAAAAAACACCAGAGATTATTAAAGAAAAGGGAAAAAGGCCGTCCGAAATTAAGTGGTGTCGTGCAAACAAACACATTGGAAAAAATACACATAAGGGCATTTATAATCATAGAAACATACAAAAGTCACAAAATTATATTTGTACATTAGACAAAGTAAAGTACATGAAATATTCCAGGTTTTTGTGTCTGTCAAACATGTTCGTACAAAGCAAATTTCAGGAACAGTCTGTTTTTTTTTTTTTTCTCCAGGCGAATAATCTCACAGTTGTTGTACCGCTTACATCGTTCTTGTTTTCATCACGTTATATCACACGATACAATTACTGATAAGCATGGATGAGCATCATATAATAATACAAGTCGCAATCTTAGTTCTTGTTTGTTCCAACCCCATTTTTTTGCACTAAAAAAATTCGAGGCCAAAAGTTTTGCAGCTTTGGTATTATGATAAGGAGCTGCAATAAATCGGAACTGTGAAACAGCTTGATAAGTGCCACAATGCATTTTAAACTAATGTCAAAGTGTGCCTTTTTTTATACCTCTTTCTACATACTCAAAAAATCCCCAGTTTTTCGGACAATGGAGACAGAACAACCTAAGAACTAAGGACGAGTGTCAGTGAAAAAAAATATATGGAGAACTCGCTTGAGTCCTGATTCAAGGCAGCTGGATTAAGCCGATTTCTCCGTGGCATTAAAACAGCAACAATAAAGGCAAAACTGAATGTTCACGCAGAACCGATTATTCAGATACATTTAGGCAAAAAAACAAACAAACAAAAAACCTTTGGGTCCTTGTCGTGGAACATAGAGAATCGTATTTACACAGCCGGCTGTTTGTCACTTAACCCTCAAGTGCCCTGCTTTTCATATTTTGAAACACTTGATGCCCAAAAGAGCTCATTTCATGGAGCACTTTCTAATTTATCAGCAAATAATCTTTGATGATAAATATTTATACTTTTGCATTTATTTTCATTGTTTTAAATCTTGCAGAAGTTTTGGATAAGGTAATCTCTGTCAGGGCATTGGAAGGTTGAGTCCACAACAGACTGGACATAGTAGTATCATTTGTTACATAACTATCAAAGTAAAACGCACATCTTCCCAATGGGCAATGGGACTCTATTTGCTAAAGAAGATCAATGCATTACAATTGTGAACACAGTTTGATAATGAATACAGTAAACGGAAACGTCTTTTGCGGTGACGTATCAACTGTGTCTAATCGAGACATAACAGACGCGTAGGTTACATTTACATATAAATTTGCCTTTATATATAAGATCTGCGAATCCTGCAAGAAAAAAAATGCTAAGTTTTCTCGTCCATAAGAAAAGGCCAGCCCTTCGAATAATAAAAACATCCATACATTATTTGTATTTTGTATTTGTATTTGTATTTGTGTAACTCTTTAATCCCATTTGGGAAATTTGCCTTCGTGCCATTGCAGCCCAGTTATAACTGGAGCAGGCACGTCGTCGCCACAGCGCAGCGCCGGTCGGCGGGGTTTTTTTTTGGGGGGGGGGGGTGAGGGGTGTGAGGGAGGAGGGGGAGGAAATTATGTTGATAAACTACACGGCAATTACTGTGAAATTCACGAAGCTCTCTGGTATGCATTGTCAAAACCCACCTCAACTTCGAAATTTGCGTTTGAAAGGAATAGTGCAATTCAAGGTTATATGGTTCAAACAATGCTTTTGAATTAAAAAGAATAAAGTAAAGAAGTGACGGACGCAGCTATGAGATCGAGAACCAAAGTGACTAAATCAGTAAACTGTGATTTTGGTGACTGTAATTCGCTCACCAACAACCTCGCAAGTGTCTGATGTTTCAGACAGAATTCTTCACAAAAAATGTATTGACATACGTCATAATTATGCCCATCTACTATCTGCCAATATTTTAAAAAAAAAGCTCAAAAAAAAGTTTCTAATTTTCTTTGATTTAGCCATAGTAGTGGAATGACTAAAACTAATGCACTAGATCTATATTATAATTTAAAAATTTAACAACAATAATTACAAAAATAAAAGTCCACAGAACTGCCAGAGTGGGAATCAGTGCAAATTCTATTCGCGATCGGCGTTCTGTTCCCATGGTAACCAGAGCCCGTTTTAGGGAGTCGATAATCTGAGAGTTGGAGGCAATACGACTTTGTTGATCGTTCGGCTACTATTATGTTGACACTAGCCCAATTAGGGGACAGGTCTATGAGTGTATGGATTGCCTGAAACTGTTGGCTCTTGTTCCCTGTCCTTGGGTGAGCAACAGTAATTTATGATCTGCTTGGTAAAGTATGGGGCCAGCCACAGTGGGAAAATAGATCAAGGCTGCATAGGGGGCCCAGTCTGACTCATAACAAAGTACTGGGTAAACCCGACTATTTTGGGGAGTCTGGAAATATGATCTGCAACTGGCTGTAACTAACCCTGACTCAACATTGAACCCCTAATCATAATTATTGTCCTATGAGTCCCATATGAAGAAAATAGTAGGCTTCACATGCACTCATTTGTTTGGGTGCCAAGACGAGATCCACATGAGGACATCCTACGAAATAAGCAGAGCTCCCCTACTTCTTACAATATTTATGGGGTTTGACAATCTCCTAACCTCTGGGTCAGTCAAAGCACATTTTTAGCCATCCTTGCAGAAGACTGCTTTTTTTCTTCTTCCGAAATTTAGACTTTTCTCCAAAAACGTGATGACGCAACTATAAGTAATATCACTTCTTCACCAAAGTCAGCGATGAGTGACCACCTACCGTCATTCCAATTTAAAGTTTATATCGCTAGCGTGGTTTTGTAGTCTGTGTCGTACAATATAACTTCCAATGAGTTAACTTTTCAAGTCACGAGGACAACTTCCAAAAATCTATGGTCTCTGTGAAAACAAATGTCACAGGTTCCCGATGCTGTGAGATTAATTTTATTCGGCCTCGTGTTAGTTTCTGGTATAGTGTAAATTCAGCTTTCTAACGGTCAGAAGTGTAGTAAATTATCAATAATTAACCTACATTCTCAGGTAAAGTATTTGTTTTCCTCCACACGTGTTTCTTATTGATATAACGAACACTCCAGGTGGTCACTTCATCTCTTTCCTTCTTCAAACAGTGTATTTTACAAGCCCACCATAACGATCTTAATGAACTACATGTATTTACATATGGCCCAGCAGAACGCTCATTCTTCGCGAAATACTACACAGTAATTGCAGTAAGAAGCTGGCGGGGGGAGTATGTACTATTTTTAACTCCATT